>JAAALK010000086.1:2642710-2950800 GCA_019279435.1 Zizania palustris | reverse complement strand
TTTTGCATGGACACCGGAGTGTCAGAAAAGCTTCGAAGATATTAAAGATTATCTCAGCAATCTTGCTACACTTACGGTGCCTGTTGCGGACGAAACCCTACTTCTGTATCTTGCAGCCACAGGCTCAGCTGTCAGCGCAGTCCTTGTCAGAGAAGTTTGATATCAATGGGAAGTTGGTCCAAAATCCTGTCTATTTTGTATCCGAAGCATTGTCAGGAGCGAAGACAAGATACTCCGAACTTGAGAAGTTCGTTTATGCTCTGATAATGGCTTCGAGGAAGCTAAGACATTATTTTTTGGCTCACAATGTAATTGTACCAACTTCGTATCCTTTAGGAGATATGCTCCGAAGCAAAGATTCCACTGGAAGAATTGGAAAGTGGGCAGTAGAACTAGCACCCTTCGGCATATCTTTCCTGGCAAGGACAGCTATCAAATCTCAAGTCCTAGCAGACTTCGTAGCAGAGTGGACTCCACCTGCGAAGTTGACTCCGGAGAAATCAGATGACGGAGTTTGGACTATTTACTCCGATGGGCTTTCCAAGCATCCAGAGCAGGCATTGGGGCAGTATTGATTTCACCATCAGGGCAAAGAGCAATGTACTCCGCAGACTCAACTTTAAGTCTACCAATATATAGCGGAGTACGAAGGAATTTTATTGGGACTTCCGGAAAGCACGTGCTCTAGGGGCTACAAGGATAATTATAAAAACAGATTCTCAGATAGTAGCAGGGCACGTAGACAAAAGTTTTCAAGTCCGACATCCACAGCTTGCAAAATACTTGGAAGAAATTCGCAAGATCGAAGCACATTTCAAGGGTATTTCCATTCGGAGTATACCAAGAGCTGAAAACGTGCAAGTGGACATTTTAGCGAAGGCTGCTGCCGGAGCTGTGGATGTGCCTGACGAAGCTTTCTATGAGGAGCTCATATACCTTCGGTGCCACAAGTTGCTTCTGCAGAGATTCTTTGCATTCCTAGTGCAGATTGGAAAGATTCAATCATAGAACTCTTGCAAGGAGGAACAAATTTGCCCGAAGAGCCCCAATTGTCAAGATTAAAGCTCAGAGCAAGAAACTATCAGTTAATCAACGGTATATTATACAAGGCCGGAGTATGTTCCCCTCTACTCCGATGTATATCTCAAGCCGAAGGCCAAGAAATTCTTCGAGAAATTCACGAAGGCCTTTGTGGAAGTCATTTAGCCCCTAGAGCTCTGGCAGGAAAAACACTTCGCCAGGGGCTTTATTGGCCCACAATAACAGCTGATGCGGAGAGCTTGGTCCGCACTTGTCAAGGATGCCAGTGGATGGGTCGACGGAGTCATCGCCCACCAACAGCTCTTCAAGTCATTGCTCCGGTATGGCCTATGGCTAGATGGGGTATGGATCTAATTGGTCCCTTTCCGTTAGCAAAGGGAAATCTGAAGTTCGCAGTGGTAGCTATCGAATATTTTTCTAAGTGGGTGGAAGCAGAGCCCTTAACAGCTATCACTTCGAATAATGTACAGAAATTCTTCTGGAAGAACATTATTTGTCGGTTCGGAGTGCCTAGATATCTCACAGTTGATAATGGAACACAGTTCGACGCAGAACCCTTCAGGAAGTTTTGCGAAGACCTAGGCATTCAATTATGTTTTGCTGCAGTGAGACATCCTCAGTCAAATGGAGCCGTTGAGCGAGCCAATGGAAATATTTTATCAGGGCTAAATCGAAGAATAGTAGGGTTGTCAAAAGGACTGTGGACCGAAGAGCTTCCGAAGATTCTATGGTCCATTCGGACTACGCAAACAAGGTCCATAGGTTTTACTCCGTTCAGACTACTATTCGGAGATGAAGCAATGACTCCAACGGAGCTCAAAGGAGGATCATTTCGCAGCACCGAACCAGACATCGAAGAAGAAAGACAAGCTTCGTTAGATTTGTCAGAAGAAACAAGACTTCGAGCTGTAGCTAATTTATCAAAGTATCATCAGCAGACGAAGACTTGGTATGACCCGAAGGTTAAGCTCAGCGAGTTAAGGCCGGGTCATCTTGTTCTACGAAGCATTATAGCACCAGGGAAGTTAGGCAATAAATGGGAAGGTCCATATCTAATTGTCCGCTCAGGGCGCCCTGGTTCATTCAAATTAGCTAATTTAGAAGGTGAAGAGTTAGCACATACGTGGCATGCGGAGCACCTAAAGCGATACTTCGCATAAGGGCTCCTTGTAATTCGCTTGTAATCACCTCTAAATTAATAAAGCATACACCCTGATGGTTGCCTTCCCCTTGACACTCCTAGTTTCCCGAGCGGACGCGCTGGGACAGAAGTCGATCGAGAGGGAAGTGTCATTAAGCTGGGCTGTATTTCCGGACTTCGTACCCATAAAGTCGAAGCCTCCGGTGTGGTGGCTGAAATCCATCCGGAGCCCAAGCTGATACCTTGTAGGCATCCGTAAAAGAGCCAATACCACATTCTACGGAGTCCAAGCTTCGGCTGGTAGACTTCCGTAAAAAGAGCCGAAGGTGGCCAAAATCTGCGGAGTCCAAGCTGCAGCTTGCAGACATCCGTAAAAAGAGCCCAAGGTGGCCAAATTCTGCGAAGTCCAAGCTCCGGCTGGTAGACTTCTGCAAAAAAGAGCCCAAGGTGGCCAAATTCTGCGAAGTCCAAGCTCCGGCTGGTAGACTTCTGCAAAAATAGCCGAAGGTGGCTACAATTTCTGCGAAATCCAAGCTCCGGCTGGTAGATTTCTGCAAAAAACAGCCGAAGGTGGCTAAAGCAAAACAGCATTTAAGCCATGAGCTTCGAATGTCTGTTCATATGCGTCCAAAGTGAAATTTTTTAAGACACTAAGTGTCCTGGAAGTTATCTCAATTGACTTCTTTCATGAAACAAACAAAGGTACCAAGTTACCATTCTTCTGACTACAAAGGTCGAAGACATTTCATAAGATTTCAAAAGATCTTTAAATGACAGAGGGGCTCCGAACCCCCAAAAAAATTGTACTCCGAACTTTTTTCTTTGCGCATAACCATCTTTGAACACAGTTCGAAGTTGCTTATACCCAAAGAGGGGCTAGTAAATATGGAGACAATTTTAAATCGGCATTCATTATTAAAATAAATGTGTTTACAGATTACATTATGAAAAATTGGTATCTATACCAAGAAGGAATCGGAGACCTCTTCGGTCCCGAGAGCTAGGGGTGGAACGACTAGTTCCAACATCAGAAGTTCTAAGAACTTTACGTTTAACTCTCTTCCTCCCCTTCGAAGCTCTAAAATCCTTCTGTTCTTGTTGAAGCTCGGCCCAAGTTCGAAGCCGCTCGGGGCTTCTCTCCCAGCTTCTAAGATCTTCAGACCTTTTATTTTGGGCTTCACCTTCATCTTCGGACCAATTAGTGTCTTCAGAAGACGAGGTGTTTGCGTCAATCTCCTTATCTTCCTCTTTAATATAAGACAATACGTCTTTGATTACTTCGGGCGCAATAACGCCGGAGTCATCTCGAGGGATAAGGAATCGAGGACGTTTATAACTCTTTAGAAGTTCGAAGGTGTTCCACAGTGAGCGAAGTTCGCTGTTAAGCTCTAACACTTCGATATCTTCCATAAGAGGCAAAGCCTAAAAATATTACAAACAAGACTTTCATTGATAAATATTTACAAGCATCAGCTTTACATAATCAAAAAATCCTAAATAATCCTAAACCTGCGGGTTCGGAGGAGGCTGACTGCTCGAAGCTTGACTCCGAACTTGCTTTTGGCGTTGGCCTTCATCAATCCAAGCCTTGATCGCAGATCGACCTTCGGCTCTCCACGAAGTCTGGAAGGCTCGCCAAGCAGTAGCTACGCCTTCGGAAGGAGTCAAAAGTCTCGCGTCGTCGAAGATGATGGAGCCCTCTGCGCTCGGAGTGATTGTTCGGCCCAAATCCTCGTAGTAGCGAAGTATTCCAAGGGCAGACACTTGTCCGGAGAGTTCTCCATAACGTATGCCTGCCGTCTTCATTTGCTTCGCTGCTCCTTGGATCCTCTTTAGCCGGCGCAGCAGAGTCACATTGTCATCCGAAGGTAGTGATCCAGTAGTACCGAAGTACTCCAAGACACCTAGCATCTGCTCGATGACCTCCGAAGCCACCTTCTCAGACTTGAGCTTTTCCGCATTAAGTGCATCCTTGACCGAAGTCGTTTCTGCTAAAACTCCGGAGATTCTAGCATTCTCCGTAGTCAAAGCATTCTTCTGAGTCCGGAGTTGGCCAGCTTCTTCTTGTAGCCTTACAAGTTCAGACCCTTTGGCAGCATCCTCCGTCCGCAGTCTTTCAATCTCTGCCCGAAGCACAATTCTTTCTGCTTCGAGCTCTTTCTTCGCAGCCTCCAAGCTTTGCCTAGCCCTTCGTTCTGCTAGTATTACATTGTCCATTTGATCTACTCGACCTTCGAAGAAGTTAAAATTTCTTTGAAGAGTTTCGTTCTCTTCCCGAAGTTGAGCAATTTCGTTTTCATTCGACAAAGCCGCAGCACGGGCTAAGACTGCTTGCTGAGAAAAAAGAAAAACTGGAATAAGAAATTATTCATATATAATTTGCTATTTGGTTCGAAGATGCTTTATACCTGATAAGCTGCTCTTTCCACAGCAATATTAAGCTCCGAACCCTTCGCTCTGCTTAAAAGGGCTACCAGTTCTGTTTCCCCGACTTTGCGACTGGCTTCACCCAAAGGTTTAACCAAAGTCCCAAGTCCGGTTTTCTCCTCCAAAAATGGAGTTATGAGAGGAAGCATTACTAAAGCCTTCTGATCAGCTCTGCTTGGCGAGGGTCCGGAGGGTTCTTCCGAGGCCCTTGGAACTTCTGAAGATGGCCCCCCCTCAGTCGATTCACTTTCATCTGTTGACTCAGATGAAGTCGATCCTTGAGCAGGGAGAGGCTCTATGTGTCTTTTTCCTCTTCCAGGCCCCGGTAGAGTAACCCCCGGTTGTGGCTCCGAAGTCGTCGAAGGTTTTTGAATTGTATCTTCGAGGGATACTTCGACAACAGGAGGCTCTGAAAAAACAAAAATATTACACATTGTATAATTTTGCAAAAATTGATAAGAATTATGCAAAATTTACCTTCGACATTCTCTGGAATATCGAGCACCGGACTGATCGGAGGATCAAAAGTGTAGTCCTCATCCGAATCAACCGTTAAATCTTGGACTGCAGGAGCATCGTCCTGAAGAGTCCTCGTTACTTCTTCGAGAATCGAAGCCATAGTGACTTCGACTCCACCTTCATCCATAGGAACTCCGGCCTGAGTTGTATCTTCTTGAACTACCGAAGTCATTGGTTGATCAGCATTATCTCCAGACTCCGGTACGTTCGCAGGCACTTCGACCTCATCTACACCCATAGGGGCTTCGATTTGTTCTTCTTGGGTATCCGGAGCTCTTACTTCTTCGATGTTGGCTTGGGGCTCCGGAATACCTGCAGTATCTTCAATGTGAATACTTCGTTGAGTTGCATCTTCATCAATTAATTTTACTAATAAAATACCTTCATCCTCTTTAGAACCAGAAAGTGAGGTTCTTGAGCTTGAAGGAGCAGGATCCAAAGGTGCGAGATTCTTTGGCTTTCGAGCCACCTTCTTCACCGGAGTCTTTGTTGAACCTGAAGCTCCGGCTTCAGCTACTCTTTTCTTGGGGCCTTTCTCCTGAGGCACCCAATCCATCAGAGGGGGTGGAGTTAACTCCAGCATTCCCCATACTCTGTTAAAACGCTCCCAACTTCCGACTAATTTGATTCGCCATTCTTTTTCCGACGGAGTTGGAGCACCCAGAATCTTCTCCGAAGCCCTTACAATTTGCTCTGAAGTAATAGGGGCTGAAGAAGCTAAAAAATAATTCGAGTTAGTCTTTCTTCGAAGTAAGTATGTACTATGCATGTTGGTTTCGAAGTTACCTGCAGGGCTCGAAGTATAGTTAATCTTGCGAAGACCGCCTTCCGAGTCATCTTCGAAGACGATAGGCCAGTTGGCCATCAACGGAGGAATTTGCAGTCCGAGGAACTCTTCGGCTAAGTCCCGCATACTCAACCTTCTGCTGATTTTCTGAAGCAAGTTGAGGCGAGCTTCGAGTTGGCCTTCGTCAGGTTGCACTAAGGCTTCCTTCCGGAACTGGATTTCTTTGAGGGGACCGGCCAGAGGACTCCTCACTCCAACTTCGGCATAAAACCACCTCAGAACCCAATCGGTGTACCATCTAGCATTGATGGCCTTAGCAGGGAATTGCAGGGCATATTCATCGCGAAGCCTAAAATTGATGCTTCCGAAGGAAACCACTACTTTCTCACCTCCGGAGCCTACGAAGGTCTTTGGCTGACAAGTTGCTCTATGAAGCGCAGCGAAGATTTCAGCCCTCCCCTCACAACCTTCGGCTCTCAGTGCCCACTCGAAGATAGCTAATCTGGCTACAGCATTCGGAGACAGTTGGGGGAGTGTTACATGAAACAAGTCAAGTACTTCGGCCAAGAAATCTACGGCCGGGAGGCCCAAGCCCGCTTCGAAAAAAGCTTCGAACACTACAACTTCTCCGGGTCTTGGTGATGGAATCGATTCTTTGCCCGGCTTCCGAATCATAACCCCATCACTAATCTTTCCCCCCGCTGTGATTGCCAAAGACTCTTTCTTGCAGGTAGACGGCCCCAACTCAAAAGATTGATCCAAGTACTTAGTTGAGGGTGGGCACAGACTTTGGTCGTCGGGGATTCGGGGATTTCTCCCCCCTGCCGCCATGGATATTGTCGCCTGCATCGAGGATGTCGCCGCCAATGTCGCCGCCGCTGCTGCTGCGGCTGCCTGCTGCCGAGCCAAGGCCGAAGGAGGCGCAGATCCCTTGGTCTTCACCATCGTGATTGCCGGATTGATCTGAGGGAATGGAGACTAGGGCTCAAGAACTCGAAGGCTAGGGCTCAAGAACTCAAAGGGCTCAAATAAGCTTTTGACTGAGAAGAAGCGGTGAAAAGGTAATCGGGTAAGTTTTGGGGCTCTTTATTTATAGCCTAATCTTTCCGTTTGTTACCGTTTGGGTTCTGCCCTTTCGCATTCCCGCCTGTTATTCTCCTCCGAAAATAACGCCTCATATAACTTCCGTTAGAAACAGAAACTAACGGCTATTTTTTCTAAGTCTAAAAAGACTTTCGAACTTCCTGAGTCAGTTCTAAGGTAGTTCGAACAATAATTACCTTATGACTGATTCGAAGCTCATATCTTTATGCATTTCGAAGATAAAACGAAAATCAATAACCCCTATGATTGGTTATCTTTTCTTTCCGTATACTGCTCTCCTAACGTTACAGGTCGAACGGAGAAGCGTATTCGAGGGGCTACTGTTGGGGGAAAATATCTCATCTTCGGGGTTATTGCCAAAGCAGTACGAAGACAGCCAACTAGTTCGAAGATTGTCCGAAGACCTTCTTCGAAGATGCTCGGAACCTGGTTCGAAGCCCGAAGACAGGCACTGGTTCGAAGTATGTCTTCGAATCAAAGCCCTTCAGGATCTTTTCTGCCAGCTAAGATGGAAGACTTATCTTCTATCCTATTAGATTAGTCTTTTACCATTTTAGCCCTATTAAGGAAACCGAATAGTTTCCTTAATGTCGGTTGTAATAGAAGGGTAAATAGGTCTTTTCCTTAATGCTTAGGCCTATAAATACCCCCCGTTTCATCCTGTAATGAGGACCGATTACAAGTGATTCAATACACACTTTCGAACTATTCTAAGCTATTATCCTTTCGGAGGCTTAGAACAGTTTGCTTCGCAAACACTTCGTTTGTTAGTTTCTTTTCTACAGAAACCTGTTAGCGTAATCTTTTACGCCAACACTCGGATTTCTCAAAGAGAAATTTGCTTGAAGATGAGCCGGCACCGGAAGTGCAACTCTCAGGCCTCGATCACTAGTGGTAGCTCTTCTCCACTCCGGATAGGCGAGCTCCAACCTTCACAACCTCCCGGGTCTCCTCCACAACCTTCTCGGAGAGATCACCGGTTTCTTCTCCAAGCGGTCTAGGAGATGGCAATCTCCAAGAGTAACAAGATGCAATCAAAAACTAGGAGAAGAGGATCAAGTGCCAAAATGCCAATGCAATGCAATTCACTCAATCACTTGATCACCCCTTTTTCTTCCCAACCTCACTAGTGCTCAAATTAGTGCTCAAAGGTGGGAGAGACTCTCTTGTGCTCAAGAATGCTCAAATGAATGTCAAAAGTCTAGCAAAGGAGCTGTAGCAAGGGTTTATATAGCAACACACCCAAAAACTAGCCGTTACACAAGTTAGGTGGCTCTCTGCGCAATGTCGGTCTGACCGCCCATCTTGGGCCGGTCTGACCGAGCACAACTGCAACGGCTAGAAAACTAGCCATTTACTGATGTGACAGGACGCCTCGGTCTGACCGGCCACTCTGGCCCGGTCGGACCGGCCCTACCCGGTCTGACCGGCCATCGGCTCGGTCGGACCGATAGTGCTCCTGTCGGCTCTGTAAACCAGCAGTTTTCTGCCCTGCGCAACCCGGTCGGACCGGCCCCCTGGCCGGTCGGACCGCCCAACTCCAGCCGGTCTGACCGGACCCACATGGTCGGTCAGACTGCCAGGGTCAGACAACTCCAACAAAATGCTGCAATAGTTTTTCAAGGAATTTGCCAAAATAGCAACTTTTGCAACAATCACACATAATCAAAAGATACTATATGCAATGCAAATTGGCACTTGAAAATCAACTCATAACCAAGATGCAACCCCTCTTTATAGTACGGCAAAAACAAAAGTTAAACCTAGCCTAATTGATCGCTCCAAACACCTCGATCAATTTCTAGATTCCTTCAAACCTTTTGCCGTAACCTTTAAACGTCCAGATCTTCGGGTTTTCCGTCTTGTGCTCCATTTGCGTGGGACCTACTCATTTCCTTCACACTTAAGAAAAATATTAGTCCACAAAACGCATGTTTATCATTAATTACCAAAACTCACATAGGGCCTAGATCTTCAAGGGTACTCTGACCTAGATATGTACGGAGCCCACGGGGTTCCTGCCTAGTCTTACGGCGGAGGCATAGGTGGCTCTAGTGGCCTTGCCCACTGAGAGATGAATCCGTTACCCAGAAGGGGGTTCAGCAGATTTGATGGATCCTGCCACGCCGGAGGTATGTTCGGCCAGTGCAGGCCGAAGCCTCCTATCGGAGAAGTCCAAAACAGTGCGGGGTTCAGCCATTGGGGGCCGAAGTTACTGTACGGAGGGTTCGGCCATTGTGGCTCGAAGCCACCATGTGGAGTGTCAGGACACCGTGGCTCGAAGCTGCCGTGCGGATGGTTCGACTGCTTCAGTCCGAAGCTCCCTTCCGAGAGTCTTGGACCCTTCGGCTGCTTCAGCCTCTTATTGTGGGGACCTGCTTCCTTGGCTTTTATCTGATGCTTGTTTAACAACATATTGTATGTTACCTTCGGCCTCTTGTGAGCTTTAGCCGAAGGGGTATTAATGTTCTGTTTCCACACTCCTACCTCTAGGTTCTTCGGTATGAGCGTGCGAGTGCGCGGCTCTCCAACAATTACATCCTTCCCCTTAGCCGACTCGGCCTGTTCTGGCCGAATCAACACCTTCTTCTCGCCGAGGTCGACAGCGTTGACGGGAAAAGGATCTTTATCCAGCTTCATCTTCAGATTATGGTTTATTTTCAATCGTCCTTCTTCTATGGCTGATTGGATCTGCCGTCGAAAAACATTGCAGTCGTTAGTATTATGTGAATGTGAATCATGCCGCTTACAATACGGATGCTTATTTAACTCATCGGTAGGTGGAATGACTTGACCCTTAGGTAACCTGAGAAGCTGACTTTTTAAGAGAAAATCAAATATTTTATCACACTTAGTTATATCAAATGGGTACTTGACCTCACTAGGTCGATTCTTTGTGGGAGATGGCCATAACTCGGAGCAAGTAACAGGTTTGTTCTTGGTGTTCCAAACCCATTCGACTGCGTACATGTCAGCCGAATCCTCCTCTTATGACTCTTCTTCGTCAGAGCATTCCATGATGTGGATTTCAGCCCTAGGCTTGTTAAACATCTTAACAAACTTTTTATCTTTGGTTCGGCCTTCCTGGACCAGAGCCTGCTGTAAAACTTGGCTAAACCTCTCTTTAATCTAGGAACGCAACCCATAAAAAGCTAGTTCTGCCAAGTCCCTTTCCGAAATATTAAGGCTAAAACAACGATTTCTAGTATCCCTAAAACGCTTGATATACTCAGAGGCGTTCTCGTTAGATTTCTGCATAACCGATGTCAAATGTGAAAGTCTAAGTTCTGTCTCACCCGTGTAGAAGTAATCATGGAATTTCTGCTCTAAATCATCCCACGTCTGAATGGAGTTCGGTGGGAGCGCCGAAAACCAAGTGAAAGCGGTGCCGGATAGCGAGACAGAAAACAGCCTAACTTTTAGGGCATCTATCCCGATAACTTCTCCACATTGTGCCAAAAACTGACTAACGTGCTCTAGTGTAGTTTTGCTACCCTCGCCATCGAACTTAGTGAATTCAGGTATTCTATAGCCGCGGGGTAGGGTATTGTATCAAGATGGTCGGGGTATGGCTTATGGTAAACCATAACCTGTCCCTTGGGCACGAAGCCAGCATACTCCCTAAATAGTGCGCGGACCCGCTCCTCTATATCATCTTGGCATGTCGCCTGCGCGCGCCTCTCATGCGGGGGCACGACACATGGTGGGATATCGGCGTGTCGGCCATGGGCCTCTTCCCTGCGTGCTATCTACATGACGTGCTCGTGTCCGGGTGCCTGTGCATGTGGTGCGGGCAGCGCGGGTACTGGCGCAGGTGGTGGTGCATGGTACGCAGTGCTAGTCTGACCGTAAGTGTAATGATTAGTCTCGGCCATAAGTGTTGAGGCCGGAGACATGGTTTTGCTAGTGCTGTCGTTAGTTCTGCCATACACATGATTTGCCGGAGGTGCACTAGCAATAGGAACCGGGGGTACGGCCTCAGTAAAGTCGAACCTCCTAAGAGTTGCCTCTACTTGGGAGCTAACTACAGAATCTAAACGGTTGGCTAGCAAAGCGCTAACGGCTTGATCTACTGATGCGGCTATTTTTTGCTCAATCTCTAAAGAAGATAAACGAGGCTACACAGGTGTTACCTGGACCTGAGCGAGGTCGGGGGTGATCTTCAAGTGTAGGTGTCAAGATGTTGCGGTTGTCGATATCCGTGCCTCCTATTGTGTCCATCGGCGGTGTAGACATAGTAGTCGATGTAGATGTATTGGTGGCCGATGTAGACGTACTCATCATATTGGCGTATCTTTTCCCCAGCGGAGTCGCCAAAAAGTGTGTTGACACGAAAACGTGCCCCCGCACATAGGTCAGTTCGACGATCCAAAAGTGTGCGGATACTTAGGAACAAGCCTAAGCGTGACGCAGCACCGACGTCGCGTTCCAACTACCCTTAGTTGTGATAAGGGGTTGGAGTCGCCAGGCAATTAGATCACACAAAATAATCCAATTACCTGAAAGAAATATATTAAATAGAATAAAATCAGCAAACCGGTCGGAGCCTGTCTGCTTTGAAGTATGGTGCGAAGGGGTCGCCGAAGTATACCTTCGGCATCTGGAGCAAAGTATCCCGTTGAAGGGTGCATTCGGTGTTCGGACTGATCCGGCCGAAGATGAATTCCGATCGGATATGGACGCGACGATCACCTCCGAACAACGGGGTTCGGCGTGAGGTCTTCGATATGGCAAATTACAAAATAATGACGCGAGGGCCATGCGCAGGCGTAACTTCATCCAGAGCGGAGTGCGATCATGGCGAAGCCCGTTGTGACGAAGTATGCTGGCGAAGCCTGTAGTCTCGTCGAAGCGTGTCCTGATGACCTCCGAAACCAATCTTTCATCTCCGGACACCTCCGACGAAGTAGCTCCCAATGTGGGAACCTGCAACTAAGAGGGTTTGAACTACCAATTCGGCCTGAGGACCGAATTCTGCTAAGTGTTGCACTAGTAGCGAAGGTAGCAATCTGTTACGCAGATTAGCGGATACTTCACAGCCGAATTAACAAGGCAATAGCAATCTATTATGTAGATTAACGGATACTTCACAAGCGAAGTAACAAGGTTTACCACTGTTCTGAAGTGGCCGGCGGAGGGCTTCCAGGCAAACCCACGAAGAGGTACAGGAAAAATAAAGGTAACGTAAATGTGATCAAAGCTAGGGCTTTGGTTTGATTTGTGTTGGGGGGGGCCTCTATGCTGGCCTCGCCACTCTATTTATAGGGGCCAAATTTCAGATCTAATCTGCTATAATTCAGCTTGGATAGAGATAAAAACTTAGTCGGAATTGCATCCAACTCTATCTCTGCCGAAGTGGGCTTTGGCCAGGCCCATCGAAGCTTGCTCCTCGGGCCGAAGCTTTGGTGGCATGGGCCTCCGAAGGCTTCCTAGCCGAAGGACGTGGGCTAGCTAGAGGCTTTCAGAGCTCATAGCTCAATGGACCTTCAACCCTGTAGGGCTTCGGCCTGACCCTAGACATGTGTATTTTTGGCCCAAAGTACCAAAACTGATATTTTGACAATCTCGGCTATTGATGCCATTTTTTGCTATCAACACACTCCTTGGATTTCTATCCTTACTTTTGGGTTGAACAGGTTAGCTAGGGTCTCCTTGCCGAGGTTGGCAATCATCATCGGAACGGGCAGGGGGAGTGCTTCCAAGATTTTTATTTTCACAAAACCTTCAGATATGAAGGAATGTGTTGCCCCAGAGTCGAATAATACTATTGCAGGTATGGAATTCGTGGTGAACATACCGAGTACGACTTTGGGGGCCTCCTGAGCTTCCTCCGTGCTGATATGGTTGACGCGGGCACGAACTGCTTGATTGGGTGCCACGCCGTGGGGCTACTTGGGTTGAGGACACTGGTGGGTGTAGTGCCCTTCTTTCCGGCAGTTGAAGCAGATGACCGGCTTGCCATTGTGGTCCCTCATGAGCGGGGCTTTGGTGGCAGGTGCTGGTTGAGCGGCTAGAGCTGGTGGAGCATGGCGAGGATTCCCGGCATTCGAGCCACTGGTGGCATGTGGCAGCCTATAGACGGGCCGAGGATGGTAGGTGGGTGCCGGTGGCGGAGGGACGAAGCGGGGCCTCTGGGGGTTCACTTGATGATGCTTGAACGCGATCATCTTCCTCTTCTTGAGGTCCAGCTTGTTCTGCTCAGTCTCTTAGATGAGTGCCTTGTTCACTAGCTATTGAAAGTCAGCGTAGTCGGTGGCGACGAGATGGATGGAGATCTCATCCTTCAGTCCCTGGAGGAACTTAGCCTAGCAGAGAGCGTTGGTCCGTACCTCTTCTGGCGCATAGCGGGCCAGACTATTGAACTCATGGAGATACCCCATGACGGTCCGGCTCCCTTGCTGCAGGTCACGGAACTCCTGCTGCTTGACAGCGACGACTCCGGTGGGGACGTGGGCAGCACGAAAGGCGATGGTTAATTCTGCCCAAGTCACCTCATGGTCCTCTGGCTGGGACGCACGGTAGTTGTCCCACCACTCCGCGGTGGGACCCTGGAGCTGATGAGTGGCGAACGCCACTCGCTCCCAGTTGGTGCATGGGAGGAGGTCCAACTTCTTCCCAATGGTCCGGAGCCAATCACCGGCCTCCATGGGGTTCGTCGTGCTGGAGAAAATTGGGGGCCTCATGCGCAAAAACTCAGAGAGTTGAGGCGTGGGAGTGGGGGCTGGTGCACGTGGGATCGGCTCCATGTTTTGTTGTTGCAGTCGGTCCAACTGTGCTTGTTGGTGCTGCATTTGAGTGAGGCGGGCGGTGATCAACTGGTTTTGATTCGCCATCATCTCCGCCAAGGTGGGATGGTTGGCGGATGGCGGCCCTGTCTAGCATTGGCACGTTGTGCCCTAGTTGGGCACAACACTCCTGGGCAGACCATTGCTTGCCCCTTCTCCATTGTTGGAACCGGTGTTCTAGTTGTCGGTCATCTTCTGAGTACACAATATTTCGAATCATAAGAGAAAAACATTAAAAAGAACTTTATCCAAAAACTTTAATCCACCCACAACACAAGCTGTTGTGGGTGGTACCACAATCACAAAATTATTAAAAGCAATCAATGGGAACTATCATCTACTCGTCATCCGGGGTGGTCTCCGTACTCTTGGAACCACGAGGATCCTGAGGGACGGTGGGCTCGACGAAGTTCACGATGATGGGGTCGGTGACGATGGCGGGGCGCAAGCCAGTGGCGCTGGAGATTGATGGTCCGGCGGGCACGAGGGGCGGCGTGATCCTCTTGGGGTGAGGGGCAGGCTCACGAATGGGCTTCTTCCTCCTCGGGATGAGGGGAAGCATCTCCACGATGTCCTTCTGCAGCTATACAATTTTGCGCTGCAGCTCGCCGTTCTGTTGGATCAAGCCCTTCGTCTCCTAACGAAGGAACTCAACCGCCTCGTGGTGCTCCTCGGTGTCGAGCACGGCCTCGGTATGGAGATCGTCCATGTCCTGGAGAAGACGCGTCTGCCGGGCCATGACCGGATCACGATCGGAGTGGGCTCCAACGTAGATGCTGCGGTTGGCGCCGGGAGTACATTTTGGTACAAGCTGAAAGGACGAGTTCTAAATACGATCGTCGTAGATCATCCTCAGCTCCATGAGGGCCTGGAGGGCGACACGTTGGCATGCGACGTCGAAGGTTAGGCCCCCAAGTGCTGCCGTGAAGAACGGCAGGTGGTCGCCGGACCCATGGATGGTGATGGAAACATCACAAGGTCCTACGAACTCCTCCATGTAGACACCATGGAACTCGGGCTCGAAGGTGAACCCTAGGAAGGTCACCATCATTCGAAGCTCCCGGACGAAGCCCTCGAAGTGGCGGCAGAAGCTGTGGACCTGCTTGACTGGCATCTACAAAAACAAGTTGAAAAAGAGTAAGGGGAGGAACAAAGTGATGAAGTAGATTTTTGCAAAATAGATTTTAACAAGACTAAGTGTTAGGTTGGTCCATTTGGCTTCCTACAGTCAAGTCGGCTCTGATACCATATTGTGACGCCCCGATTTACCAAATCAGAACATTATTGAATTTACATAGAAAAACAATAATAACAAGAGGTTCATCATGCGACAACGTACATACGGGCAATCATTCGTGCTGCGCAAACCACATTATTACAGAAGTGTAAAAATAAAATAAACAACGAAAATAAACAGCATGACGAACGTCTTCTTCAGGATCTTCTTCTTGACTGGGTCGTTACTCCAGACCATCTTCCTCATAGTAGGCAGCCTCTGAAGTGTGTGTCCAATGGGTATGAGTACAAAAAGTACTCAACAAGCCACCGCAAATGTAATAATAATGCAGGATAATAACAAAGGAATAGTAATGGTTAAAATTGTGGAAAAGTACATTTTTCAGTTATAGCATTTAGTGTAGTCAAATTTAATCGTGCAGAATATTAAACATGATCAACATAATACCATCTAACTCGAGGAGTACGTTTTCCCTCCTCGCTCAATAGTCCTTACATGCCAAGTCATCATGCACATTCATTAAATTAAACTAACTGTGAGTAGTCACACAACCCACCCTTGATCGTGGGCTCAGCTTTTCGAAAAGATTTAAACTCTGATCAGAGGTGTACCATTGTACCCACAAGGCATGCATTCATCCTATACACCTAAGTGTAACGAGATGACCCATACCATGGGAACTCATGCCAAAACCTCAGCATGAAATGCTCCAAGCGATAATCACCCGCTATAGGTTTCGCCGGCGCGCAGGGCCGCATCCCGGCTAACGTCGCACCCCCTTTTGCGCCACATCGGTACAAGCCACCCACACGTGCTGCTTGACCCATCTCCAAGTGGTGCCTCGGATTGGAACACTCCATACCTTAGTTAGGACTTACCCACTAGACTTGTGGTTAGTACAGAAATGTTTTGCAATGGATCCCGTAGACCAGTCCTTATAGTGCCCCGGGTGCTACCGACCAATGTCCTAGCTTGCACCCAGAACCCACCATGCATACACTTAACCATAACTCTATCACCAACAGAATTCCAAAGATAAGAATAACGGGATCATATAGTAGATTCCAAAACCTACTGTTTTTATTGCATATACATGTAGAGAATAAAATTATAAATTTTCTAGAATTGAAATGGTTAAATTTAGAGTTAAAATGAGCAAGATATGAATTTTAGAAGTTTAAAACCATTTCTGGAATTTTAATTAATTCAAAAACAGCCGCCAGTCCACGGTGAATCGATTCCACCATGAACCTGTGCATTGTGCACGTGCGCCGGATCGTGATCGGGCGGCCACGGGCGAGGCGGACGGTTTAAATGAAAATCGACGGCCGAGATTAAAAGGCCAAAACGGTACGTGATGGACAGCATAAATTCATCATGGGTTTTAAGTGGATATGGATGCGCGAGATTAAACTGTATCGTTTCGCTGAGATCAGACAACATGGATTAAACCGAACATGCGATATAACCTGCGTCGTCCGATCGCAATCGCATGGCCGTGATTGAATCTGACACGACATGGGTACTTTACCCATGTCAGTCGTCTTCTCCGGTGACGGCAAGTGGGCCAGAGGCCACGGCGAGCGACGACGGTCCTATCTAAGCCTAGAAATGGAAAAAGGACGGTGAGGGGAATAAGAAGGTACCATTGCGGAGGTCCGAGGTCATCGGGTTGTGGCCGGCGACGAGCGAGGGCGGCGGAGGTGTTCCGGTGCTCATCGGCGTTGGTGTTCTGGTGGGTCTTGTCGTCGACGGAGTGGTGGCTGAGGTCGGGGTGGCGTCTGTGGTCACGATGGTGTGGTCGCCGAGGACGGGGGAGGACTCTAGCGATGGCTGGAGCGAGGGCGGCAGTGTGGCGTTAAAAGGGGTGTCTCGGGCGCTCTGTTCGGCCTAAGTGCAATTGGACGTGTGGGCTGGATGCGGAGGTGTTCAGGGGTTTATATAAGGGTGCCGGCGGGGGGAAACAGGCGGCAAATACAAGGAAAGCCGAGGGGGGTCTTCAATGGCACCGGTGAGGCTCGGCCATGCACGCGCAGCGCGATCCCGGGGCGTAATCGCGAGGATTAATGAGGGGAAACGGATGGCGGGCCTCGGGGGACAGCTTAAAGGTGTCAATTGAATGGGGGAGGGGGTGGCGAGGCAGATCCGAGGGGAGTTAGGGCTTCGACCGGCGAGGGTGGGATTTGGGGGTGGATCTCGCGGAGACGACGGATCCAACAGGTGGGCCATGGCAGTCAGCGAGCGTGGGGATGCGGGCGTGGCAACGGGCGTGGCTTACAGGTGAAGTCGAGCTCAGCCGAGGGGAGGCGAAAGTTAGCGACGACAGGTGGGGTCGGGGTGTCGGGCACGTGCGTGCGGAGGGAAGGGGTCGCTGACGAGCGGGGCCCGTCTGTCAGTGAGGGGTATGGGGATGGAGTGGGCTGGGCCGGCTAGTTGAGGGGGAAGAGGGGGAAAGGGGCCGTTACCGTTTAAATCCTTTTCTGAATAAAAATAATTTCTGAAATTGGTTTAAATTATTTGGGTTGATTTCGGGAGTGATAAAAATTTGTAAAAATTCTCAAAAATATATCTTGGCTTTGGGATCATATACAAATTTTCTTAGCCTATGGTTTGGACATTTACTCTAAGTTTTAGTTCATTTGGGCATAAGTATCATTAAAGAAATTCCAAAAATAATCTTTTTCAGGAAAAATCTAATAAAAGGTATTTTTATTTCTTTGAAAATTTGAGGTGTTACAAGGTCCCTACTAATATTGTACTACTGATGAACTCTTGCAAACAACTTAATAATTTTGTATAGAAATTATACTACTGATCAACTCTTGCTAAACTCCTAAAAAGAAGACTATTGATTGTTGCTGCTATAAAAACTATTGTTGATCTCTTACAAACTACTAAATCAATTTGTACTGAGAAAAAAATGGCATTGTGTGCCAATACTTAGATGCTTGGTGTTTGTAGGCGCCAAATGTGTTGGATACACATTATGGCTATGAGGAACAGCTGAGCAAAGTATACTCAAGAAATGTCTACAAAAAATGTAGGCAAAAAAGGCACACCAGTACCTCTTTTCATTTGCGAGCAGATCAAAACAAAGTTGTATTTTTTTTCCATTGAACATAGGAACAAGACAACTGACTTTCCATGGGTTCAACATTAATATTGGGTGAAAGCTATCGCTGATGCAGACAACCCTAAAAACTCTATTTTCAACTATGAGTGCATGTGTTGGGAGCACACAGGTATGCCTCGCGGCATGCCCTTCCATTGATAATGCTACTGGAAACAATAAAATGAAATAATCACAACATCTGTGATATGTAGGTATCTTTTGTCCACATGTGATTTGTGCATTGACCCATCTTTTTGTCGAGGACATACCATCAAAATGCATACTAAAGAGCTATTCGAGATACTAGAAAGTGAGCACTTGCTTTGACAGACATGACAACCAATTTGTTGGACCGGATGGTGCAACAAAATCCTACAGGTCATTAGTCATACTAAAGGATCTTTTTGCACTGGTGAATTCAGCAATCATGTCTGCGTAGGTACAATAAATTTAATATTTCATACTTGGGTGTTGTTTTACTGAATTAGTGGCAAGGTAATGATTGGTTATTTTATTGCTGTAAAAAATGCATTTGTATGGTGATATAAAACTTCATGCTTGAGTTGAGAATGTGCTAATGAATTGATACTCGAGTGTTGTTTTACTACTAAAATAAATCCATTTTTTTGAACAGTACTGTAGTTATACAACAAATGTTATTTACACTATATAATTATTACTTGAATACTATTTTATTATTGTTACACCATTTTACTACTGATGCGATGGATCTACTGAATTAACAACTTTTAAAATTGAATTAACACAAGTAGGCTATGGACACAGCAATATCTCTGATCAAAGATGCACGTGCTGTGGTAGATGTGATACCACACGACATGGGACCAATGGTTGATGTGAATGTTACGTCCTGATATACTATAGAAGAACATATTGACATTTCTACTTCAGCTCCATCTTTGTCAACAACAAAAGATTCTCGTAAGAGAGGGAATTGTATGGATGATGTTCCAGAACCTCATACTAGGTATGAAAAAAAAAAGATACTCAAAAGATGTAGTACATGTGGAAAGAGAGAGCAACACAACTCACGAACATGTAGGAAAGAGCGAGTGGAGGGTCCATAAAGACTACAAGGTAGACCGAAAGGCAGTGGAGCAAAAGGGGTGCAAGCAATAATAGGTGATGACACCATATCAAATGCACAACAAATGACTGAACTGTAAAATTCTATAACTACTAAGTTCTTATAGTATACATCAAGTCTATATAGTAGCACATACTAACAACCTTAATTCTTTTGCAGGTCAAAAATCAGCAGTTGTGTCGCTAATACCACGATATGAGGCAGTCAAGCTATAGGTGATGTGACCGATGAGTGCTCGTTAAGTGATGATGATGCCGATAACTTTATGTCTGAAGATGATGACTGATTTATACAGATTGTTGGTTTTTACTTTGTTATGGTTAACAATACAACTTATCTATCTGTAATAAATCGAATCTATTGAAGAATTCTGCTACTAGGAAAAAATAGTACTCTGTATCTATTCTTTTACTGAATGCTGCTACTATTAATTCTGCTATTGGGAAATATATTACTCCATATCTATTATTGTACTGAATGTTGCGGGTATTTAGACTACTGATGAATTCTACTGAATAGCTATTGGTAAACTACTGAACAACTCTATTACAAACTGAATCAAAAATCTTTAAAATTGTGTTACTATTGCATATGCAGACAGTGCTAAACATATTATTACTAAACATATAACTACTGATATAGGTTGACCTATATGGTTGCATATACACGATAGTCGTCATCGCATGGGAAAAAAGGCGACAGGGTAAAGAGCCTACATAGCAAAATTCATTTTTCAGTGCACTTGAACATCAGAAGTACGTAATAGCGAAAATAGTGACGTCGTGGTTGTTGTTACGAACGTGCAAAATACATCAGTTTGCACAAAAAAAAAGACATTTCCCCATACACCTAAACATCAGTACTACACAATTGTGGTCTACTTCAAATTGGTTGCATGACCATCTTCCTGATCATCACTCCATATCTATTATTGTACTGAATGCTACTGCTATTTAGACTACTGATGAATTCTACTGAATAGCTACTGATGAACTACTAAACAACTCTATTACAAACTGAATCAAAAAGCTTCAAAATTGTGTTACTGTTTGCATATACAGACAGTGCTAAACATATTACTGTTAAACATATAACTACTGATATATCAACCTATATGGTTGCATATACACGATAGTCATCATCACATGGGAAAAAGGCGATATGGTAAAGAGCTTACATAGCAAAAGTCATTTTTCACTACACTTGAACATCGAAAATACATAATAGAGAAAAAAACAATGTCACGGTTGTTGTTACGAACGTGCAAAATACATCAGTTTGCACAAAAAAAGACATTTATCCATACACCTAAACATCAGTACTACACAAATGTGGTCTACTTCAAATTGGTTGCAGCACCATCTTCCTGGTCATCACATGAAGCAACGTCATCTTTCTCGACATCACAAGAAGCAACTCCATCTTTCATGGCATCAGACGAAGTGATGATTTGTTATGTACCATTACACAAAACATCATATCAGTATGTGATAAATGACATACGAGGCCATCAAACACCATAATACTAAGATGCTTGAAAACTTTAATAATGATCTGAACAAATTAAAAACATGCAGGACAACAATTAAAAAAACATATTTCATGCACATAAAAAACGGTAGTGTGTGATAGATAACCATGCTGCAAACTGACGGAAAAGACTATTGACTAATATACTTCAAAACCTTAGTAAAAAATATTGACTAATAGACAACTGCAGTAAACATATGTATATATCATGTGTAAAAAATGTAAAAATAGGTGAACAGCTATAGAAAAGTGCGCATAACAGAGTACTGAAAAGTAGATATCCAGGTATTTCTGAAAAAAAAAAGAGCCTTATTTCCTTCTGTAAAAAACAAGTGAACAAAGAAAAAATTCTTATTTTATTCTATACCTTCAAATATTGACTAATAGACAACTGCAGTAAACATATGTATATATCATGTGTAAAAAATGTAAAAATAGGTGAACAGCTATAGAAAAGTGCGCATAACAGAGTACTGAAAAGTAGATATCCAGGTATTTCTGAAAAAAAAGAGCCTTATTTCCTTCTGTAAAAAACAAGTGAACAAAGAAAAAATTCTTATTTTATTCTATACCTTCAGTTGCATTATGCCCTGTTTTGCCTGCCGCAAGAAGTTCAAACAATTCAAGAGATGGCCCCCTAGATTCATTCATCTTGTGGAAAAACATGTAATAGAGTAACTCAGACCTATATTGTATGCCCTTCTCATACATAAAGGTAAAAAAACACATCTCAATATATTGCAAAAAAGAGATGATAAAAAATGTGTATGGTAAAATTAACAAAAAGGAAAAAGAAAACTAACCGGAATTATCAGCACATCAAACTTGCGATGCTCACCATCATAATGTTCCAAGAATAGCATAGCAAAAAAAACCACAATCATTTTCGAGCACTTGCTTGGGGACAGCTATGTACGAGAGACCCCAACTACTGAAATCTGGGAACATACCATTAGTAAATTGTTGAAAAGCATCAGTCAACCGCTCCCGGACACGCACGCATACAAATGCATAATAATTGTTTCTCTGTTCTTCTAAAGACCATGGGTATGAATGCAAAATATCAATTTGATGTTGGATCAAATTGATGCAATAAACTGGCCAATGCCCTCGACTGTGCACCAGTAAAAATACATGTGATTGTTATTATAACACCTACTAGATGAGAACTTCTGAGCAAATTACTAAATGATATAAAGAACAACTGAATAAAGGTATTAAAACTAAGTACTATGCAAACTACTGAAAAAATGCTATATAAATACTTACAAGTTATGCATTCAACATGTCATGTGGCTTCAAACATTCGTCGAGCAGTGAGGGTATGGTATTTTTATCGTATTGTGACTCCGTTGTATAATTCTCAAATAGGATAATTTGCTGCATAAAAAGAAAGACCTTTAGAACATCAAATTCAGAATAAAAATTGGGTAAACGTCGAAATTGTACTGATGCTGGAAAAATAAATGAAACATGTTTACCGATATCAAGGTTGGCAATATAATCTTGTATCCTGCACACTGTCTCCTAATCTCTTTATCTTCATCAATAACACATTTGCCGAAGAGATCAATAAAGCAGCACTCACATTCCTTCCCCTCCTAGAATGAGTTGATCAAATCTTTTTTGAACAGACTATCAGCAAACTTGTGAAAGTGCCCAGAGGTAGATTTTCATAGTATTTTATGAGTGTCCTCCTTAATTAAAAAAGTACCAAATATATATGTGACATAATGAAATTAAAAATACTAAGAAAAAACCATCAAATACAAATAAATTTTGTATGTCTACTGCAAAAGTAAAAAAAATATTGAAATCCTACTAAGTTAATGTACTAATATCAGCTGCACAATAAGGAAAGTAAGTAATGAAAAAAGAGTTTACGTAGATCTCACATGTCAGAAGAGTCATTAGTGAAAATCAGTGTCTTGAGTGCAACTACCAAAGTAATGTCTGAAGGTTGGCGCGGTCTATAAGGGGGCTCGAAAGGAGATGGAATTTTTGCTCGTCCATCTAAACAAGTGGGAGAAAAAGTGGCATCCACACCTAGATCTTTATGAGCCAGGTATAAATTTCTATGTTTTTTCTCAACCAACTTTATTTCCTTCATCCTTCTAGCATGTGTGATCTTGCTTTTCTTTGCACGACTAACCTTCTGATTATTGGACTTTCATTTTCCTACTGGGAATATTTTTAGCCTTTCCCTGTGCAAAAAAAAGAATATAATTCTAAATGTATTATCTGCATATGACATACAAAAATAGTAAAATCCTCACTTAGTTCTTACTTGTTACTTAAATAAATATAGCATCAACAGATTGATTGAAAAAAGTTAGCTCCACTACAAAAAAGTACTAAAAAAAGGGTGTAATATAACAAAGTCACTAAAATCAAAAACTACTACTGAATGATCCATCTACTGCATGATTAAAAATATTGGACTATTAACTATTGAATGTTAAATTACCGCAAGAATAAAAATACTTTCTCTCCTGTAAGTGTCGCTACTTCCTTAATCTCATACTCCTTGCGAAGAGATATCTGTGTAGGATCTTCTTCTAGTTCGTGGAGTATGTTGCCAACTTCATTCCAATCCTCATGATTGAAATCTCCATCAAAAACACTGGAGCGTGCTTGTTGGGACATCTGTTGATGTTGCTACAAAACTACTTGTGCTCTCCATGTTGTAAAGATGTGGTTGTGACTTGTAAATCTAAAACTATAAGTGCTCCCTACTATTGTAAACATGTATCTGAGTCTCGTATAACTACAACTATTGTACCCGCTATTGTGGGTGCTGCCTCGTGTTGTACTGAGAAACCAAGGGTGGTATCGGTCTGGATGATGATTGATTGACAATGATGAGCGTTTGAGTGGTTGAGGTTGGTTGAGTGCATCGAGGGTTTCGATGTGAAATTGAGGTTTGGCTGCCGAGGTTTCAGTGGTGTGTTGTGTTCTTGTTTTGGCTTGTTTTGTATGTGTAGGGAGGAGATGCTGACCAATTGTCAATGGTGGGTGATCGAGGGTCGAGTGGGGAGCTTGATGCTGGAGGATCAGGGAGGCCGAGCGAAGTTGGAGAAGATCTCAAGAGTGCATGAAGAGACAGAGCAAGACTTGGACGGACGACTGACTGCGACGGCGTGACGACCGGGTTTGCGAGAGGGAGGCCAAGACAAGCATTCCGGTGGCTTGAGGGGATCGAGAGCGGAAGTGGTTTGCTGGTGCTCGGAGTCGCGAAGCGGTGTCACGAGTCGAAGGGTTGAGAGGCTTTGTCGGTTTTTACTGAAAACCGTCATAAATCTAGTTTTGTTGATTTTAATAGTTTGGAGTCTTTTTACTTTGAGTCAATGTGTAATAAAAGGTTGTGAGTTTAGATTTAGTGTACTCCTTTAGTATATTTTCAGCATTTTCTAATTCTGAAAATATATATTACAAGGAATAGGACTTTTGTGTAATTTTCAATTCTAGAGAGTTCTTTTTAGAAAATACCCCCCATGGTTGGCCTATAAATAGGGGACCATATCCATGGGCAGGAGAGAGATTTTTTGGCTATCTTTTGGCTAACCAAATATAAATTTTATACACATTTTGGCTGTTCTTGTTGCTTGAAATCAAAATTGGGCGGCATTGTTCACAATCCGAAAACAAGAACATTGCAGTTTTTTTCTCTCCCAGCGCAGGTGAGTTTTCAGACTGGATTTGTTTTGTTGCTGCGTTTTCTGGTGAATCTAGTGCAGAAGTTGATGTTGATGTTTATACAACTTTTGTCGTGGATGTTTTGAATGATCCATTTTTGAAAGTTGCAAGTGATTTCTTTGATTCCTTCTTAATTCTTTTGCTGATCAAACAAGGCATCATAGTTCTGGAATTTAACTGGCTGAAATGGTTGTGTTTGTGTAGCCCTCTACATGTTTGATGAAATGTTTCTTCAAGTGTTCATCAACATCTTGGTTGATACTTGGATTGTTTCTTTAGTTATTTCATGATTGAATGATGAACTAATTATTTTGTGTAAGGATCAAGTTGTTATTTCTGAGTTTCAACTACAAATATTTGAGAATCCTGTCTCTAGAAGTATCTGAGTTATTTTTGCTTGGATTCGATTTTTGAGTGAGTTTTCTGGAGTTTTTCATTATAGAACATGTCTTGGATGTCCATGTAACTTTTGATGTGAATGATCTGGATGTTCCATTTGTGAAGTTCTCAAAAGTTTTTGATTACTTCTGCATGTATTTTTCTGCACAACAAAGTACCTAAATGATTCTGAACACTTGTAATTTCTGCTGAGTATGGTGTTCTGTTTTCAGTCTGGATTCAATCTTTGAGGAAATGTTTGATCTGTTTTGGTACTGTTTTTGGATCCAAGTTCTTCATAGCCTTTGAAGATCAAGTTTCCAGGGTTCCATTTTGGGAAATTTCAAGAGTTTTTTACCAATGCTACATATATTTTTCTGTCCAGCAAAGTGCTTAACTGATTCTGAAAACTTGAGATTTCAGCTAAATACAGTTCTCTGTTTTCAGTCTTGATTCAATCTTTGAGATGATTTTTGATCTGTTTTGGTACTGTTTTTGGACCTGAGTTATACATAACTTTTGTTGTCCAAGTTTCAAGGATTTCATATATGAAAATTAGCAAAGCTTCTAACCACAGTGGTATATAGATTTTGCTCTCTTTTTGGGGTTGTGGATATTTTGGCAAAAAGTTCAGACTGAGATTTTGTCTTTCTTTCGGTATTTCTCTCGGAATTTGTTTCTGCCGAGAAGCTTTTATGCTGGAGCTTTTAGTTCTGAATTTTGATTATCATTTGAATGTGTGCATGAGCATGTCTGAATTCATATTCTTGAAGTACATGTCCAAAGACCATAGAATGAATTTGTAAACTGTATTTGTGAAAGCTTTGATCTTTGTCGACAATTCAATCTTTGATTTCTTCCTGTCGAAAAACCATTTGTCGATCTAGTCAGTTTGCTTCAGAGCTTTGGTGTCCGACGGGATAGTTCGGCTGTTCAAACTCCGATTTAAGACTGAATTCTAGAATTGAAAAGGTTTTTGTTGCTCTGATTGGTTTTGATTGATTTAAATTTGAATCTGATCTTTAGAGGTGCGTTGGGTGATCTGAACAGGCCATCACATTCACGAGAAATTATCTAGGCGCCTATTTACCCCCCCTCTAGTCGCCATTCCGATCCCATATGCTACGATCTAGAGCATAGAGAAGTTTCATCGCTCGGTCATGATCTGAGTAAGCTAGTGTTCCAGTGGAGCACAAGTTACTAACAATGTCATCAAAGCGAGCAAACAAAGAATCAACAGATTCGCCAGGGCCTTGCACGAACATTTGGTATTCTTGATGCCCTCATGAAAGGTACTCAAAGTCGACCAAATCTCTCGAGTAGTACGAAGGTGTTGGACCCTGTCGAACTTGTTGTGACTCAGACTGATAAAAAGAATGTTTCTAGCCTTGCTATTACATTCATATTGAGCCTTCTCAGTCTCTGAGGTACAGTTTTAGGAATTGCATACTGGGATGCAACAATGTCACATATCGCACTTTCTTGGCTAAGAAACTAAGCCTCTATGTGCACCTTCCAATAGGCATAGTCTCGACCATCAAACATAGGGATCTTGGTGTTCTTATCCATTTCGCCACAAGGATCACAACCGGTAAAGGTCAACTCGTGATCAAACCGGCTCTGATACCAATTGTGGGATCGGAATGGCGACTAGACGGGGGTGAATAGGCGCCTCGACACTTTCTTTCAAATATGATGGTCTAATCGAATCACCCAACGCACCTCTAAGAACTCAATTTCAAATTTCAAACCAAACAGTAAAAAAAATTGAGCTCCTCAAGACGAAAAAACACAAATCAGCTTTGATTCAAGATTTTTAATCCACAACTATCAAATCACTTACTCAAGAGATCAATTTAAGTTTGTAAATGTGAATTAGCTTGATTCAATTCAATCACGAATGAAATTCATGCACTTCTCAAATTTTTCGGATGGTGAATAGTAAAAGTAACTTCAACAAAGTACATTTGTTAATTTTTGGTTCAATTTACAAGTTGCAACTTCAAACTCATTTCAATTCAGCACATACATATTCAGAATTTGACCAGAATGCTAGATCCTGAAAATTCACAAAGTTGCACATGCAAATTCAGGTCTCTTTGAAAATTACTCTATACGACACACTATTACAGATCTGAAAACAAACCCTGTTTACTATTCACGGTAAAAGTTTTCAAAGAAACAAAACTTCTGGCTCTGAATTAAAACTGTGTGATGAACCTTTGATACAATCTGATGAACATCAAAACAGATTACAAGTAAAATCTTCTACACAGCAAGAACTATTTCACAACAGACAACTGTCACAGTGTCAATTCTGAGCATGAACATTAATTTCCAGGATACAAAACTCAAGTAATATGAATGAGCATTCTAAACATGGTAGAGATTGAATATTAAAACTAGAACTGAAAAACAGTATACTACTATTTCAGAAAACACTACCCTACCGATCTGAAGATCAAATCATCAACACTAGGTGAACTATTCAGCAATCTCAATTCGGATACACAATAAATTTCATTAGAGATCAACCATCAAAAATGCTTCAGGATTGCAAACAGAGATGTTGATTTCAGAACAATATGTTGAAAAGAGTACTCAAAAAAAGCACAAGAATTTGATATAAAACAGTTGACTCTATTGAATTTAGATGATCAAGTAAACTACAAGAGTCTGAAAAGCCAAAACTGAGAATACTTCAGCCAGAAGAAAAATCAGAGACTGAAACTTATGGAAATAGAATAGATTTGATTCAGAATTACTTTTAAACACTTCAGGACAGCAAGACACAAGCACTAGAACAATTTATATTTCAGATTTGAAACAGGGTACAAAATTCAGTCTCAAATTCAAGCTTGACACATGATCTATAATCACTCATTCTCAAATGAACCAGATTTCAATTTCATATTCAGACATATTCACTGCTCATGGACAAAACTAATTTGAATAGATTACACAAAGAACCAAATTCAAGCACAAGAATACAAACAGATCAGAAAATTTACTCACAAAACTATATGATTCAGATGCTTCAACATAGCTCATAACAGATACAAGAAATCAATGTAAGCAGAGTTGATCTGAAGAAAAGAGAACTTCTCAACATAAACTATTTTGATTTGAGTAGTTCTGAAAATTCAGAAGAATGACCTGAAAAAGTAAATAACTCTTGCAGCAAGAAACAAGACTGAGGAAAACAGGGCAAAAACTAGAAGTAAATTCAATTCAAAGTTCTATCAGCCACTACTGAACAGATTTCATCCACAACCGCTCATTCAATCACATATATATGAATTCTAATTGAGCACAAAGAGACAAACTCAGAAGTGGACACAAATTGTCTTTGAACAAAACTTGAAACTACATACAAAATCTCAACCAATCCAATGATTGGAACTAATCAATCATGTATATCAATAATCTCCAATAGAACACACACAAGAAACCAGTCCAAATTAACAAGATTTCACATAGAAAGTGATGAGGATCTTACTCAATCAGATGTTGAAACTTTTAATCGCTGGACGATGAACATGCTTGTCGATAGGACTTTAGCGGTTCTGAAAAACCCCCCTCGATGCACTGTAGTTCATCCAGGAAAACAATCGAACAAAATTTTTTCTCACTTTCAAATGAAATTTTTTGATTCTGTGTGCTCAAAGTTGTTTGGCCAAGGGGCAGGGGATTAAAATATCCCACCTGCCCAAGTTCTAGAAGACTCATTTTTTTAGATTGCCCCCTACACAATTCTGAAAATAAAAAACTGAAAATACCCTACTTTACTCTAGAAGAAAAATTACAAAAGACCCCTCTTTAGTATATTTTCAGAATATATATATATTCCAAAAATACACTAAAAAGTACACACTTTGTAATTAAACACTCAAACTAATACATGACACAATTTTATTGAATTAGTAAAAAACATTTAAAGATTTGACGGTTTTCAGCAAAAACCGACAAAGCCTCTCCCAATCGTCGACGCCCGTCGTCAGTCCGCGAACTCGACCGCCAGCAAGTCTCTCCCATTCTCGATCCCTCGAGCCTCCTTGTGACTTGCACTGGCTTCCCTTTCGCTGACTCGAATGACGCTTCGTCTTGATCAATCTCCAACTCGACGTCCCGTTTGACCTCCATGCGTACATCTGAGTCCACTCTCGACTTCGACTGACACCCTCGACCATCTGGCATTAGACTCCCCGTCTAACCATGATCCCGTGCCATTGATAGTTGACGAGTAACTCCATCCTGCACACACGAGACAAACACACACACACACACCAACTCCAGTATATCTAGAATCAACTCATGAATCCAACCTTTCAATCACTCATCATTCCTTTGAACAGTAGTGACACACCTCACTATGTTCCTCAATCTCTCCCTTGATGAGTGCATTGACAACCCAAGATCCAAAACAGAGTAAAAGAGAAGTTCAGCACACAAGTGACCATGAAAGCTCTAAAGAAAGCAAAAATGAGAAAACATTTCACTTGCCAAATGATAAAGCAACACACAAAAGCTTAAAGGATCGCTCAAAAGATCACAAACTCATCAAAAAGCTCCAAGTCCTCCAAGCACTCTCCCCCTTTGGCAATGTAGACATCAAGATAGCCCCATGAGTCGAGAGAGTAAAGTGACCATGCAATGCTTCCAAAGTATGAAAAAGTCCAATTACAGTTCAAGTACTTCTTGTGACTCACAATATGTCCTGACTAAACTGCATGGCAAGCTATGAATGACCATAATCTAAATATCCGTATGAGCAAGCAGTTTGAAGTTTAAGCAAACAAAAGCATCACTACCCAGACTAGTGAACTAGACATGGCAAGGTAAGAAGTACAAAAGCTAGTCACAAACCAATTAGAAAAGCACATCCCACTACAAGGAGCTGCAGCAAACTTGATATGCGAGAAAAGTAAACTTTTTATTCCATTTTTTAATGTCAGGGGTTATTTGCAAGTCAACCTTATGCTAACCGATCAAACCAAGCC
Organism: Zizania palustris; assembly: GCA_019279435.1. Classification (NCBI taxonomy): domain Eukaryota; kingdom Viridiplantae; phylum Streptophyta; class Magnoliopsida; order Poales; family Poaceae; genus Zizania; species Zizania palustris. The sequence goes on along the minus strand of JAAALK010000086.1, from coordinate 2,920,935 downwards.
TAGGATAAACCATCAGAAGCTTAAGGCGTTGATCTTGGTATACACTCGATGGCCTAGTTCAAACCAAAGTGCAATGGAATGCAGTCCAGGACAAAGTAGTGCGACTATATAAACCCACCTGGATCTTTTCAATTTTAACAACACTTAAGCACTTTTGATTCATTTTCAACATTTTCATATTTTTTCATTTTTCAATTTTGCATTTTATTTATTTATTTTTAGCAAACATGATCAAGTTGCATATGAGCATCGAAGTGACAAGGACAAAGCTATCAAGTAAGAAATGAATAGCTAAAGCACCCTAGCCTATTCATGCTAGAAACCAGACTTGGTAGTGACCATTTTCAAATTTTCGCAATAAAAAGCCATGATCAATACATATAGATAGATGAGTTCATTCTAAGCACAATCAAACAGTGAAAGCAAGACAGTATCATAAAGTGCACACGCAAGTCATGTACATGTAAAAGCAATTAATCATATTTTAGAAGCATATGCATATGTACACAACTCCCCCTCACATGATGCCATAAGGATGACAAATGCCAAGCTCTCTCCTCAAAAATGCAAAGCGAGAAGCATCGAGAGGCTTGGTGAAAATATCTGCAAGCTGGTTTTGAGTATCAACAAAACGCAATTAAATATCGCCTTTTTCATTGTGATCTCTCAAAAAGTGATAACGCACGTCAATGTGTTTGGTCCTAGAATGTTGTACTGGGTTGTTTGCTAAACTGATTGCACTTGTGTTGTCGCAAAAGAGTGGAACACGTGAAAACTCCAACCCAAAGTCCCACAAAGTAGAAACCATCCACAAAATCTGTGCGCAATAGCTAGCGGCAACTAGCTATTAAGCCTCGGTTGTAGACTGTGCAACGCTAGACTGTTTGCATGAAGACCAACACACAAGAGAAGATCCAAGAAAATGACACGTCCTAGAAGTACTCTTACGATCAATCCAGCAACCAGCAAAGTCAGCATCAGAAAAACCTCTCAAGCATAATGAAGATGATGTAGAATACCAAATACCGAATTCAAGAGTATGCTTGAGGTACCTTAATATGTGTTTGACAGCTTGACGATGTGATACCCTGGGAGAAGCCTAAAAACAAGCGCACAGACACACAGCAAAGTGTATGTCCGGCCTCATAGCCGTCAAGTACAGGAGGGAGCCGATCATGCTCTGATACTCCTTATGGTCCACCACTTCTCCATCTTCATCTGGATCAAGAGCAATAGAAGTACCCATTGGGGTAGCAAGAGGTTTAGTGTCAGACATGTCAAATTGTTTAAGCAAATCTCTCGTGTATTTTGTTTGATGGACAAAAGTTCCTTGTTTGCTTTGTTTGATCTGCAAACCCAGGAAGAAGGTCAGCTCGCCCATCATTGACATCTCAAACTCTCTGCTCATTGAATCTGCAAACTCAGCAACAAGTGTATGAGATGAACCACCAAATATTATATCATCAACATATATCTGAACAAGTATGAAGTCTTTGCATGCATGAGAGTGAACAATGTTTTGTCAACGGACCCCATCTTGTACCCATGCTCGATCAAGAACGTCCTCAAGCAGTCGCACCAGGCCCTCGGTGCTTGGATGCTTTGTGAAGTTTAAACACTCTGTGGGGGTACTTGGGATCCTCAAATCCAGGAGGCTGTTTGTAACACCCAAGAATGAAAAAGAAATAAAAATAAAGGAAATATATTATTTAAGGAATTTTTGGATTTTATTATTAAAGTAAACCCTAAAAGAGCCTTATTAAAGCCAAACAGGGAGAAATATTCAGAATATGGACTTGAAAAATTTATGGAATAAACTAGAGGCCAAGACATAATTTTAGAAATTTCTACAAATTTTTATCAACAGTGATTCAACCCTTAATCAAGTAAATGAATTACTGGAATTATTTTAAAACAGAAAAGCATTTAAAATCTTAATAGGCCTCAACCCCGAATTCACCTCCAGCCCAGCCCAACCCAGCCGTGCGTCATCGACAGGTGGGGCAAACCTGTTGAGCCGTTCCCCTCGTCTCTCTCCCGCCTGTGCCCGTCTCGGCCCCACCCGTCGGTCTCACCAGCGCGCCCCTCGCCTCTGACCAACCGGGCCCGCCTGTCGGCCCTTCCTTTTTAGGCTCGCCCGCCGACAGGTGGGGGCCACCTGTGGGATCCATCTTCTCCGATGGAATCCCTCCCTCCCCTTTCCTTTCCCGGCAATCTCCTTCCATTTTTCCACCGCCGGCCGCCCACGTTCGCCTGGATTTGCCTCGGATCACCTTCCCCGACCGCCGACAACCCCCTTCCAACTAAACCCAACGCGTTTTTTCCGTATATAGAAGCATGGTCGTGAGTTAGGAATCCCTCGCCGGAGATCATGGGAAGCCCTCGGTCCCCTTCCCATTTTACGCCGGCAATCCCCCTATATAAACCCCCTCTGGCCACCGCCCTCTGCCCACACTGCCTTAGCCCAAGCCCAAGCACTCCAGAGCGCTCCCTCTCGGCTTTCGGCATTTCTCTCCTCCACCTCCGGCCGCCGCTCGCCGTCGACTCCGGCCTCCTCCGTCCACGCCATCACCACCATCATGACCACCGGAGCCCGCCCGTCCTTGGCCACGCCTCCATTGGTCGAGAAGACCGCCGGATCATCATCGCCTACGAGCACCCGAGGAGCCCCCGTCGTCTACCCTCGCCGTCGGTCGCCGTCAATCATCCGCCGTCGCCATCTCCGGTACCATCGCGCTCCCCTCACTCTCCTCTTTCCTTTTCCGCCGAGAGCTAGGCCCCTAGTCCCTCGTCGTCACCATCGCTGCCGCGCCTGAGGCCGCCGTCGCCGGAGATGAAGGGTAAAATACCCTCGGCGCCACGTGCCGTGCCAGAATCCATCCGAGCCGCACGATCCCGAGCGAACGGCACAGATTAGATCCTGTTGGGATCTAATCTGAGCCCTCGGATCCGGTCAAACCGGTATCCTTTAATCTGGGCCGTCAATCGTTATTTAAAAGATTGACTCAATCTCGTGCGTCCACGTCGTACCGGTTCGCGAGATCTAATCGTGGTCGTCCATTTTCATTTAAACCTTCCCGCCTCGCGCCCGATCGCCGGATCCAGATCTGACGGTCCTGGTCGATCCGGTCCACGCGCATAGTAACCAGGTTCACCATGGGCCTGGCTCACCGTGGACTAAATCCCATTTTCTTTTAAATAAAATTCCAAAAAAATGTTTAAACATCCAAAATTCATAACTTGCTTATTTTAACTCCAAATTTCACCATTCAAATTTTATTAAATTCAGCATTTTATTCTCTACACATTAATGCCATAAAAACAGTATGCTACTGTTGCCCAAAATAATCTTATTAATTAAATGAATAAAAACCCCCTTAGGGATAAAACTATAAATTAGGAGAAGCCTTAAAATCTGATCTTTAATGTTTTTCACCAAACTTCAGAATAATAAAACCTTATTTCACATATTAAAACCCATAGACTTGTATGTTTATTCTTTTGTGATGCTCTATCTGTTTATTGAATGCTATGTTTATTTTTCCGTATCGAGAAGACTACGAGTTCGTCGAGGAGCCGGAGTTCTATCCCGAGGTTTCACCTTCACCCTTTGCTGATCAAGGCAAGTCACAACCACCATTTTGATCATAATTGAGCCCATGTTTTAATAAATTATCGCTATAACTCATAGGATAATATTGCATTAGTCAAATATCAAGCCCTACACTATATTTATTAGATCCCCGTCCTTGTGTGCAAACTCAAGTCATGCTTATTGAGCCATAACTCCTTGTCACTCTACTATAAAAATATTAGCTAGTGCCCAATGTACAGGCACAACTGCTATAGGATAAAAAGAATGAGTCGTAGATAGTTGGAATCTGTTATATGAATTTCCCCATTATTCTCGTCTCTGGAATCTGTTGGAGTTGGCTATGTTATAAGTATGGTGGGTTCCGGGTGCAAGCTAGGGCATTGGTTGGTCGCACCCAAGGGCACTATAAGGACCAGTCTGCGGGATCTATTGCAAAGCACTTCCGTACCAACCACAAGTCTAATGGGTAAGTCCTAACTGAAAGTATGGAACAATCCGACTCGATGCGCCATAGTGGAGGGGGCAAGGGGCAACCTGCGGGTGACTTATACCGTCGTGGCTCAAGGGGGGTATGGTGAGGCTCGACGCGTCGGGACACCATATGAAACCCATAAGAGGGTGCTGTCGAGTCGAGGCGGACCATATGGAAGGTTTTGGCACGAGTTCTTGTGGTATGGGTCATCTCGTTACACTTTGGTGTAAGTGATGAGTGCGTGCCTTGTGGGTACAGTGGTACACCTCTGATCAAAGTATTTAATCTTTTCGAAAAGCCGAGCCCGCGGTTAAGGGTGGGTTGTGTAACTACTCGTAGTTAGTTTACTACTGTATGAATGATTGAGTTATTCATGGCATGTAAGGACTGTTGAGCGAGGTGGGGCTGACTGTACCCCTCGAGTTAGAAGATGATGATGCATACACATGTTTACATTTCAGTACTAATAACCTGCTCACATTTAAATGCTTTACAATTATGCTTTTCCGCAAAGTTAGCCACTATCTCCCTTATTATTACTCTGCATTATATTTGCATTCGGTGGCTTGCTGAGTACGTTTGTACTCACCCCCGTTGACTTACACCACCAGATCCCATCTACTACGAGGAGGATGAAGGTCTGGAGTAGCGACCCAGTCAAGGCGAGACTGGAAGGAGGCGTTCATCTAGGACCCTTTGATTTATTAGTTTCTCTTCATCTTTATTCACTTTTGTACTAATACGGTCTTCGAACCGTGAATGATTGCTCGTAGTTGTACGTGGTCGCATGATGAACGTCTTGGTTTATTGATTTTCTATGGAATTTCAATATAGGTCCTGATTTATTAAATTGGGGCGTGACAAGATGGTATCAGAGCCGACTTGACTATAGGAAGCCAAACAGACCTGACCCTATGACTTATATTAGCCATATTTTCTTACAAAACTACTTAACCTCTCATCTTCCGAGGTTTTCACAAAAATTTTCTCTCTTTTGTAGATGCCGGTCCGTACCATGAGCGAGAATCTTCACGACGAGGCCGGATTCATCCGCGAGCTTCGCATGCTCATCGGTTGACTCGGATTCGAGCATGAGCCAATGTTTCACGGAGTCTTCCCCGATGAGGAAGAAAGATACTACGAGCTCACCATTGTCATCTAGCCTACTCCTCAGACAGTCCACACCTATCGAGGAGAAGGACCCACCTTCTTGGTTGCCAGCCAGCGCACCGCCCTCCAGGCCCTCACCGAGCTCCGGATGATCTACGACAGCGAGCTCTACGACACGGACTATCGCTTTGTGCCCCTTCGCACTCCAGGGAGTCCCCATAGTGTCTACGTCAGCACGCTCTCCCAGCGCCACTCCGCGGTTGGGCACACCGTACGCTTGTTGGAGGTGATGGATGAACTCCACTATGAGGCACTGCAGGATGCCAACGGACAGTGTGACATGATCAACTTCTATCGTCACTCTTCTGAGGATTTGAACCACGAGAATGGTGATCTTCGTCGCCGTATCTAGCAGGGACACTGATTGGCTGCCAAGGCAGAAGAGCTACGACGCCAGAATGAGCTCCTACGACAGCGCGTCGCCGACAATCCCCATCTTCGCCACCAAATTGAGGAGTTGAAGAAGGATCTCGAGGATGTCGCACCCCTTCCGCCCCGCAAGTGGAAATCGCTTCGGATCCCCACCGTGAGGCCCAAGAGGATTTCCTACAGTGCACCTCCCGCCGGACCCTCCAGCACCACCACCCTGACCATCTCCGCTGAGCCCGTGGTCGAGTTATCCCCTGAGCTACCTTAGACGTAGACTTTACGATTGATTGTTTTCTTTTATTGCTTTGAATTGTAGTGCCACTCATGTCAAATATAAGGCATGAGTGAAGAATTAAATAAAAGACAATAAATGTAATCGCAAGAACGACACATTTTGAAATAAAGCTTAGTATCATTCCCCCTAAGAAAGTGTTGTCTATTTTGGAAACTTCAGGATGATGAACACTCAAGGTTCTGATGCTCCCCAGAATAGAGGAGGCAACAGTAATCTGCCCCAATGGGGAGTAACCGGGCAAAGGCAAGCCCCAGTCGCCAACCACCCTACTCTGGCCGAGATGATGGCCAATCAGAACCAGTTGGTGGCTGCACTGCTAAACCAGATGCAACAGCAGCAGCAACAGATGCAAGAGCAGTAGGCTCAATTCTTCTGCCTCCACCAGCAGCTAGAGTTGCCTCGCCCTGCCACTCCCGCTCCTGCCCCCGCCTCTTAGCTCTCGGAGTTTCTCCGAGTCCACCCTCCCACGTTCTCGAGCACCACCAACCCCATGGAGGCTGCTGACTGGCTGAGAACGATCGGGAAAAAGTTGGACCTCCTAGCTTGTATTGAGCAGGAGAGGGTGGCTTTCGCTGCCCACCAACTCCAGGGTCCTGCCGCGGAATGGTGAGACAACCTGCGTGAGACTCTGCCCGAGGGACATGTCCACACTTGGGTTGAGTTCTCCGCCGCCTTCCGCGCAGCCCACGTCCCCGACGGTATCATCGCCTAGAAGCAACAGGAGTTTAGGGACCTGCAGCAAGGAAGCAGGTCCGTCACCGAATATCTGCACGAGTTCAACCGGTTGGCCCGGTATGCACCTAAGGAGGTCCATACCAATACGGCCAGGCAGTCGAAGTTCCTCCAGGGACTAAAGGATGAGCTTTCCCTTCATCTTATCTCCGGAGATTATGCCAACTTTCAAAAGTTGGTAAATAAAGCTATCATTCAGGAGACCCAGCAGAACAAGGTCGACTTGAAAAAGAAGAGATGATCGCCTTCCGCCAGAACCAAGGAATGGCGCAGAGGCCCCGCTTCACACCTCCCCCACCGGCGCCCCAATATCATCCGCGCCCAGTCTACCGTCCGGCGCCACCCGCCACCAACGCTGGAGCCAGACATCCTCGCCCCGCTCCCGCCGCACCAGCCGCTCCACCTGCTCCTGCCAATAAAGCAGAGGTTCTGCGCGACAAGCACGGCAAGCCCATGATATGCTTCAGCTGCCGCTAGGAGGGGCATTATTCCCACCAGTGCCCCCACCCCAAGCGCGCACAAGGAGTCGCGACAAACCCTGCCATCCACGCCCGTGTAAACCATGTCACCGCCGAAGAAGCCCAGGCCACGCCCGAGATCGTCATGGGTAAGTTCACGGTACATTCGGCCCTTGCAGTGGTTTTATTTGACACTGGAGCTACGCACTCCTTCATATCAACAACTTTTGTGGAAAAGAATAATCTGAACATAAGTGAGCTACCAAGACCCGTACTAATAGCCACCCCTAGCAAACAAACTCTAGCCCATTCCTATAGTCCAAGGGTATGGGTAGATATTCAAGGCACCATATTATGGGTTGACCCCATCCTAATAGAATGCCAAGGCTTGGATCTCATTCTAGGAATGGATTGGCTCAATAAAAACCAAGGTGTGATAAGATGTGCCTGGAGGCAAGTGACCGTGACCAGTGAAGAAGGGACTGCCGTCACATTCCAGATGCCGAGCCTGATGTCCGGAAGACCGAGGCTGCACCAGATTACCTTGGAGGAGATATCGGTAGTCTGCGAGTACCCGAACGTATTTCCGGAGGATTTACCCGGGATGCCACCCAAGAGGGATATCGAGTTCCGGATTGATTTGATACCCGGAACTACTCCCATCTACAAGCGACCATACCGGATGGCCGCCAATGAGCTAGCTGAGATGAAGCAGCAACTGGAAGACCTTGAGAAGAAGGGATACATCAGGCCTAGCACATCTTCGTTGAGACGAAAGAAGACAAGGCTAAGCGTATGTGTGTGGATTATCGAGCCTTGAATGAGGTAACCATCAAAAACAAGTACCTGTTACCCAGGATCGATGATCTATTTGACCAGCTAAAAGGAGCTACGGTATTTTCTAAGATCGACCTGCGGTCCGGATATCATCAGCTGAGAATTCGATAGGAGGATATACCCAAGACGGCTTTTACCTCTCTCTCTATGGGTTATATGAGTGCACAGTTATGTCCTTTGGATTGACCAACGCCCCTGCTTTCTTCATGAATATGATGAATAAAGTGTTTATGGAATACTTGGACAAGTTCATCGTGGTGTTTATAGATGACATCCTCATCTATTTCAAGGACCAAAAGGAGCACGAGACTCACATCCGGTCGACCTTAGGAAAGCTAAGAGAACATCAGTTATATGCCAAGTATAGCAAGTGTAAGTTTTGGACGGCGGAAGTAAAGTTCCTTGGACATATCATCTCTGCCCAAGGTATCGCAGTGGATCCTGCCACCGTGGAAGTAGTTACGGATTGGCTTCCACCCACCAACATATCAGAGATACGAAGTTTTCTTGGTTTGGCAGGTTACTATCGCCGATTTATCAAGAATTTTTCCAAGATAGCCAAGACGATGACTAATTTGTTGCAGAAGGGAGAGAAGTTCGAATGGACTCTCGAATGTGAGGAAAGTTTTCGCACCCTCAAGACCCGGCTGGTGTCAGCACCCATACTGACCCTACCAGATATCAGGAAGGACTTCCATGTGTATTGCGATGCATCTCGCCAGGGATTGGGATGTGTTCTTATGCAAGACGAAAAGGTTATTTCATACGCCTCTCGTCAGTTGAGACCCCATGAGTTAAACTACCCGACACATGACTTGGAATTGGCCGCTGTTGTGCACGCCCTTAAGATATGGAGGCATTAGTTGGTCAGAAATCGCTGCGAAGTCTTTACGGATCATAAGAGTTTGAAGTATATCTTCACGCAGCCAGATCTCAACCTTAGGCAAAGACGATGGTTGGAATTAATAAAGGATTATGACTTAGGTATTCACTACCATCCCGGAAAAGCAAACATGGTAGTTTATGCATTAAGTCGCAAGGGATACTGCACCGCCATCGTGATTCAGGATCACGCGCCTTTGCTATATAAGGAGATGGAAAAGTTGAATCTCGGGTTAACCACAGGAGCATATCTAGCTACCCTTGAGACCCGACCTGTCTTGTTCGAGCAAATCCAAGAAGCTCAGTTAGAAGACCCCGATATAGCCGCCATCAAGAAGAACATGAGACAGGGCAAGGCCCCAGGATTCTCTGAGGACGAAAATGGCACCATATGGTTCGGAACCCAGATCTGTGTGCCGGATAAACCGGAGATAAACACCCTTATTCTAAGGGAAGGCCATGATACTTTATATTCCATCCATCCAGGAAGTACCAAGATGTATCAGGACCTATGTTGGACCGGAAACGGCGACCAGAGGGGGGGTAAATGGGACCTTTTAAAATTTCGGGCTAAAAACTAGCCTTCGGTTTCAGTTCTGTCTTCTGCGGAACAGGCTTCGAACACTACCTTCGGAGGTCTGGTTCGGAGGTGCTTTGACAGCTCCGAACGCAGGCTTCATAGGTCCAAAAGTTCGAAGCCAAGAAGACTTCGCTCCACTATCAACCCTCGAAAATCTACTCTGCTAAGTCAGTGCAGGCTCCGCACACAGGGTGCTTCGAGCAGGCTTCGCACTTCACCCTTCGCAAGAGTGGACACCCTACTGAGGACTTCGACCAAGTACTTGGCAACAGCAACAGGTGCTGGGCTTCGTACACGAAGGTCTAAACGCACACTAATAGACTTCGCTAGGGGCTTCGACACAAGAAGCAAAACGGGCTACGATCAGGGCTTCGCTAGTAAGCAGCGAGGTCTCGCCTCCTGTTACACAGAGCGACAGCACACTGAAAAACACACTTCGCACAAAACACCCTTCGCCTAGACAGGCTTCGGTGAACTACAACTAGCGAGGTATGAAAAGCAAGCTCAAGCAAAAAGCACACAGAAGCAGGGCTTCGCCGCTTGAACAAGGAACACAGAAAATGAACTCTCTAGATGAATACAACGAAGTGTGTGGCTACAGGAGCTCTACAGTAAATGCTCAAAGTGTTAAATGTTACCTACCGAGCCCCCATATTTATAGCCCACAGTTCACCCAAAGGAATTGACTACTTTACCCCTAGGGTTTACATTGGTTTTGTCTCTACAGAACTGAGGGGTACAAAAGGTAGTCAACTTTATTGGAGACTTCTCTGTCAGCCTTTGCAGAGGGGACAACGTCAGCTTTTTGCAGAGCAGACACTGTCAGACTTGCAGCCTTTGACCTTTCCGAAGCCCCCCTTCGCACGCGAGGGGTGCGGTAGCTTCGGTGAGAAGCCTTGAGCCAGATGGCCTTCGCTTCACCGAAGTCAGCCTTCGATACAGTGACGGTTTTGAGCCGAAGCCATCAAAGTCCTTGGGCCTTTGCACCAACACCTTCGGAGTGGACCACCATGGCTTCGCAGCTACTCTCAGCTCGAACTCCGTCAGTCCGTGTACCGAAGCCATCCAGGCCGAAGTACCACAAGACAACCACACTCCGAAGCCCCGCCTTCGGAGTACCACCCTTCGAAGTCCCTCCTTCGTCCAAGGCCTCCGCACGAAGCATTCCATGAGCCCTTCGTCGCAGTGTCTCTCCCCGAGCACATTCCTCGACGAGCCTCACCTGGACCATGCCTTCGATGCGCCTCGACTTCTGAGACCTTCGTCGGCAACTTCGAATGTCTCCCTCCGGAGAACACTTCGAACTCCTTGCCTCCGCAGAGGACTTGATCCATCCAACTCCGAAGTCACTCCATTCGGAGTAGCTTCGAAGTGCCTCACCTCCGAGGACTTTGTCTCGGAGTACCTTCAACCGGAGCCACGCTCCGCACTCTCTGCCTTCACCTGGCGCACCTCGACCCAAGGACCGACCCGGACCCCCTTCGCAGCCACCATGACGGAGCTCCCCGCTCCCCTGGCATCAAGCCTCCTGCTTGACCCAGGTTCACCTGCCGCGAACCTGTCCGTCGCCTCCGAAGTCCCTGCGCACCACCGACAAACAGACAAGTGTATCCAGTACTCCGGAGACCTCTCCGGGTTAGCAACCTCCGGCACACACTTCGGTGTACCGCCCAAAGTACCGAAGCCTTCGGTACACACCCAGTCATCGTGTACTGTCGGACCCCTCCGACGAGCACACTCCGCTGCAACAGCTGCAGCAACCAAACCACCGAACACCCTTCGGTGAAACCACCTCCGAACACCCTTCGGAGGTCCAACCTCCGAACACCCTTCGGAGGTACCCCTTCGAACAGAGGTTAAAAGCCTGTCAATCACTCATCACAAACACCGAAACCAACCCTTGGTTTCTCAATCTCCCCCTTGATGAGTGCATTGACAACCAAATTTAAGTCCAAGAAAAATTAAAAGACTTTCAGCACACAAGTGACCATAAAAACTCAGAAACGAGCCAAATCATGTCACTTGACAGAAGAATTCTCCTCCCCCTTTCTCAAAAGAGTAAAAGCCCCTTCGGCAAATCTCAAGATAAAAACTCCCCCTGAATTAAGTTTTCCCTTTTGGCAACAAAGAACCTTTATGTCACATTTTCTCCCCCTTTGGAAATTATACCCCCTTGCGGCAGAGAACGTAGCAAGTCTCTCCACCTTTAGGAATTTCTCCCCCTTTGGCAATGCAAGCATCAAGGAGCATGTAGAAGATGCAAAGCTTCGAAATGAGCAGAATTGCAAAGACATATGAAGCAAAAATATGCCAACAATAACACCAATGAACATGGGCTCATCTCAAATTAATATTCTCTTAAGAACATGATGAAGCATGTGATTTGATCATGCTTGAAATAAAAGCATCACCACTTAGTCAAAGAAACTAGACATGTAAGAGCAGGGACTGCGCAAAGCTAATCAATTTCTACTCTAGACAGACAAGTCCAGTTCAAATGGAGCATGAAAAGCAAACTTGATGATCAATGAATTTTGATGTTCTTTTCTTAGTGCCAGGGGTTATTTGTTTGTCCACTTTATACTTTCCAATCCGGCCAAGCCTAGGCATGAAAGCCATAAGAAGCTTAAGGCAAAGATTTTGGCATACACTACACTATTCCAGTTCAGACCAATGTGCAATGGTTAAGCAGTCTAGAATAGGGTAGTGCGACAAACAAACCCACCTGGATCTTTTTCACTTGAATCATGCAAATCATGGAGATGTTGATTTTAACTGAGTGAACCAATTGTTTGGCACTTTATGAATATCCATGAAAATGTAGAACAATTTTTCAAGTTGCAATTTTTAGCATCCAATGAACAGTGTCTCGCTATCAAGTAGGTAAAAGATAGCTAAAGCAGTCCTGCCTAAACATGCTAGATTCAAGACTAAGCAGTGAGCACGATTTGATTTTGAAAAGAAAGCATCATGCACATGAATGTTTCAGATAAATTAAAGAGAGCTGAGCTGTCATGACGTCATGGATTATAATCAGGCATATAAGCGCAAAAGATGTAAATGCAATTACAACACACATTTAGCAAATGCACATCCATCTAAAACTGCTCCCCCTCACAGAATGCCGTAAGGGTGACAAATACCAAGTTCCCCACGCAAGTAAGCAAATCGAGAAGCATCGAGGGGTTTTGTGAAAATGTCGGCAAGCTGGTATTGGGTATCAACATATTGAAGTTCAATATCACCCTTCTCATTGTGATCTCTGAGAAAATGATATCTCACATCAATGTGTTTGGTTCTGGAATGCTGAACCGGGTTGTTTGCAATACAAATAGCGCTAGTGTTATCACAGAAAAGTGGAACACTCTTATAATCTAAACCGAAATCCCGCAAAGTGGAAACCATCCACAAAATCTGAGAGCAACAGCTAGCTGCAGCAACATATTCGGCCTCAGCCGTCAATTGTGCAACACTAGACTGTTTGCGGGAAGACCAGCAAACCAGAGAAGTACCCAGAAAATTACAAGTACCAGAGGTACTCTTCCTATCAATTCTACACCCAGCAAAATCCGCATCGGAATAACCTCGAAGACATAAAGATGAAGATGCTGAATACCATATGCCAAATTCGAGGGTATGTTTGAGATACCTTAGGATGCGCTTGACCGCTTGGCGGTGCGAAGCTCGTGGTGAAGCCTGAAAACGAGCGCACAGACACACTGCGAAGTGTATGTCCGGCCTCGTGGCAGTCAAGTAGAGGAGGGAGCCGATTATGCTTCGGAACTCCTTCTGATCTACGGCTTCTCCATCTTCGTCAGGGTCCAATGCTACAGATGTAGCCATTGGAGTAGCGAGGGGCTTCGCATCGGACATGTCAAACTTCTTGAGCAGGTCCTTGGTGTACTTTGTCTGGTGGACAAAAGTACCTTGTTTGCTTTGCTTGATTTGCAAACCAAGGAAAAAGGTGATTTCACCCATCATGGACATTTCAAATTCCCTGCTCATGGTATATGCAAACTCGGCAACCAAAGCATGAGAAGAGCCACCAAAGATGATATCATCCACATAAATCTGCACTAGGAGGAAATCTTTGCCATGCTTGAGAGTAAACAGTGTTTTATCAACAGAGCCCATCAAATACCCTCGCTCAAGCAAAAAAGACTTAAGTCTATCATACCAAGCCCGAGGGGCCTGCTTGAGTCCATAAAGAGCCTTATAAAGTTTAAGGACTTTATGTGGGTACTTGGGGTTTTCAAAACCAGGGGGTTGTTTTACATAAACATCTTCACCTATGAAGCCATTAAGAAAAGCACTTTTGACATCCATTTGATAGAGTTTGAATCCCCGGGATGTCGCAAAGGCAAGCAAAATCCTAATGGCCTCAAGGCGAGCAACAGGTGCAAAAGTTTCAGTAAAATCAATCCCTTCTAGTTGAGAAAAGCCCTGAGCTACAAGTCTAGCTTTGTTTCTAACTATAGTCCCATCCTCCCCTTGTTTGTTTTTGAAAATCCATTTTGTTCCAATGAAATGAACATTTGGTGGAGGATCAACTAATGACCAGACTTGGTTTCTCTCAAAATTTTCAAGCTCTTCATGCATGGCATTGATCCAGCAAGAATCGGAAAGTGCATGACTAACATCTAAGGGCTCGAAAGAAGCAACAAAAGCAGCATTAGTGAAATGGGCATGTGAACGAGTTACCCTTTGATCAAGTTCACCAATGATTTGCTCGGGAGGGTGCATGCTTTGAACATGGTGTGGAGCCTCGCGGCGGGATGCAGTCTCCCCCTCAACTTGTGCGTTGGAGTGGTCCAAGATGACCGATGTCGAGGTAGTCGCTTCGGGACCTCGTGCCGAAGTGGTTGAAGTGGGGTCGGCTTCGGGGGTTGATGTCGAGGGTAGTAGGGGTTCATCCTCGAATTCTCCGGGATCTTCTTCCTCGAATAAAGTCTGTTCCATGTCGTGTTCATTCGCCTGTTCAAAAGCAGAACTAACAGAGGGGGTTGATTCATCAAAAGTCACATCACATGACTCGATGACAGTGTTAGTTTCCAAATTATAAACACGATAAGAATGACCATGAGTTGTGTAACCCAAAAAGATCTCGTCAGAAGATCGCGACTCAAATTTATCCAAGTTACCACGTTTTAGGATAAAGCAGCGACAGCCAAAAACTCGAAGATGAGTAACCTTGGGCTGTCTCCCAAAACGTAGCTCATAAGATGTCAAGTTTAAAATTGAGCATAAGAAGATTCGGTTTGAGATGTAACATGCTGTGTTCATGGCCTCAGCCCAGAATTTTCTAGGAGTCCTATGCTCATCAAGCATCGTCCTAGCCATCTCAACCAAAGTGCGGTTCTTCCTCTCAACAACACCGTTCTGTTGAGGAACCCGCGGAGCAGAGAATTGATGTTCTATGCCATGCTCCATGCAAAAGTCAACAAAGAGGCTATTTTTGAACTCAGTGCCATTATCACTTCGAATGAATTTCAATGCACCAGGGAGTTCAGTAAAAAGTCTCAAAGCCAAGCTCTGAAAGTGTGAAAACACTTCATCCTTGCTGGCAAGAAAGAAGACCCAAGAGTAGGGAGAGAAATCGTCGACAATAACTAATACATACCACTTGCCGCCTAAAGAACTAACCCGAGAAGGACCTACAGTGTCCATATGGAGAAGTTCTCCGGGTTGTTTAGTCATCACTGTGGTGACTGGCGAATGCGAAGCGGCAATCATTTTTCCATGTCGACAGGGAGCGCAAACTAAATTCTTCTCAAACTTGAGCTTGGGCAATCCTCAGACCAGACCTAGGGCCCTCAAACGAGCGAGCAATTCAAAGCTCATATGCCCTAGTCTCCTATACCACTTCCAAAGCTCAGACGTCGAATGTGCAACAAGACAATGAGAAGAACCAGACGACTCTGAAAAATCAGCTCCAAAAACTCTCCCAACTCTACAGATCTTACACACCACAACGCCATCAGAATTGAGCACTTGCGAAGTATCGCGATGGAATCGCACTTCGAAGCCCTCATCAAGCAACTGAGATACAGACACCAAATTGTATCCCAGGTTCTCAACCAAAGCAACATCTTTGAGAGTGAAATTCGAGTTAATTCTTACCACACCTTTACCTTTCACTCTACTCCTTCAATTGTTTCCAAAGGTGATATGTTCCCTTTGCTTGGTTGTGGTGAGGCTGGAGAACCATGCTGCATCTCCGGTCATGTGGCACGAACAACCGGAGTCCATGATCCACGTGCCCTCCAAGCCTCGATCTGTCGCCTACACATGATAAGAATATCTCGATCGCTCAGTGCTGGGGTGAGTAAAATAATGACGAGGCATCCAGCACTGAGTGACACGAGTAGTAGGCGCAGTAAAAGTAGATGGTCTACGCACAAGATAATCTGAATGATGCAAAGTGCGAGGTCTACCTACATGCAGTGATCGAACAACATGTCGAGGTCTCCTACTCTGACGAGGTACAAAGCTACTAGCCCGAGTTCTACCACCATATGGAACATGGTGAACACCTCGAGGAGCAAAACCTCTCCGAGAAGCACGAGGAGCCTCAAAAGCAGGACGATAGTAAAACTCAGACTCATGCATACCTAAAGATGGGTAATGCATGTCCTGGTAACTCATCACCTGAGAGCGTCGCTCATCCTTGATGCGACGAAAACAGAACCCAACCAAATGACCCGCCCGCTGACAGTAGGAACAGTGAAAAACTCTCTTAGGGGCACTCTCATGGGTCACAGGAGCAACTCTCACAGGCTCCTTGGGCTTTTTCTGAGTGGTTTTCTTGGGAGGATTTTTCTTGGCAGGAGGTGTGGCTTTCTTTGGTGGTCGGGTAGGCTTTTTGGCTGAAGGGGTGTCTAACAGAGCTCTCTCTTTCTCTAAGGTAGTGGGAGAGGTAAAAACAGTTTTGGTCTTACTGTCTGAAGAAATCCTCTCAAAACCCAAACCTAGAGCTACCCCTGCTCTGTCAGCACACAACTTGGTCTTGGCCAAGAGCAAATCCATCCTACCCTTTCCCTCAGTGCATTTATTAACCACAGAAAGAAGGTATTCATTTTCTGACATGAGGTTTTCAGCTCGCTCTCTAGCAGTTCCTAGCTGGTCCTTAAGGGTGATGCAAGTGTCACACACAGGTTGCACATCCTTAGAACTACCGGCCCTCTCCAATCTAGCCTCTAAATCATGAACATGTTTATCACGTAAATTAATGCTCTCGCGTAATAAAGAACAGTTCATGCATTCAATAATATCATGAGGTCTAGAATCCACCTCCAAAAGCTGCTTCTGTGCAGTCTCAAGCTCAGAAAGAGTTTGAGCATGTACAGAATGCAACTGAGCAAGCTCACCCATGACAGTGGTACAAGAATCACATTCAGCATCATTAACTTTAGACTTAAGCATGGCATATTCAGTAGAAACAGATTCTAGCCTAAGTCTAAGGTCTTTTCTTTCTCTAGCGGCTTGCACAAGTAATCTATCCTGACCAAGAACTACTTCATTTAGCTCATCTAGTTTTAGTGAAAGCTGGTCATAGGATAGAGGTACCTCAGATGAGTCAAGCTCATTACCGCTGTGATCGCTGTCGGCCATGAAGCAAAGGCCGGTGAAGTCTCGTCCCTTCTTGTCCTTCTTGTCCTCCTTCTTTGGGGACTCCTCCTCCTCAGAGCTCGACTCCTCAGTTGAGGAAGTGTCGATGTCGCTGAGAGCAGCAACAAAAGCTCTGGAAGCGGCTTTGGCTACTTTCTTAGCCATCTTGCCGTGCTTGCCCTTCACAAAGGGTTTCCTCTCTTTTTTGTGGTATTTGGGGCGCTCACTCTCATCTCTCTTCTTGAGTTTTGGGCAATTAGCCTTGATGTGAGAAGTGTCACCGCATTCAAAGCAACCACTAAAACCACTTCTCCTCTGATCCCGTCTCTCATGATGAAAGCGGGTGAACCTCCGGGCAATGAGAGCAAGCTCGTCATCATCTAGAGTGTCCACCTGCTCCTTTGTGACGGAGACCAGGGAGGACAAAGCAAAACCATCTGCAAGAACACAAGTGCCAGATGTGCTTGGTTCTGCAGTGGTGCCACGGCTAGTGCTAGAAACCAATGCCAATGGCTGTGGCAAAGAGCTTCTGTGCACCGCAAGAGATGCCTTGGCAATCTCTGTGGACTTCAGCTTGCTGAAGAGCTCATCACAGGTCAATGTGTCATAACCTGCAGACTCCTCAATGTTGGATATCTTCACTTCCCATATGCTACGGTCAAGAGCATAGAGAAGCTTGATAGCCCTATCGTGATCATTGTAAGCAAGCGTCCCGTTGGATCGCAAGTTACTCACTATCGCATCAAAGCGAGAAAACATGGTATCTATAGATTCACCAGGTGCCTGCACAAACAGCTGATACTGTTGATTGTATGTGCTTTGGCGCCTGGCCTTAATCTGTGTAGAGCCCTCATGAAAAATAGTGAGTGTTGTCCAAATCTCCCTAGCAGTCCTAAGGTGTTGTACCCTATCAAACTCACTCCGGCTCAAACCTATGAACAGTATATTCCTAGCCTTGGAGTTGGCATTATACTGATCTTTCTCTGTTTGAGTGGTGCGGGTATCAGGGATGGAGTATTGTGAGTCCACCATCTCCCAAATTGCATTTCCTTGGCTTAACAAGTAAGCCTCCATGCGCACATTCCAGTATGCAAAATCAGTCCCATCGAGAAGACTACGAGTGCATCGAGGAGCCGGAGTTCTATCCCGAGGTTCCACCTTCACCCTTTGCAGATCAAGGCAAGTCACAACCCCAATTTTGATCATAATTGAGCCCATGTTTTAATAAATTATCGCTATAACTCATAGGATAATATTGCATTAGTCAAATATCAAGCCCTACACTATATTTATTAGATCCTCGTCCTTGTGTGCAAACCCAAGCCATGCTTATTGAGCCATAACTCCTTGTCACTCTACTATAAAATATTAGCTAGTGCCCAATGTACAGGCACAACTGCTATAGGATAAAAAGAATGAGTCGTAGATAGTTGGAATCTGTTATATGAATTTCCCCGTTATTCTCGTCTCTGGAATCTATTGGAGTTGGCTATGTTATAAGTATGGTGGGTTCCGGGTGCAAGCTAGGGCATTGGTTGGTCGCACCCGGGGCACTATAAGGACTGGTCTGCGGGATCTATTGCAAAGCACTTCCGTACCAACCACAAGTCTAATGGGTAAGTCCTAACTGAAAGTATGGAACAATCCGACTCGATGCGCCATAGTGGAGGGGGCAAGGGGCAACCTGCGGGTGACTTCTACCGACGTGGCTCAAGGGGGGTATGGTGAGGCTCGACACGTCGGGACACCATATGAAACCCATAAGAGGGTGCTATTGGGTCGAGGCGGACCATATGGAAGGTTTTTGGCATGAGTTCCCGTGGTATGGGTCATCTCGTTACACTTTGGTGTAAGTGATGAGTGTGTGCCTTGTGGGTACAGTGGTACACCTCTCATTAGAGTATTTAATCTTTTTGAAAAGCCGAGCCCACGGTCAAGGGCGGGTTGTGTAACTACTCGCAGTTAGTTTACTACGGTATGAATGATTGAGTTATTCATGGCATGTAAGGACTGTTGAGCGAGGTGGGGCTGACTGTACCCCTCGAGTTAGAAGATGATGATGCATACACATGTTTACATTTCAGTACTAATAACCTGCTCACATTTAAATGCTTTACAATTATGTTTTTCCACAAAGTTAGCCACTATCTCCCTTGTTATTACCCTGCATTATATTTGCATCTGGTGGCTTGCTGAGTACATTTGTACTCACCCCCGTTGACTTACACCACCAGAGCCCGTCTACTACGAGGAGGATGAAGGTCTGGAGTAGCGACCCAGTCAAGGCGAGACTGGAAGGAGGCGTTCATCTAGGACCCTTTGATTTATTAGTTTCTCTTCATCTTTATTCACTTTTGTACTAATACGGTCTTCGAACCATGAATGATTGCTCGTATTTGTACGTGGTCGCATGATGAACGTCTTGGTTTATTGATTTTCTATGGAATTTCAATAATGGTCCTGATTTATTAAATCGGGGCGTGACACTGCATGACATAAACGTCCTCTCCTATGAAACCATTCAAAAATGCGCTTTTCACATCCATTTGAAAAAGTTTAAAACCGCGCGAAGAGGCAAAAGCAAGCAAGATCCTAATGGCCTCAAGTCGAGCTACCGGTGCAAAAGTTTCTCCAAAATCAATTCCCTCGACTTGAGTATACCCTTGCGCCACTAGTCTAGCTTTGTTTCTCACTATCGCCCCGTCCTCCCCCTGTTTGTTTTTGAAAAAACATTTTGTACCAATTAAATGAATGTTAGGGGGTGGATCAACGAGAATCCAAACTTGATTTCTTTCAAAGTTTTCAAGTTCCTCATGCATGGTGTTGACCCAACTTGCATCAGACAAAGCATGACTAACATCTAATGGTTCAAAATTAGCAAAAAAAGCATAATCAACAAAATGAGCGTGAGATCGGGTTACTCATTCATTCAGCTCGCCGATGATCTGCTCCGGGGGATGCATTCTTTGAATATGAAGCGGTGCTTCTCTCTACGACAGAATCTCCGCCTCAATTCTTGCCGAAGTTTGCTCCAGACTCTCAGAAGTTGAATCTTCAGGTCCTGTAGTTGAAGTAGTCAAAGCTTCTGGAGTTGCCGTGGAGGGAGGTAGTGGTACAACCTCAAGATCTTCATCGTCTGATGGATCTTCTTCCTCAAAAAGTGTTTCACTCATATCATGTTCACTCGCAAATTCAAAGTTAGGTCTAACATATGGAGAAGTTTCATCAAAAGTTACATCACAAGATTCAACCAATGTGTTAGTTTCAAGATTGAAAACACGATAAGAGTGTCCATGTAAAGAATAGCCCAAAAAGATCCCATCAGATGCGCGCGATTCAAATTTATCCAAATTACCTCGCTTTAGGATGAAGCAAAGGCATCCAAACACTCTGAAGTGAGTAACCTTGGGCTTCCTCCCAAAGCGAAGTTCATAATAAGTCACATTCAACAAAGAGCGCAAAAAGATCCTGTTGGAGATGTAACATGTTGTACTCATGGCTTCAGCCCAAAACTTTCTAGGAGTCCTGTGCTCATTCAGCATCGTCCTAGCCATATCCACAAGAGTACAATTCTTCCTCTCAACAACACCATTTTGTTGAGGGACTCTTGGTGCAGAAAATTGATGTTCAATCCCATGTTCAAGACAAAAATCTGCAAAAGAGCTATTTTTGAACTCGGTGCCGTTATCGCTTTGAAGAGCCTTTATTGCACCAGGGAGTTCATTGAATAGCCTCGGCGCTAAGCTCCGAAAGTGTATGAACACTTCATCCTTGCTTACAAGAAAGAAAACCCAAGAGTAATGAGAATAGTCATCAACCACAACAAGCATGTACCATTTGCCGCCTAAAGAGCTAACTCAGGATGGACCAACTGTATCCATATGTAAAAGCTCACTGGGTCGCTCATTCATCACCATGTTTATGGGGTAATGAGAGGCAGCAACCATTTTACCAAGACGTTAAGGAGCACAAATGAGGTCCTTCTCAATTTTTAGCTCGGTCAATCGTCGGATGAGTCCTAGGGCACTCAATCTCATGAGCAAATCAAAACTCATGTGCCCTAGTATCCTATGCCACATCCAAAGCTCAGAAGATGGTTCAGCTACAAGACAATGAGAAGAACCAAAAGACTTAGTGAAATCAGCCCCAAAAATTCTCCCTACTCTTAAGATTTTGCAAATAAAAACTCCAAAAGAATCACACCCATAAGAAGCATCACGACTGAAATGTACCTCAAAACCCACATCGAGCAATTGTGAAAGAGAAAGTAAATTGTAACCTAAATCCTCAACCAAAGCAACATTAGAGAGAGTGAAATTTTCATTAATTTTGATCATACCTTTGCCCTTCACTCTACTTTTGCGATTGTTTCCAAATGTGATGCTTTCGCGCTGCCTGGCTGAGGTGAAACTGGAGAACCATGAAGATTTCCCAGTCATGTGTCATGAACACCTGGAATCAATGATCCACTTGTCCTCCAGCCTCCCATGACTGCCCTAAGTAGAGAATAAAAATCTCGAGTACTTAGCGTTGTGTTTAGAGATAAGATGCTTAGGTATCCAGCACTAAACTACCTGAGAAGTAGGTAAAGCAGGAGACTGTGTATGATGAGAATCATACTGCACATGTGGTCTCCTTGCAACTCGTTGAGATCTCCTAAAATAATTAGGACCAAAATGCCTACGTGGTCTATCATCATACGATGTACGATATACACCACGATGGGCATAGCCACTCATATAGCTGTAAGGAGTGTGGCGCCCCGATTTATCAAATCGGAACATTATTGAATTTCCATAGAAAAATAATAAAAACAAGAGGTTCATCATGCGACAGTCGTACATACGACAAGTATTCATGGTACGCAGACCATATTATTA
Organism: Zizania palustris; assembly: GCA_019279435.1. NCBI lineage: Eukaryota > Viridiplantae > Streptophyta > Magnoliopsida > Poales > Poaceae > Zizania > Zizania palustris. The sequence goes on along the minus strand of JAAALK010000086.1, from coordinate 2,899,057 downwards.
CATCAGGATTAAATAGAAACAATAATAAAAGTAAGCAGCATGACGAACGCCTTCTTCAAGATCTTTCTGCTTGACTGGGTCGCTACACTAGACCATCCTCGTAGTAGACATCCTCTGAAGTGTGTCCAACGGGTATGAGTACAAAAAGTACTCAACAAGCCACCGCAAATGCAAGTAATAATACAAGATAATAACAATGGAAGGATAATTGGCTAAAAGTGTGGAAAAGTACATTTTTCAGTTATTGCATTTAGTGTAGTCAAATTTAACCATGCAGAATAATAAACATGAAAATCAATAATATCATCTAACTCGAGGAGTACGTTTTCCCTCCTCACACAACAGTCCTTACATGTCAAACCATCATGCACATACATATCAAAAGTAATCTAACTGTGGGATGTCACGCAACCCGCCCTTGACCGTGGGCTCGGCTTTTCGAAAAGATTTAAGACTCTGATCAGAGGTGTACTACTGTACCCATAAGGCACGCACTCATCCCAAACACCAAAGTGTAACGAGATGACCCATACAACGGGAACTCGTGCCAAAACCTCAGCATGAAGTGCTCCAAGCGATAACCACCCACTCTAGGTTTCGCCGGCGCGCTGGGCCTCATCCCTGCTAACGTCGGACCCCCTTTTGCGCCACTTCAGTAAAGCCACCCGCAGGTGCAGCTCGACCCATCTCCAAATGGTGGCCTCGGTTTGGAACACTCCATACCTTAGTTAGGACTTACCCATTAGACTTGTGGTTAGTACGGAAGTGTATTGCAACGGATCCCGTGGACCGGTCCTTATAGTGCCCCGGGTGCTACCGACCAATGTCCTAGCTTGCACCCGGAACCCACCATGCATACACTCACAACCAAAACTCTATCACCAACAGAATTCCAAAGATAAGGATAACGGGGGATCATATAGTAGAACCAAGTTGCTACGACTCATTTTAATCCTATAGCAATCGTGTCGATACATTGGACACTAGCTAATAATACTAATCATATGGTGAAAAGGAGTTTAGGCTAGATAGCATGGCTTGGGTTGCACATCAAGGTCGGGGGATCCTAATAAATATATTGTAGGGGTTTCATTTGACTAATGCATGTATGTCCTATGTGTTTTAGCGATAGTTTAATAAAACATGGGTTCAATATGCTCAAAAGATTGGTTTGGTGACTTGCCTTGTTGAGCAAAAGGCGACGGGGGGACTTACGGGAAGTATTACGGCTCCTCGGCGGCGTCGTAGTCTTCCCAATATAAATAAAATAAAATAAAATAAAATAAATACAATCATTCAATTAAACAATACAAAACCACACAACAACACATAGGTTTTGATTGGTCCAAATTAAAGAAAACCAAGTTGTTTAGTTTCTGAAATTTATTTTATAAATAATTTAAAATGAACTAAAATGGAATATTGTCCTTTATAAAAGGCGTTTTAATTATGAATAAACTTATTCTAAGTTTTCTAATTAGTTTAAAATAATAGCTTCAGAGAAAGTGTTGGGGTTCCATTCTATAAACAGGAAAAGAATAAAGATAAATTTTGCTAATTTTAAATAATTAAATTTGAAATTTTCCTTAAGGAGCAATTGGATACTTTATTAAATAAACGTGAATTATCCAAAGTAAACATACTGCTTTTATTATATGAACATGTAGAGAATAATATTACAAATTTTCTGAAATTGAAATGGTAATTTTTGAAGTTAAAATGCGCTAGATATGAATTTTAGAAGTTTAAAAGCATTTCTAGAATTTAATTTAAATTCAAAACGGTCTCGGGTCCACGGTGAGCTAGGCTCACTATGAACCCGCGCACTGTGCGCGTGCGCCGGATCGAGATCCACCGTTGGATCATGATCGGGCGGTCACGGGCGAGGCGGGGGAGTTAAGTTATCGCGGACGGCCAGGATTAAAACGTTGAACCGGTACGCGTCGTGCGGTCCAGATTCGACGCGAGGTTTAAATACTAACGAACGGCTCAGATTAAAACGTACCCCTTCGCCGAGATCTAACGGATCTGATTAAACCGCATGAGGGATTTAATCATCACCGTTGGATCCGGATCGTGCGGTCGCGATCGAATCCGACACGGCACGGGTAGTCAACCCATGTCGGTCATCTTCTCCAGCGACGGCGAGCGGGCCAGAGGCCACGGCGAGCGACAGCGGTCCAAGCTACGCCTAGAAATGGAAAGAGGATGACTAGGGGAACGCGAAGGTACCGTTGGCGAGGCGAATGGTCGACGGAGCGTGGCCGGCGATGAGCGTAGACGAAGGAGGTGTTCGGGTCCTCGTCGGAGGTGGGGTTCCGGCAGGGTCTGTCGATGACGGAGGGGTGGCCGAGGTTGGGGTGGTGCTTGAGGTCACAATGGTGCGGTCGGCATGGACGGAGAGGGACTCCGGCGACGACGAACGGCGGCTAGAGTGCAGGTGGCGGAGGAGAGTTAAAACTTGGAGTACGTGTGTTCGGTTCGACCTGGCAGCAAGTGAGCATGGGGGTCAAATGCGTGGTACCAGGGGGTTTAAATAGGGTCACCGATGGGGGCAGAGGGGGCGCAATTGGCAGTGGCCGAGGGTTAACGCGTTTAAACATCGGCGAGCTTCGGGTTGCATGCAGATTCATCGAATCGAGACGCGATCGGGCTGGTTTTAATGGGGGAAACGGTCACCGGAGCGCGGGGGTTTGAATGTCGGGCTCAATTTAGGGAGAGGGGGTCGGGAGCAACGGATCCGAGGCACATTAAGGCGTCGGCCGGCGAGGGGGGGATTTGGTGGCGGATCTCGCGGAGACTTAGGATCTGACAGGCGGGGTCCACTGGTCAGACGGGGCACGCGGGGAGGAGTGGGCTGGGCCGGCCGGGAGAGAGAGAAAGGGAGGGGAGGCCCGTTACTGTTTAAATGATTTTCTGAATAAAAATAATTACAGAAAATGGATTAAAACATTTGGGCTACTTCTAAGGTTGAAAAAAAATTTGTAAAAATTCTCAAAAATATATCTTGGCCTTGGAATCATATACAAAATTTTCTAGCCCTTGGTTTGGTCATTTCATCTAGATTCTAGTTCAAAAAGGTTAAGGAGGGCATTAAAGGTATTTCCAAAATAAATAATTTCAGGAAATAGATTAAATAATGTTTTTATTTCTTTGAAAATTTGGGGTGTTACAAGGAGCCTCATAATCAGTATTAGCATTATAATCATAGTCATGCATATCAAATGAAGAATTATCATGAGAATGTAAAGCATAAGCACGATGTTCATCTTTCATGCGTCTATAGCAAAAACCAATCAAGTGTCCTACACGATGACAATAAGTGCAATGGAAAACTTTCTTTGGTGTAGGTTTATAGGTTTCTGGTGCGAACCTCATAGTTTTCCTAGGTTTTTGTTTGGAGTCTGTCTTGAGTGAAGAAATGATTATCTTTTTGGGTTGGGTAGGATTTTTGGCTTTTAGTGGTGTGTCTAACTAGGCTCTCTCTTTCTCAAGGGTAGTAGGTAGAGTGAACACCGTCTAGCTCGGGGTACTGGATGAAGTCCTCTCATAACCTAACCCAAGAGCTAACCCTGCCCTATCAGCGCACATTTTAGTTTTATCCAAGAGTAAATCCATTTTCCCTTTTCCCTCAGTGCATTTATATACCATGGAAAGCAGATAATCATTCTCACACTTTAGCTTTTCTACTTGCTCTTTGTCGCGCCCCGATTTAATAAATCGGGACTTTATTGAAATTCCATAGAAAATCAATAAAACAAGACGTTCATCAAGCGACCACGTACAATACGGGCAATCATTCACGGTTCGTAGACCGCATTAATACAAAAGTGAATGAAAGTGAAGAGAAACTAATAAAATCAAGGGTCCTAGATGAACGCCTCCTTCCAGTCTCGCCTTGACTGGGTCGCTACTCCAGACCTTCATCCTCCTCGTAGTAGACTGGCTCTGATGGTGTAAGTCAACGGGGTGAGTACAGATGTACTCAGCAAGCCACCGAATGCAAATATAATGCAAGATAATAACAAGGGAGATAGTGGCTAGTTTAGCGGAAGCAGCATATTTGTAAAGCATTTAATGTGAGCAATTTATTAGTACGGAAAAGTAAATATGTGAATGCATCATCATCTTCTAACTCGAGGAGTACGTTTTACCTCCTCGCACAACAGTCCTTACATGCCATGAATAGCTCATTCATTCAAACCATTGTAAACTAACTGCGAGTAGTCACACAACCCGCCCTTGACCGTGGGCTCGGCTTTTCGAAAAGATTGATTTTACTCTGATCAGAGATGTACCACTGTACCCACAAGGCACGCACTCATCACCTACACCGAAGTGTAACGAGATGACCCATTTCACGGGAACTCGTGCCAAAACCTTCCATATGGTCTTCCCCGACTCAACAGCACCCTCTTATAGGTTTCGTACCGTGTCTCGCCATGTCGAGTTTCCACAATACCCCCTCTTGAGCCATCGTCGGTACAAGGCGCCCTGAGGGCTAGCCCCTTGCCCCCTCCACTATGGTGCCGTGAGACGGAGTGTTCCACACTTCCAGTTAGGACTTACCCATTAGACTTGTGGTTGGTACGGAAGTGCTTTGCAACAGATCCCGCAGACCGGTCCTTATAGTGCCCCGGGTGCGACATACCAAACCCGAGCTTGCACCCGGAACCCACCATACTTATAACATACCTAACTCCAACAGAGTCCAGAGACAAGAATAACGGGGTATTTCATATACCAGAATCCATCTATTCTACGACTCATTCTTTATATCCTATAGCAGTTGTGCCGGTACATTGGGCACTAGCTAATATAATATTTGTAGAGTGACAAGGAGTTGAGGCTCAATAAGCATGGCTTGGGTTTGCACACAAGGACGGGGATCTAATAAATATAAGTGTAGGGCTTGATCTTGGACTAATGCAATATTATCCTATGGGTTATAGCGATAATTTATTAAATCATGGGCTCAATAATGATCAACTGTGTCCACAAAGGTGGTCGATGACTTGCCTTGATCAGCAAAGGGTGAAGGAGGAACCTCGGGGTAGAACTCCTGCTCCTCGACGAACTCGTAGTCTTCTCGATACGGAAAATAAACCATACATTCAATAAACAGATAGAATTCACCAAATATTCAACATACACATTTGTAGGTTTTATTATGTGAAGTAATATTTTTAATATTTCAAGGTTTTGTACCAAACAGTAAAGTTTAATATTTTAGAATTTTTCCCAATTGATTTTCTGTATTATTAATTTTAACCCCAAGGGATTTTTATCCATTTATTTATTAATAATATTTTGGACACAGAAACATACTGTTTTTATGGCATTATTGTGTAGAGAATAATATTCTGGTTCTAACAAAATTTGAATGGTGAAATTTGGAGTTAAAATGAGCAAGATATGAATTTTTGAAGTTTAAACTATTTTCTGAATTTTATTTAAACAGAAAAACAGTCTCTGGTCCACGGTGAACCAGGTTCACCGTGAACCCGTGACTATGCGCGTGGACCCGAGCGATCTGGACCGTTGGATCTGGATCCAGCGGCCAGATGCGAGGCGTGGGTTTTAAATGAGTTTCAACGGCCCAGATTAAAACATACCGAAGGGGTACGCGTGGACGCACGAGATCAAGTCAAGATTTTAAATAACGATCAACGGCCCAGATGCCTCGGTACCGGTTTGACCGGATGGACGCCTCGGATTAAACCTGGGTGGGTTATAATCCTAGCCGTTCATCACAGATCGAACGGTCGTGAGTGCGTCCGGCACGCCACGTGCGTAAGGGGCTTGTACCCTTCGTCTCCGGCGACGGCGAGGCCTCGGGTGCGGTGGCTGCAGCGGCGGCGAGCGCCTACGTGCCTAGCTAGGGCCAGAAATGGAATGCGGGGAGCAAGGGGGTCACGATGGTACCTTCGGTGGTGAAGGTGGGCGACGGACGACGACGACGGCGAGGGTAGATGGTGAGGTCTCCTCGGGAGCTCGACGGCGACGGCGATCCGGTGGCCTTCACGACTGATGGAGGCGTGGCCGAGGACGGGTGGACGACGGCGGACCCGATGAGAGCGGTGGCTAGGGCAGGGGAGGCCGGAGGCGGCGGCGATCGCTCGCCGGAGGCGGAGCAGAGGGGAAACCCGAAAAACGGGAATTGGGCGCTCTGTTCTCGCTCGGCTTGGGTGGCTACGGTGTGGACTGAGTGCGGAGGCCAGAGGGGTTTATATAGGGGTCACCGGCGGCGAGAATGGAAGGCAAAACCGAGGAAACCCGAAGGTTTAATTCCTAACTCCGGCGAGGCTTTCCTTTGGCTCGGTTAGCTTCCTTAAGCGGCGAAAACGCGTGGCTATCGGTGGAATGAGATCCCCGGCGGTCGGAGAAGGTGATCCCTCGGTTGATTTGGCGAAATCGGATACGGGGCGGCGGATTTGGAAGGTGGGGGTCGCCGGCGGGAGGGAGGGGATCCCCTTCCATCGGGGAAGAAGATCCTGACAGGTGGCCCCCACCTGTCAGTGGTCGAAACAAAAATAGAAGGGCTGAGCGGCGGGTCCGGGCGGTCAGTGGCGCGGCGGGGGCTGACCGGTGGGACCAGGCGGGGCGCGGGCGGGAGGAGAGAGGGGAGGCGTGCGCCGACAGGCGGGCCCCTCCTGTCAGTGGGTGGGTGGCAATGGGCTGGGCCAAGAAGGCCGTTGGGGGGAAGTTTCGGGGTTGAGGCCCATTAAGGATTTCAAATTGATTTTCGATTTAAAATAATTCCAGAAATTCGAATATTTGATTAAGGTTTGAATCACTGTTGATAAAAATTTGTAAAAATTTCTAAAATTATGTTTTGGTCTCTAGTTCATCTCATAAAATTTTCAAGTCCAGATTTCAAGTATTTCTCCCTGTTTGGCTTTATTTGGGTTCTTTTGGGATTTTTCTTTTAATAATAAATCAAAACTGATTTGAATATTATTTTTCTTTTTATTTTATTCCTTTTAATTTCTGGGGTGTTACAATCCTATCCCCCTTACAGAGAATCTCGTCCTCGAGATTCGGCTCAATCCTCGAATAGCTCAGGATGTTGTGCCTTGAGTTCATCTTCTTTTTCCCATGTAGCTTCTTCTACCGGATGATTGCTCCACTGCACTTTGCAGAAGCGGATGACTCGACTCCTGGTGGTCCTTTCTTTGACTTCCAATATCTTGACCGGCTTTTCCACATAGGTCAGATCCTCTTGGACATCCAACTGCTGAAGATCCACTTGCTCCGTGGGGACGCGGAGACACTTCTTGAGTTCAGACACATGAAACACGTCATGCACTCCAGCCAATGAGGGTGGTAATTCCAACTGATAAGCTACTTCTCCTTGGCGTCGGACAACGGGAAATGGGCCAACATATCGAGGGGCCAACTTTCCTCTCATGTTAAACCGTTGAGTTCCACGGAGAGGTGTAACCCGAAGGTAGACATGATCTCCTTCTTCAAAGGCTAGGTCTCGACGGCGATTGTCTGCGTAGCTCTTCTGTCGTGATTGGGCTGTCTTGAGTCGGTCTCTGATGATCCGTACCTTCTCTTCAGCTTCACGAAGAATGTCGGTTCCGAATACTTGGGATTCACCCGTTTGGTCCGAAAGTAGAGGCGTTCTGCACTTACGTCCATATAAGGCTTCAAAAGGAGACATCTGAAGGCTAGCTTGATAGCTGTTGTTGTATGAAAACTCAGCATACGGCAAGCTCTTGTCCCAAGTGGCTCCAAAATCCAAAACACATGCTCGAAGCATATCCTCTAGTATCTGATTTACCCTCTCTGTTTGTCCATCTGTCTGAGGATGGTAGGCGGTACTGAAATTTAATCTCGTGCCCATCTCCTCTTGGAGGTTCTTCCAAAAACGAGAGGTAAACTGACTTCCTCGGTCAGATACTATCTTCTTGGGCACTCCATGAAGACATACAATCCGGGCCATATATAGCTCTGCAAGCTTAGGGCCACTAAAGGTCGTTTTGACGGCTATGAAATGAGCTACTTTCGTAATCCGATCGATGATCACCCAAATAGAATCATACCCAAGTTGGGTCTTAGGTACTCCGGTGATGAAATCCATACCGATCTCTTCCCACTTCCATTCAGGCACTTTAAGTGGCTGTAACAATCCTGCAGGTCTCTGGTGTTCAGCTTTTACTCTTCTGCAGGTGTCACATTCGGCGACGAACTGGGCAATCTCTCTTTTCATGCTAACCCACCAATATCGTTCCTTCAGATCTTGGTACATCTTGGTACTGCCGGGATGAATGGAGTACAATGTCTCATGGGCTTCTCTCAGGATAAGGGTCTTTATCTCTGGCTTATCCGGTACACATATCCGGGTTCCAAACCAAATGGTGCCATTTTCGTCCTCTGAAAATCCGGGGGCCTTTCCTTGCCTCATGTTCTTCCTAATGGCAGCTATATCCGGGTTCTCCAACTGAGCTTCACGGATTTGCTCAAACAGAATAGGCTGGGTTTCCAAGGTGGCTAGATATGCTCTGGTGGTCAATCCAAGATTTAATTTTTCCATTTCCCTACATAACAAGGGTACGTGTTCTTGAATCATCATGGCTGTGCAATATCCCTTGCGGCTTAACGCATCTGCTACCACATTTGCTTTTCTTGGGTGGTAGTGGATACCTAAGTCATAGTCCTTGATTAGTTCCAACCATCGTCTTTGCCTCAGATTAAGGTCAGGCTGTGTGAAGATATACTTCAAACTCTTGTGATCCGTAAAGATCTCACAGCGATTTCCAACCAGATAGTGCCTCCAAATCTTAAGGGCGTGCACTACGGCGGCTAATTCCAAATCATGAGTCGGATAATTCAACTCATGGGGTCTCAACTGTCGGGAGGCATAAGAGATAACTTTTCCATCTTGCATAAGAACACATCCTAATCCTTGGCGAGATGCGTCGCAATAGACATGGAAGTCTTTGCGGATATCCGGTAGAGTCAGTATAGGTGCAGATACCAAACGAGTCTTGAGGGTGCGGAAACTTTCCTCGCATTCAGGAGTCCATTCGAACTTCTCTCCTTTCTGCAACAACTTGGTCATTGGCTTGGCTATCTTAGAAAAATTCTCGATGAATCTTCGGTAATATCCGGCCAATCTCAGAAAACTTCGTATCTCAGATACGTTCGTGGGTGGCAACCAATCCGTAACTGCTTCTACGGTGGCAGGGTCTACTGCGATTCCTTGCGCAGAGATGATGTGTCCGAGGAACTTTACTTCTGCCGTCCAAAACTTGCATTTGTTGTACTTGGCATATAATTGGTGTTCCCTTAGCTTTCCTAAGGTTAACCGGAGGTGAGTCTCGTGCTCCTTCTGGTCCTTGGAATAGATGAGGATGTCGTCGATGAAAACCACTATAAACTTGTCCAAATATTCCATGAACACTTTATTCATCATATTCATGAAGAAGGCAGGGGCGTTGGTCAATCCAAAGGACATAACCGTGCACTCATATAATCCATAACGGGTAGTGAAGGCCGTCTTGGGTATATCTTCTTCTCGAATCCTTAACTGATGGTAACCAGACCGCAGGTCGATCTTTGAGAATACCGTAGCTCCTTTGAGCTGGTCGAAGAGGTCATCGATCCGAGGCAACGGATACTTATTCTTGATTGTCACCTCATTCAGGGCGCGGTAATCTACACACATACGCTTTGCCTTGTCTTCTTTCTTCTCGACGAAGATGACAGGGGCACCCCACGGTGATGTGCTTGGTCTGATATAGCCTTTCTTCTCAAGATCCTCCAACTGTTGCTTCATCTCCGCTAATTCATTGGCGGCCATCCGGTATGGTCGCTTGTAAATAGGGGTGGTTCCAGGCACCAAGTCAATCCTGAACTCGATGTCCCTCCTGGGTGGCATTCCCGGTAAATCCTCTGGAAACACGTCCGGGTACTCACAGACTATCGGTATTTCTTCCAAGGTAATCTGGTGCAGTCTTGGTCTTCTGATCTTTAGTCTTGGCATCTGAAATGTGACGGCAGTCCCTTCTTCGCTGGTCACAGTCACTTTTCTCTGGGCACATTCTATCACCCCTTGGTACTTATTTAACCAATCCATTCCTAGTATGAGATCTAGGCCTTGGCATTCTATTAGGATGGGATCGGCCCAAAATATGGTGCCGTGGATATCTATACATACCTTTGGGCTATATGTTAGGGCTAGAGTTTGTTTTCCTGGGGTGACTATTTGTACGGCTCTGGGTAGTTCTTCTGTGCTTAGATTGTTCTTTTCCACAAATTCAGTTGAGATGAAGGAGTGCGTAGCTCCGGTGTCAAACAAAACTATTGCAATTGCTGAATTTACCATGAACTTACCCATCACGATCTCGGGCGCAGCCTGGGCTTCCTCGGCGGTGACATGGTTGACGCGAGCACGGATGGCGGGGTTCGCGGCAACTCCTTGGACGCGCTTGGGATGGGGGCAAGCATTGGAGTAATGCCCCTCCTGACGGCAGTTGAAACAAACCACGGGCTTGCCGTGCTTGTCGCGTAGGATCTCTGCCTTCTTGGCCGGGGCAGCTGGGGCGGTCGGTGCGGCTGGAGCGGCACGAGGTTGGCTGGCTCCGGCATTGGCAGCTGGTGGCGCCGGGCGATACAAAGGCCGGGGGTGGTACTGTGGCGCTGGTGGGGGTGGAGCAAAACGGGGTCTCTGGGCCATACCCTAGTTCTGCCTGAAGGTTATCATCCTCTTCTTCTTCAGGTCAACTTTATTCTGTTGGGTCTCTTGCATAATCGCCTTGTTCACCAACTTTTGGAAGTTGGCGAAATCTCCGGAGATGAGTTGTAGGGACAACTCGTCCTTCAGTCCCCTAAGGAACTTGGCCTGTCTGGCCGCGTCCGTACGGACCTCCTCTGGTGCGTACCGGGCCAGACGGTTAAACTCATGTAGATACTCAGTGACAGATCTGCTCCCCTGCTGCAGATCTCGGAACTCTTGTTGCTTCTGGGCAACGATGCCGTCGGGGATGTGGGCGGCACGAAAGGCGGCCGAGAACTCCGTCCAAGTGGGGGCGTGGCCCTCGGGCAGAGTCTCGCGGTGGTTGTCCCACCACTCTGCGGCGGGACCATGAAGCTGGTGGGTGGCGAAGGCCACCCTCTCCTGCTCGGTGCAGGTCAGCAGATCGAGCTTCTTCTCGATAGCTCGCAACCAATCCCCAGCCTCCATGGGGTTGGTGGTGCTCGAGAAGGTCGGTGGGCGGACTCGGAGGAACTCCGAAAGCTGGGACGCGAGAGCGGGAGCTGGTGTGGCAGGTCTGGGTAGCTCGGGCTGTTGGTGGAGGCGGAAGAGATGAGCCTGCTGCTCTTGCATCTGCTGCTGCTGCTGCTGCATCTGGTGCAGAAGGGCTGAGACCAGCTGGTTTTGAGTGGCCATCATTTCGGCCAAGGTGGGGTGGCTGGCGACCGGGGCTTGCCTCTGCCCGGTGGCTCCCCATTATGGCAGGTTGCCACTATCCCCTCCGTTCTGAGGAGCGTCTGATCCTTGAGTGTTAGTCATCCTGGAAGTTTCAATGTGTACACATTTATTTTGGTGAACTTCTTTATAGTTTATTTCAAAAGGATACCGTTCTTGCGGTTACATTTATTTATTTTTCTCATTCATGCCTTATATTTTGACATGAATGCTAATACAAGCAAGCAAATAAAAATAACAATCAATCGTAATACTACGTCTATGGCAGCTCAGGGGACGGCTCGATCTCGGGCTCGTGGGAGACGGGCGGGGTCGAGGAACTGGACGGTCCGGCGGGTGGTGCGCTGCGGGAGATCCTCTTGGGCCTCACTGTGGGAGTCTGAATGGGTTTCTTCCTGCGAGGCGGAAGAGGCGCGATCTCTTCAATGTCCTTCTTCAACTCTCTGAGCTGCTGACGGAGCTGGGCGTGGACCATGGCGCCCTGGCGTAGAAGCTCGTTCTGACGCCTCAACTCCTCCACCTCAAGGGTCAACAGAGGGTTCTGCTCTAGCTGTCGACGGAGCTCGGCGTTCTCCCTGGTCAGGTTCTCCGAAGTGTGGCGGTAGAAGTCAATGGTGTCGTGCTGGCTGTCCGCGTCGAGGACGGCCTCCGTGTGGAGGTTGTCCATGGCCTCCAAGAGTCTCATCGTGCGGGTGATGGCGGAGCTGCTCTGGGTGAGGGGGCTGATGTAGATGCTGCGGTGACTCCCGGGTGTGCGCATGGGCATGAAGCGGTAGACGGTGTCGCGGAGGTGGCAGTCGTAGACCAGTCGAAGCTCGGCGAGGGACTGGAGAGCGGCTCGCTGGCTGGCCACCACGAATGAAGGTCCTCCAACTCCATGGGTGTAGATTCATCGAATCGAGACGCGATCGGGCTGGTTTTAATGGGGGAAACGGTCACCGGAGCGCGGGGGTTTGAATGTCGGGCTCAATTTAGGGAGAGGGGGTCGGGAGCAACGGATCCGAGGCACATTAAGGCGTCGGCCGGCGAGGGGGGGATTTGGTGGCGGATCTCGCGGAGACTTAGGATCTGACAGGCGGGGTCCACTGGTCAGACGGGGCACGCGGGGAGGAGTGGGCTGGGCCGGCCGGGAGAGAGAGAAAGGGAGGGGAGGCCCGTTACTGTTTAAATGATTTTCTGAATAAAAATAATTACAGAAAATGGATTAAAACATTTGGGCTACTTCTAAGGTTGAAAAAAAATTTGTAAAAATTCTCAAAAATATATCTTGGCCTTGGAATCATATACAAAATTTTCTAGCCCTTGGTTTGGTCATTTCATCTAGATTCTAGTTCAAAAAGGTTAAGGAGGGCATTAAAGGTATTTCCAAAATAAATAATTTCAGGAAATAGATTAAATAATGTTTTTATTTCTTTGAAAATTTGGGGTGTTACAAGGAGCCTCATAATCAGTATTAGCATTATAATCATAGTCATGCATATCAAATGAAGAATTATCATGAGAATGTAAAGCATAAGCACGATGTTCATCTTTCATGCGTCTATAGCAAAAACCAATCAAGTGTCCTACACGATGACAATAAGTGCAATGGAAAACTTTCTTTGGTGTAGGTTTATAGGTTTCTGGTGCGAACCTCATAGTTTTCCTAGGTTTTTGTTTGGAGTCTGTCTTGAGTGAAGAAATGATTATCTTTTTGGGTTGGGTAGGATTTTTGGCTTTTAGTGGTGTGTCTAACTAGGCTCTCTCTTTCTCAAGGGTAGTAGGTAGAGTGAACACCGTCTAGCTCGGGGTACTGGATGAAGTCCTCTCATAACCTAACCCAAGAGCTAACCCTGCCCTATCAGCGCACATTTTAGTTTTATCCAAGAGTAAATCCATTTTCCCTTTTCCCTCAGTGCATTTATATACCATGGAAAGCAGATAATCATTCTCACACTTTAGCTTTTCTACTTGCTCTTTGTCGCGCCCCGATTTAATAAATCGGGACTTTATTGAAATTCCATAGAAAATCAATAAAACAAGACGTTCATCAAGCGACCACGTACAATACGGGCAATCATTCACGGTTCGTAGACCGCATTAATACAAAAGTGAATGAAAGTGAAGAGAAACTAATAAAATCAAGGGTCCTAGATGAACGCCTCCTTCCAGTCTCGCCTTGACTGGGTCGCTACTCCAGACCTTCATCCTCCTCGTAGTAGACTGGCTCTGATGGTGTAAGTCAACGGGGTGAGTACAGATGTACTCAGCAAGCCACCGAATGCAAATATAATGCAAGATAATAACAAGGGAGATAGTGGCTAGTTTAGCGGAAGCAGCATATTTGTAAAGCATTTAATGTGAGCAATTTATTAGTACGGAAAAGTAAATATGTGAATGCATCATCATCTTCTAACTCGAGGAGTACGTTTTACCTCCTCGCACAACAGTCCTTACATGCCATGAATAGCTCATTCATTCAAACCATTGTAAACTAACTGCGAGTAGTCACACAACCCGCCCTTGACCGTGGGCTCGGCTTTTCGAAAAGATTGATTTTACTCTGATCAGAGATGTACCACTGTACCCACAAGGCACGCACTCATCACCTACACCGAAGTGTAACGAGATGACCCATTTCACGGGAACTCGTGCCAAAACCTTCCATATGGTCTTCCCCGACTCAACAGCACCCTCTTATAGGTTTCGTACCGTGTCTCGCCATGTCGAGTTTCCACAATACCCCCTCTTGAGCCATCGTCGGTACAAGGCGCCCTGAGGGCTAGCCCCTTGCCCCCTCCACTATGGTGCCGTGAGACGGAGTGTTCCACACTTCCAGTTAGGACTTACCCATTAGACTTGTGGTTGGTACGGAAGTGCTTTGCAACAGATCCCGCAGACCGGTCCTTATAGTGCCCCGGGTGCGACATACCAAACCCGAGCTTGCACCCGGAACCCACCATACTTATAACATACCTAACTCCAACAGAGTCCAGAGACAAGAATAACGGGGTATTTCATATACCAGAATCCATCTATTCTACGACTCATTCTTTATATCCTATAGCAGTTGTGCCGGTACATTGGGCACTAGCTAATATAATATTTGTAGAGTGACAAGGAGTTGAGGCTCAATAAGCATGGCTTGGGTTTGCACACAAGGACGGGGATCTAATAAATATAAGTGTAGGGCTTGATCTTGGACTAATGCAATATTATCCTATGGGTTATAGCGATAATTTATTAAATCATGGGCTCAATAATGATCAACTGTGTCCACAAAGGTGGTCGATGACTTGCCTTGATCAGCAAAGGGTGAAGGAGGAACCTCGGGGTAGAACTCCTGCTCCTCGACGAACTCGTAGTCTTCTCGATACGGAAAATAAACCATACATTCAATAAACAGATAGAATTCACCAAATATTCAACATACACATTTGTAGGTTTTATTATGTGAAGTAATATTTTTAATATTTCAAGGTTTTGTACCAAACAGTAAAGTTTAATATTTTAGAATTTTTCCCAATTGATTTTCTGTATTATTAATTTTAACCCCAAGGGATTTTTATCCATTTATTTATTAATAATATTTTGGACACAGAAACATACTGTTTTTATGGCATTATTGTGTAGAGAATAATATTCTGGTTCTAACAAAATTTGAATGGTGAAATTTGGAGTTAAAATGAGCAAGATATGAATTTTTGAAGTTTAAACTATTTTCTTAATTTTATTTAAACAGAAAAACAGTCTCTGGTCCACGGTGAACCAGGTTCACCGTGAACCCGTGACTATGCGCGTGGACCCGAGCGATCTGGACCGTTGGATCTGGATCCAGCGGCCAGATGCGAGGCGGGGGTTTTAAATGAGTTTCAACGGCCCAGATTAAAACATACCGAAGGGGTACGCGTGGACGCACGAGATCAAGTCAAGATTTTAAATAACGATCAACGGCCCAGATGCCTCGGTACCGGTTTGACCGGATGGACGCCTCGGATTAAACCTGGGTGGGTTATAATCCTAGCCGTTCATCACAGATCGAACGGTCGTGAGTGCGTCCGGCACGCCACGTGCGTAAGGGGCTTGTACCCTTCGTCTCCGGCGACGGCGAGGCCTCGGGTGCGGTGGCTGCGGCGGCGGCGAGCGCCTACGTGCCTAGCTAGGGCCAGAAATGGAATGCGGGGAGCAAGGGGGTCACGATGGTACCTTCGGTGGTGAAGGTGGGCGACGGACGACGACGACGGCGAGGGTAGATGGTGAGGTCTCCTCGGGAGCTCGACGGCGACGGCGATCCGGTGGCCTTCACGACTGATGGAGGCGTGGCCGAGGACGGGTGGACGACGGCGGACCCGATGAGAGCGGTGGCTAGGGCAGGGGAGGCCGGAGGCGGCGGCGATCGCTCGCCGGAGGCGGAGCAGAGGGGAAACCCGAAAAACGGGAATTGGGCGCTCTGTTCTCGCTCGGCTTGGGTGGCTACGGTGTGGACTGAGTGCGGAGGCCAGAGGGGTTTATATAGGGGTCACCGGCGGCAAGAATGGAAGGCAAAACCGAGGAAACCCGAAGGTTTAATTCCTAACTCCGGCGAGGCTTTCCTTTGGCTCGGTTAGCTTCCTTAAGCGGCGAAAACGCGTGGCTATCGGTGGAATGAGATCCCCGGCGGTCGGAGAAGGTGATCCCTCGGTTGATTTGGCGAAATCGGATACGGGGCGGCGGATTTGGAAGGTGGGGGTCACTGGCGGGAGGGAGGGGATCCCCTTCCATCGGGGAAGAAGATCCTGACAGGTGGCCCCCACCTGTCAGTGGTCGAAACAAAAATAGAAGGGCTGAGCGGCGGGTCCGGGCGGTCAGTGGCGCGGCGGGGGCTGACCGGTGGGACCAGGCGGGGCGCGGGCGGGAGGAGAGAGGGGAGGCGTGCGCCGACAGGCGGGCCCCTCCTGTCAGTGGGTGGGTGGCAATGGGCTGGGCCAAGAAGGCCGTTGGGGGGAAGTTTCGGGGTTGAGGCCCATTAAGGATTTCAAAATGATTTTCGATTTAAAATAATTCCAGAAATTCGATTATTTGATTAAGGTTTGAATCACTGTTGATAAAAATTTGTAAAAATTTCTAAAATTATGTTTTGGTCTCTAGTTCATCTCATAAAATTTTCATGTCCAGATTTCAAGTATTTCTCCCTGTTTGGCTTTATTTGGGTTCTTTTGGGATTTTTCTTTTAATAATAAATCAAAACTGATTTGAATATTATTTTTCTTTTTATTTTATTCCTTTTAATTTCTGGGGTGTTACACTCTTTAGCAAAGCTGCATTGGTCCTTTAGGGTGATGCAGGTGGGACAAGCCGGCTGCACATCCTTAGAACACTCAGCACTCTCCAATCTAGCCTTAAGCTCATCGATATGTTTATCTCTCAGACTAACACTCTCAATCAGAAGGGTGCAGTTTAAGCATTCATCGATGGCATCAGTACTAGACTCCACCATTAGTTGCTTCTGAACATTTTCAAGTTTTTCAATGTTTTTAGCATGAATCAGACGCGACTGAGCAAGTTCATCCATCAAAATAAGACATTACTCACAATCAGCAGTTTCAGATTTAGATTTCAATAAAGCAAGTTCAATAGACAGTGATTCAATTTTAAGCTTTTGTTCTTTTATTTCTTTAGCAGCAAGTTTGAGCAGTCTATCTTGTGAAATCATTGCATCATGTAATTCATCGTTTTGCACAAGTAATTGATCAAGAGATAGACTAACCTCAGATAAGTCGGGTTCATCGCTGCTTTGCTTGTCGTTGGCCATGAAGCAGAGGCTGTTGAAGTCCTTCATCTTTTCTTTCTTCTCATCATTCTTGTCTGGTTCATCTTCATAAGAACTGGGATATTCACTCGAGGTGTTGTCGATGTCGCTGAGTGCTGCCACGAAAGCTCTAGACATTCTTTTCGCCACCTTTCCTCTTTTGCCTTTGTAAAACGGTTTTTTATCTTTTTCTGATACTTTTGTTCATGTTCATTTTTGGCTTTTAGTTTTGGGAAGTTGGCTTTAATGTGATTTAGGTCTCCGCACTTGAAACACCCTCGAGAGCCTCCTCTCCTCTGATCTCTTCTATCATTGTAGAATCGAGTGAACTTTTTGACTATGAGAGCAAGCTCTTCATCGTCTAATGTGTCCACTTGCTCCTTTGTGATAGAGACCAAAGAAGACAAAGCAAATCCCCGAGATAAAGCACACACACCAGACATGCTACCTCCAGATGAGGTGCCACTACCGGAACCAGAAACTAGTGCCATGGATTGTGGCAAAGAGCTCCCAATCCCAGAACGAGATGACTTGGCGATCTCGGTGGATTTAAGCTTACTGAAAAGTTCATCGCATGTCAAAGTATCAAAGCTCGCAAACTCTTCAATACTTGAGATCTTAACTTCCCATATGCTATGATCTAGAGCATAGAGAAGTTTGATCGCTCGATCATGATCTGAGTAAGCTAGCGTCCCAGTGGAGCACAAGTTACTAACAATGTCGTCAAAGCGAGCAAACAAAGCATCAACAGATTCGCCAAGGCCTTGCATGAACATTTGGTATTCTTGATTATACGTGCTCTGCTTCCTAGCCTTAATCAATGATGTGCCCTCATGAAAAGTACTCAAAGTCGACCAAATCTCTCGAGCAGTACGAAGGTGTTGGACCCTGTCAAACTCGTTGCGACTCAGACTGATAAAAAGAATGTTTCTAGCCTTGCTATTATATTCATATTGAGCATTCTCAGTCTCTGAGGTACGAGTTTCAGGAATTGCATACTTGGATGCAACAATGTCTCATACCGCACTTCCTTGGCTAAGCAAATAAGCTTCGAAGCGCACCTTCCAATAGGCATAGTCTCGACCATCAAACATAGGGATCTTGGTGTTCTTATCCATGTCGCCACAAGGATCACAACCGGTAAAGGTTAACTCATGATCAAACCAGCTCTGATACCAATTGTGGGATCAGAATGGAGACTAGAGGGGGGTGAATATGCGCCTCGACACTTTCTTTCAAATGTGATGGCCTAATCGAATCACCCAACGCACCTCTAAGAACTCAATTTCAAATTTCAAACCAAACAGTACAAAAATTGAGCTCCTCAAGACGAAAAACACAAATCAGCTTTGATTCAAGATTTTTAATCCACAACTATCAAATCACTTACTCAAGAGGTCAATTTAAGTTTGTAAATGTGAATCAGCTTGATTCAATTCAATCACAAATGAAATTCATGCACTTCTGAAATTTTTCGGACGGTGAATAGTAAAAGTAACTTCAACAAAGTACATTTGTTAATTTTTTGTTCAATTTGCAAGTTTCAACTTCAAACTCATTTTAGTTTAGCACATACATATTCAGAATTTCACCAGAATGCTAGATCCTAAAAATTCACAAAGCTGCACATGCAAATTCAGGTCTCGTTGAAAATTACTCTATACGCCACACTATTACAGATCTAAAAACAAACCCTGTTTACTATTCACGGTAAAAGTTTTCAAAGAAACAAAACTTCTGGTTCTGAATTGAAAACTGTGTGATGAACCTTTGATACAATCTGATGAACATCAAAACAGATTACAAGTAAAATCTTCTACACAACAAGAACTATTTCACAACAGACAACTGTCACAGTGTCAATTCTGAGCATGAACATTAATTTCCAGGATACAAAACTCAAGTAATATGAATGAGCATTCTAAACATGGTAGAGATTGAATATTAAAACTAGAACTGAAAAACAGTATACTACTATTTCAGAAAACACTACCCTACAGATCTGAAGATCAAATCATCAACACTAGGTGAACTATTCAGCAATCTCAATTCAGATACACAATAAATTTCATTAGAGATCAACCATCAGAAATGTTTCAGGATTACAAACAGAGATGTTGATTTCACAACAATATTTTGAAAAGAGTACTCACAAAAAGCACAAGAATCTGATATAAAACAGTTGACTCTATTGAATTCAGATGATCAAGTAAACTACAAGAGTCTGAAAAGCCAAAACTGAGAATACTTCATCCAGAAGAAAAATCAGAAACTGAAACTTATGGAAATAGAATAGATTTGATTCAGAATTACTTCTAAACACTTCAGGATAGCAAGACACAAGCACTAGAACAATTTATATTTCAGATTTGAAACAGGGTACAAAATTCAGTCTCAAATTCAAGCTTGACACATGATCTATAATCACTCAATCTCAAATGAACCAGATTTCAATTTCATATTCAGACATATTCACTGCTCATGGATAGAACTAATTTGAACAGATTACACAAAGAACCAGATTCAAACACAAGAATACAAACATATCAGAAAATTTACTCACAAAACTATATGATTCAGATGCTTCAACACAGCTCATAACAGATACAAGAAATCAATGTAAGCAGAGTTGATCCGTAGAAAAGATAACTTCTCAACATAAATTATTTTGATTTGAGTAGTTCTGAAAATTCAGAAGAGTGACCTGAAAAAGTAAATAACTCTTGTAGCAAGAAACAAGACTAAGGAAAACAGGGCAAAAACTAGAAGTAAATTCAATTCAAAGTTCTATCAGCCACTACTGAACAGATTTCATCCACAACCACTCATTCAATCACATATATATGAATTCTAATTGAGCACAAAGAGACAAACTCAGTAGTGGACAGAAATTGTCTTTGAACAAAACTTGAAACTACATACAAATCTCAACCAATCCAATGATCAGAACTAATCAATCATGTATATCAATAATCTCCAATAGAAGACACACAAGAAACCAGTCCAGATTAACAAGATTTCGCATAGAAAGTGATGAGGATCTTACTCAATCAGATGCTGAAACTTTTAATCGCTGGACAATGAACATGCTTGTCGATAGGACTTTAGCGGTTCTGAAAAAAAACCCTCGACGCACTGTAGTTCATCCAGGAAAACAATCGAACAGAATTTTTTCTCACTTTCAAATGAAATTTTTTGATTCTGTGTGCTCAAAGTTGTTCGGCCAAGGGGCAGGGGATTAAAATATCCCACCTGCCCAAGTTCTAGAAGACTCACTTTTGCAGATTGCCCCCTATACAATTCTGAAAATAAAAAACTGAAAATACCCTATTTTCAGAATATATACATTCCAAAAATACACTAAAAAGTACACACTATGTAATTTAACACTCAAACTAATACATAACACAATTTTATTTAATTAGTAAAAAACATTTAAAGATTCGAAAGTTTTCAGCAAAAACCGACAAAGCCTCTCCTGATCGTCGACGCTCGTCATCAGTCCGCGAACTCGACCGCCAGCAAGTCTCTCCCGCTCTCGATCCCTCGAGCCGCCTTATCACTTGCACTTGCTTCCCTTTCACTGACTCGAACGACGCTTCGTCTTGATCAATCTCCAACTCGACGTCCCATTTGACCTCCATGCGTACATCTGAGTCCACTCTCGACTTCGACTGATACCCTCGACCATCTGGCATTAGACTCCCCGTCTAACCCTGATCTCGTGCCATCGACAGTTGACAAGTAACTCCAGCCTGCACACACGAGACAAACATAGACACACACACCAACTCCAGTATATCCAGACTCAACTCATGAATCCAACCTATCAATAACTCATCATTCCTTTGAACAGTAGTGACACACCTCACTATGTTCCTCAATACATCAATAAAAATACTGAAAACTACTGAACATGAAAGCTGAACTCAGACAGAATATACCTTTTCCACATTTGTGAGTTTCTAAGCTGGTGATTTTGTATTCTTTGTCGTCAGGATATTCAATTTATTCCCATATGCATAAAAAACAAGTACTCAGCAAAAAAATTACTGACTACAGAGGCATATTGTGCAACATCTACTAGGAAAAAAAGTAGTGCTGAAAAATACTGAGTATGAATATACTGAGAATACGTCAGTAAAAATACTTAGAACTACTGAACATGAAAACTGAACTCATACAAAATACTGAGTATAAAAATACTGAGAAGACATCAATAAAAATACTGAGAACTACTGAACATGAAAGCTGACTCATACAGAATATACCTTTTCTACATTTGCATGTTTCCGAGTGGGTGATTTTTTATTCCTTTTCAAAAGAACAGATTTTTTTGAACCTTCTGTTTTTTCACGTCAACAAAATCATCATATCCGAGCGAAATATTGACTTGTTGAAGAGAGGTGTTTTCGGAGGCATCTTCAATTTCGAAAATGGTACTTTTCTCACCGACGTCTGTGTCTTCAAATTTACTTTATCAATCATGGTGTCGAATAGAACTTAGCATGCACAAGTAAAAAAATCATCAAGTCTTTAAAACAAAAATACACCGGAATACTAATGAGATTACAGCATAGCGTATAGTAAAAAACACTGACCAATTAAAAATCAACAAACTGGGTCCCATACAGAAAAAAATGCACTTACTGATGACATACCATAAAAAACCATAGTGATAATTGTTTTCATTTCCACATTGCAAGAAACCAATTCTATTTAGAAACTAATGACTAAGATGTTACTTACCACAATAATAAGGGTCCCTTTGGTTTGGCTTTCGGGAACAGCTTTTGCTTCCTGGAAGCCAAAAGCTAAACCAAAGGGCATATTCCAGGCTAGCAGCTTTTAGTAAAAGCAGCTTTTGTTGCAGTGAAAATGTGAAAGCTCCTCCAGACCTGCTTTCTGCGGCTTTTGGCTTTGGGCTTCGTAACCATACAAAATTACATAAATTGACATTTCAAATTTCATACAACCATACAAAATTCTATAAATTGACATTTCAAATTTCATAACACTATACAAAATTTCATAAATTGACATTTCAAATTTCATACAACCGTACAAAATTTCATAAATTGACATTTCAAATTTCATACAACCGTACAAAATTTCATAAATTGACATTTCAAATTTCATACAACCATACAAAATTTCATAAATTGACATGTCAAATTTCATACCATAGAAAATTTCATAAATTGACATTTCAAATTTCATACAACCATATAAAATTTCATAAATTGACATTTCAAATTTCATACAACCATACAAAATTTCATAAATTGACATTTCAAATTTAATACAACCATACAAAATTTCATAAATTGAATTTTTTACACAACTCACAGCTCAAAGCAGCTTGTTCACAGTTGTTTCAGCCAAACGACTTTCAGCTTTCTCACAGCTGACTTCCCATAGCAGCTTTTCCACAGCCCACAGCCCAAAGCAGCTTTTTCCCACAGCCACAGCTCAACCAAACACACCCTAAGACTACTGACCATATAACATCAAAAACATACCAAACGCTAATGCTTTAGTGAAAAACAAAAAAGGATTAACCCTAATAAAAAGCATCCCCCTTTCGCGAGTGTACTCCAAAATCAACATCAAAACATATCAAAACCTTCACAAATAGAGTACACCGATTGTATATCATATAGAAGCAACATTAAAACCTAAATATGGCAACTACTAACACGAACAGTAACAGCAAATGTAGAACACCCTCCTCACCAGTGGTCGACCGTGGAAGAGAAATAGAAGATTATCAAAAAGGCGTCCACGTGTCCATTCGTCGTCGCAACCGTAAGTCATCACTGTCGCATACAATTCTATCTAGAATCTACTGACTAATATGTTATTGACCACATTAATAAGACTACTAACCATATAACATCAAAAACATAACAAAAACTAATGCTTCAATATAAAACAAAAAATATTAACACTAATAAAAATCATCCTCCTTCGCAAATGTACTCCAAATCAACATCAAAAGTGTATCAAAAACTTCACAATACAGTACATCGATTGTATATCATATAGAAGCAATAATAAAACCTAGATATGGCAACTACTAACACGAACAGTAACAACAAATGTAGAACAATCGTCTCACCAGTGGCCGACCGTGGAAGAGAAATGGAAGATTATCAAATTCCGTCCACACGTCCAGTTGTCGTCGCCATCGCAGATGCGCGCGTTGTGGTGCGAACTGCTAGATATAGAAAATGTCGCCCATGCGTCCCCTCGTCATCGCTGAGGCCGTCGTCATCGCGGCCATAGCCGTCGCCTTCACCGTCGCCGCCTTCGCACTCACGAGACACACAAGCGGCGGTTGTCGGGATGAGGGGCACCAGGTTTGTGTGGGGATAGGGACGACTCAGTCGCGGGGGGAGTCGTTGTGCGGCCTCGGGTTAGACATGGGGGCACGCCAGTTGATGTGCTCGGTCGGTTTGCGCCCCTAGCGGTATCCTAGGTCGAGTTCCGCACCTTATAATAGCCTCGGTCCGATGTGTCGCTCCTCGGTCGGTCAGCTGGGTGTAGAATAGCTATTATACACCCTAGGTGTATAATAGCATTTGTATACATATACATATATATAGATGGATATACAATGGCAGAGCCACCTCCCGGCCACTCTAGGCAACTGTCTGAGTTCATCGACAAACGTGCTATATTAGTATTATTTTAGAGCTTAAAAGTAGAATTTTTATATTAAATACTAAATATAGTTAGATTTGTCTGGGCACAAAAAATTTATTGACTCCGCCACCGTGGATATATACATATATTATATGCATAAATACATACATAGATATATGCATATATACATACATGGACATATGCATATAATATACATGTATATGTAGGGATGACAACAAAGCGGAAACGGACGGAAATGAGTGATATCATATCTGTTTCCGTATTTTTCACGGAAACGAAAACGAATACGGATATCCTAGAAATGGATAGGAAAACGGATACCATTGGAAATGAATACGGACCGAATAAGGAATGTATACGAATACGGAACCGAATATCTATCGGAATTATTAAAAACCCTTAATATATGAAAAAAGTACAATAAACAAATAAATAGGTTCAATTTACACACATATTAAAAATTGATAAATACATTTAATAAAGTGAAAATAAGTTTTATTTTAGTTGTAATGAATATATATTATTTATTTTAAGAAAATAAGTATATATTAATTTAAATTAAATTGTTTAATATTTTATGAATAGAATATAGTTTAAAATTTATATAATGTGAAAAAGTAAAAGCTAATATTCTATAAAATGCAGTAAAAAACTGTGAAACCGAAAATTTTATGTTTCTGTTACACAGAATATTTCGTTTTTGTATCGGTTTCTGTCAAGAATCGTTGTTCCGTTTCAGTTTTCGCTTAAAAAATTACGATGATGAGTGATGATTTTAAAAATAGACATAATAAAAAGCGAGCGCTTCCCGATAGAATTCATGAGATAGAATTCATGAGACAGAATTCATGAATTAATAATGGTGCATGTCTCTTATTTTCTATATATACCTTTTGTACATCAATTCATGAGATTAATAAAAGAATAACTATTTCACTTGTATTGTGTGCAACTTTTCTTTTCCAATACGTTATCAGCCTTTTGCTTTTCCGCCGTGAGTGTTTAGGCCTCTCTTCTCCAAGAACACAAGGTAAGTTTTACTTTTCACTAATGGCTTCATCTTCCTTCATCCGGGTATGGTGCTCCGCCGACGCCCCCTCCCGGCGCTCCGGCGACGCGCCGGCCAGGCTACGCCCTGCCTCCGCTCGGCGCTCGGCGCTCGGCCCCGCTTTCCCGCGACGCGCAGAGGCACTGGGGCACGCCTGGCTGCCTCGCCCCACCCTCCCGCGGCGCGCTAAGGCGCCGGCGCCCACCTGGCCGCCTCACCCTGCCCTTTCGCAGTTGCGCCCTGCCTCCGCTCAGCGCTCAGCCTGGCCGTGCCCGGCTGTCGCTCGGCGCTCGACTCTTGGCCCCGCTTTCCCACGGCGCGCAGAGGTGTTGACGCGTGACTAGCGTCCTCGCCCTGCCTTCCCACGGCGCGTAGAGGCATCGGCGCCCGCCTTGCCGCCTCGCCCCGCCCTCCCGCGGCACGCTGAGACACTGCTTGGCTGCCTCAACCCACCTAGGTGCGGCCCATAGAGGCACAGGTGGTCAGCCCCTCTCGGATGCGGCGCGCAGAAGCGCCGGCGGTGGCCCCCTAGCGACCCCGACCCGCTTGGTATTCTCATCCCATAGCAGTCACTTGGTACTTCTGCCCCGTTGCTCCGGTCGCCTGGTGCTCCCACCACACGGCATGGCACAACTACCGAGCGCGTCAGCAGGCGAGGCGGTACCATCCAGTACACCACCCGGCCAACCGTCGAACCAACGCCATGGTTACTCTGCACAGCAAGATGACCCCACCTGCAACGACGATGGTTGCATGTTGTGGCTGCTCTGCTCACGCTTGGAACAACGTTTTGAATGAACCAAGTGCTCCTCCATTACCTGGACTCCCAAATGTGAACAGTACACTCCCACTTAGGTCCTCCTCTATTGCTAATCCCTCAGGACCTCATGTGACGACAGAGAAGAAAAATGAACCAAAAGTGTACTCCTACGTCCCAATGGAGGACTACATAACGTATCTCACTAGTGGTCCATCTGCACCAAAAATTTATAACTAGACTTTGAATGTTGCTTTAATTTCTGCCAACGTTTGTGTTAAATACTATATGTGTTGTAACCTCATGGTAATAAGGCAAAAAATTTATGTCTTTGTCATACTACTTGTCTAGTGATTATATGCATGTTTTAAAAATATACATGTCCTTTAAGCATCAGCTTGTAATAAATTCTATGTATTGATGACAATTATTCAAGTAAATGTTGGTTTAGAAACAAGGTATTAGAGTCTTTGACACGACTGCAACTGTAGTGTCGTACGCCTTAATTGGATGGTGTTCGTATCACAAGCAGCAAAATTATTTGCCTAATATTGAGAGGTCTACACCATTTGGTGATTACCTTCAACATTGAAATACCAACTTGTTTTATAAAATAAAAATAAACTATATGTTGTTCATACATTAAAAATAATCCATCAAGAATATTGCACAATATATTAATGGTAAATCATTGCCTATATTTTAAGTCATCTACATTATGTGTCATTAATAATGAATTTTATGATTAGCATTTTTTACAACATTTACAAATATATTTACTTTATTAGTAAATTAAAATATGTCCATACATGTAGGACATGACTGAAATATCAAAGAAAGAATTCCCCGAACATGCATTAGATGGTAGCAATTACTTGACTTGGGCACAAGAGTTTAAAATAAATTTAACAGTCTGTTGATGTATTAATACCATTATAGATCCAGTACCAAATGCACCAGAGATCCCGGATTACAACAAATATGTCACACTTTATTTTCTGCGACATCACCTCCACTCAGATTTAAAATCTGAATATGAGATGGAGGAAGATCCTCTTGCTTTGTGGAAATCACTTAAAGATCGATACGAACAACAGAAAAATGTCATACTACCCGAAGCTCAACGCGAGTGGTCACTAATTCACTTTCAAGATTTCAAATCAGTAGCAGATTATAATTCTGTTGTACATAAAACCTGCTCTAAATTTAAATTTTGCGATCAACCTGTTTTTGAGGAAGCAATGATCGAGAAAACTTTATGTACTTTCCATCTAACATTCTGGGTATTGCAATAGTAATATCGCTAACAGAAATATACAAAGTACTCTGAGTTAATATACACATTATTTCAGGCAGAGAAGCACGATGAACTTTTGATGAAAAATCATCAGAATCTCCCAACGGGCGCTGCACCTCTTCCCGAAGTACATTTTAATTCTTAGCGTACTAAATTTCATGGCAACAAACGGAATAGAAACTTCAAATGAAAGTCAAAGTTTCAAGGCAAAAAGCATGGGTAAACACAAAGGTAAAAGTCCATTTAAGGAAAATCCTATAGACAAATTTGAAATTTGTCAAAGGTGTGGATGTACGAATCATCGTACAAATAAATGTAGGATCCCAAAATATTTGGCAAAACTTTATCTAAAGTTTTGCAGGGATAAGCAAGTTCGTAAGACTAAATTTAAGACGCACTTCAGTGAACAACAAGTCAACGACTTACCTGCGGGACCTTCTCAAAGCGCCCATCAAAATGAAGTTCATACGAAGGAGCAAGACCCATCCAACATCGACAATATGATAGTCGAGTATCACACTGAAGATATATATGGGGATCTCAAATAAATTTCATACATATTTCATATGTAATAGCCAAATTAAAACTATAATTGTTGTATAAGAATATTGTAATATATATTTGACATGTCATCATGAGCATTATATGTATATATATATAAATATTATATCTCTTTTATCTCTCATTTATATATAGATTTTTTACGGAATTTTAAACAGATGGAAGATGAAGAAATTTGTTTAGTGGATAGTGGCTCCACTAACACAATTCTACGTGAGCTTAAATATTTCCAAAATCTTCATAAGAAACATGGAAATATCATGACTATCGCTCGACGCGACGCATTAATTGTGGGCTCAGATCGATCCACGATTACGCTCCCGATGGGTACAAAATTAATAATTGAGGATGCACTCTTGTATCCTGATTCAACTCGTACATTGCTCGATTATAAAGACATCCATCTTAATGGCTACCATATTGAAACTCAAACTAAAAATAATGTAGAATACTTATTTCTCACTAAATCCAACGGATTAAATAAAGAGATACTTGAGAAATTTCCTTCCATTTCATCTAGTTTATACTACACATACATAAAACATGTATCACATGTTGCGTTTAAAATAATTTTTTAAAATCTTGATGAATTCAAGACTTGGCATAATCGCCTTGGTCACCCTGGAATAGGGATGATGAGAAAAATTATTAGCAATTCTATAGGTCACAATATTAATCTTGCAAGATTTCCTGTATCATCAGATTTTATATGTACTGCATGTGCCACGGAAAAATTAATCTTAAGACCCTCATATTCTTAAAATTAAAAATGAACAAATCAGTTTCCTTGAACACATTCAAGGAGATATTTGTGGTCCTATACAACCATTATCTATACCATTTAGGTACTTTATGGTGCTCATAGATGCATCTACACGATGGTCCCATGTATGCCTCTTATCTACAAGGAACCATGCATTTAAAAAATTAATAGCTCAAATTATCAAATTAAGAGCCAGCCATTCTGAACATAGGATAAAATCCATCAGGATGGACAATGCCGTTAAATTCAGATCACGTGTATTTAACGATTATTGTATGACTCTAGGTATCAATCTAGAACACTCGGTACATTATGTTCATACCCAAAATGGGCTTGTTGAATCTCTAATCAAGAGAATAAAATTAATTGCTCGACCACTTTTACATAATTGCAAATTACCAATCTCTTGTTGGGGTCATGCGGTCTTACACGCCGCAGATTTAATACAAATTAGACCAATTGCATATCATGTAACATCCCCGTTGCAATTATTACGTGGAAATAAACCAAGTATTTCTCATCTATGAATATTCGGTTGCGCTGTATATGTACCGATATCACCACCGCAGCGTACCTCTATAGACCCCAATAGAAAATTAGGCGTATATATCGGGTATCATTCACCGTCAATCATTAAATACCTCGAACCCTTAACAGGGGATTTATTTATTGCCAAGTATGTTGACTGTATCTTCGATGAAGATAATTTTCTGGCATTAGGGGGGAGATTTGCACCATAATAAATGCCAAGAAATTGATTGGAATGCCACTGGTTTTCAATCATTAGACCCATGTACTATAGAATCCGAGCAAGAAGTTCAGAGAATAATAAATTTGCAACAACTTGCAAATAATCTGCTAGACGCATTTACTGAATATAAATGTGTCACTAAATCTCATATTCCTATAGTTAATGCACCAGAAAGAGTTGAAACACCTCATCAAGCAACTCATCTCCCAAATCCTAAAATCAGGGGGAGAGATCTGGTTGTAGAAAATGCTTCTCAAAAGCAATCTAAAAAACAAAGGAAGATATTTTCTAAAACAGTAAATGAAATTCAACCTTCTGTTGAAAGACACCAGACGGATGATTCTCATCCTAAATCTAGCATAAATGGGTGCACCAATACAAATGCTAGAACATCGGAAATACCTAACTCTATAAATATGGGAAATACTCAAGAGTTAGATGAAGTATCCATAAATTACATTAATTCAGGAGAATCTTATAATAGAAAGACTACAATTATGGACATATATTTTTCCTCAAATATAGCTAAAGACCCCTAGGAAGATCTAGAACCTAAGATCATGGCAGAGTGCCTTAAGCACTAAGACTGGATCAAATGGAAAGAATCTATTGAGGCAGAATTAAGCTCGCTAAGAAAAAGAGAGGTATTTACATCAGTAATACCTACTCCTCGAAATGTTTTCCCCATTGGATCAAAATGGGTTTTTGTTCGTAAAAGAAATGAAAACAATGAGGTGGTGAGATACAAAGCGAGACTTGTAGCACAAGGGTTCACACAGAGACCCGACATCGATTATGATGAAACATATTCTTCAGTTATGAGTGGAATAACATTATGATATTTAATATCATTGGCACTACAAATGAATTTATCTATACAGTTAATGGATGTAGTGACCGCATACTTATATGGGTCATTAGATTCAGATATTTATATGAAAGTTCCTGAAGGACTTACTATTCCGAATCCAAATATAAATCGCAACAAATTTTGTGTAAAATTACAAAAGTCACTATATGGCTTAAAACAGTCGGGTAGAATGTGGTACAACCAGCTAAGTGAATTCCTTCTTCAGAAGGGTTACTCTAACAACGATGATTGTCCTTGTGTATTTATAAAAAGATCCATCACTGGATTTTGTATTATTTTAGTATATGTTGATGATCTCAACATCATTGGAACTACACAAGATATTATAGAAGCTACCAATCATCTTAAGACGGAATTTGAAATGAAGGATTTAGGTAATTCTGTTTGGGTTTACAACTTGAGCATGTTCCATCAGAAATATTAATTCACCAATCTGCATATATCGAAAAAATATTGCAAAAATTTAATATGGGTAAATCATATCCATCAAAGATCCTCATGGTCGTTTGATCTCTAGAAATGGACAAAGATCCATTCCAACCTAGGGAAGAAGGTGAAGAATTATTGGGACCTGATGTTTCATATCTAAGTATCATAGGAGCACTTATGTATCTAGCAAATTGTACCAGACCAGAAATTGCATTTGTAGTAAATTTGCTGGCTAGACATAGTGCAGCACCAACTAAAAGACATTTTGTTGGGGCAAAACAAATCTTAAGATATCTAAATGGTACAAGAGATCTTGGTTTATTTTATCAGAAAAATCAAGACTTATCCATGATAGGATATACTGATGCTGGATATATGTTTGATCCACATAATGCCAGATCAAAAATAGGATTTGTTTTCCTATATGGAGGTACTGCCATTTCATAGAAATCATCGAAGCAAACTCTTGTTGCTACCTCCACTAATCATTCTGAAATTATAGCCTTATATGAAGCTTCACGTGAATGTGTATGGCTTCGAAGAATGATTAATCACATACAAAGGACATGCGATGTTGGATCATCAGAATCACCAACAATTATCTATGAAGATAATGCAACTTGTATCGCTTAAATGCAAACTGGTTATATTAAGA
Organism: Zizania palustris; assembly: GCA_019279435.1. Classification (NCBI taxonomy): domain Eukaryota; kingdom Viridiplantae; phylum Streptophyta; class Magnoliopsida; order Poales; family Poaceae; genus Zizania; species Zizania palustris. Next base: position 2,868,049 of record JAAALK010000086.1, on the reverse strand, counting down.
ATAATATAACTAAGCATATTGCTCCTAAATTGTTTTTTCCACATGAATTATAAAAAATGGGGGAAATAACAGTTTTACAAACAAAATCATGTAAAAATCTAGCAAATTTATTCACAAAATTGCCACCAACCTCAATATTTCAAAATGTATTAAAGGAATAGGTATGTGAAGACTCCGTGATTTACAAAATTCAAGGGGGTCATCTTGTAAACTATGCTCCATTTTTGATCATCGGATCATATAAAATTGTACTCTTTTCCTTTATAAAGTTTACTCTCAAAGTTTCCTAATAAAGGTTTTTAATGAGGTAATACTCACGTAACGAAGATATACTATCTATTTTCTCCTAAATTTTTCCACATAGTTTTTAAAGGAATTTTTATTAAGTTATATGATGTCAATCATATTATAGAAGATTCGATCAAGGGGGAGTGTTGAGAGTTGTTCTCATCACACAAGCCAACAATGAAATGTCCAATGGACAAAAGGATGCGCCGGTTCACCCAAGCGTCTAACGGACAAAAGGATGCGCCAGTTCACCCAAGCGCCCAATGGACAAAAGGATGCGTCGGTTCATTCTTTTGTTTAATGGTCTGAAGGACCCGTCCATTAGTTAATAACCATTCCGTCTCTTATTTTCTATATATATATACCTTTTGTACATTAGTTCATGAGATTAATAAAAGAATCACTATTTCACTTGTATTGTGTGCGTCGACGCATCCTTTTGTCCATTGGGCGCTTGGGTGAGCCGGCACATCCTTTTGTCTGTTAGGCGTTTGGGTGAACCGGCGCATCCTTTTGTCCGTTGGACATTTCGCTATTGGCTTGTGTGATGAGAACAACTCTCAACAGTCCACATGCATAGAGATTAATTCCTTATTTATTTATTTATTTATTTTAAACACACTTAATTAAGTGTCCAGATTACTTTTGAACTGATATCGTCCGTATATTTTCCTTAGAGTTTAGTGGATATGGTGTTGTCCTTTTCAGTTTCACAACTCTATATTCACTTTAGATTTGAATACTTACCAAACACCCAAACACTCCCGAATAATGTTAGGATTCCATGCACATGTTTTGTATAGTAAAAGATCACCACCTCGATGCATGTTACAAATTAGATTTTAATTCTATCCTTATACAATAGATTACAGTGATGAGTGATGACGTTAAAAATAGAGTGTGTGTTTTCATAAAAATCGTACCATTTAAAAGTTTGGAAAGTGTGCCATAATAAAAAGTGAGTGCTTCCCGACAGAAGCAAGCGTGTGGTGTGCAGCCGTGTTCTTACGTGTGCCTGAGCTAGATGGGCTGCATGGCCATTTTTTCTTTTTACAATTGGTCACAAGTTATTTTGAATATCTTTTGAAATTCGAGCAAAAAATTTGTAGCCCCGACGTGAAATGTTTCAGTATTCTACTGAAAATTCATATATGAAAACTCTCTTCGCAAACTTTGGCCACGAAAACATCCTATTTGGAAATTCTCTCTACGGAAACTTGTGTATATAAAGTTTTATAGTTTTAATGGAAGTTAAGTTATTTCAAGAGGGAGTTGATTATACTCTAATCGTCTAATGTGTAAGGGAAGAATAAAGTTAATTGTAATCTATTGTATAAGGATAGAATTAAAATCTAATTTGTAACATGCATCGAGGTGGTGATCTTTTACTATACAAAACATGTGCATGGAATCCTAACATTATACAGGAGTGTTTGGGTGTTTGGTAAGTATTCAAATCTAAAGTGAATATAGAGTTGTGAAACTGAAAAGGACAACACCATATCCACTAAACTCTAAGGAAAATATATGGAGAATTTTAATATCAGTTCAAAAGTAATCTGGACACTTAATTAAGTGTGTTTAAAATAAATAAATAAATAAATAAATAAATAAGGAATTAATCTCTATGCATGTGGACATCGCCTAACCAAAAGTCATGCATGTAGAAATAAATTAATATGTATGCATGTAGACCCCACATGCATGAAAGAAATGTTATATAACCTAAGGGCATTCCTAACCAAGAAACCATATAGTAGTTTCTATACATGTCATGTCACTAAAAAACTACTCATAGAAACTCACTCTCACAATGCATGGTTTCTTATCTCTATTTATTTTTCTCTCTTTTGCCCAATCATAAATAAGTGGGCTCCATCTATAGAAACTACTACACTCTCCCAATGCATGTAGAGTGGTTTCTTAATCCTTGGTATTAGTGATAGAAACCATTTCTTGCATGAGAAACCATTTCCTCAACTTTTCTCCTCTTTCCTCGTTAACTCTCATACCACATCAGATTTTTGCTTATGTGGACTATTATTTAATGCTATAGAAACCATTCTAGTCATTGCATTGGAGATGCCCTAAGAGGATCGGATGGACACGAAATTTTAAGAGAAAAATGAGGATTTTAGACTTGTGAGTTTAACTAGCACTAGTGAGAGGCCCGTGCGTTGCAACGGATGCATAATGTTAACGGCAATATATTTAGAACATGATATATTTGCCGAACACATTTGTTTAGTAATATTGCGATGATAAGACAATTATGCATCCGTTTATCCACCATTATCTTGTATGCTTAGTGGTATCTTGAACCTTGAATGAGCCGTCCTACCTCCAGGCATGATCGAAGCAGCAACATCAGATGTTGCAGTAGCAATAGCTATCTTCCCCTCGCTACGGACTTTTGCTAATAAAGCTTTGTACAGAAAGGTTTTTCCAACAGAAATAGTGGTACTGAACAAGATGAAGTATACAAATTTTCCAACATCTAATTTGCTTTATCTTGATTATGGGAATTTTTCTTATTTTAAGGGAATAATAAATAAAATAGTAAATGCTATTACAAAATCCTAGAAATTAGAGAATACTCATGGAAATTCTCAAAAATTTCAGAGTAGTGGTAATGAATATGATGAATTATTCAAAAATTATACAACATCTAAACTTGCTTTATCTTATTTTTGGGAATTTTTATATGCTCAAGGGAATAATAAAATATAAAATGCTATTATTAAGTTATAACAATTAGAAATACTCATAGAAATTCTCAAAACATTAAGAGTAATTGTACTGGACATGATGAATCATGTTAAAATTATCTACATCCCTAAAGTTGTTTTATCTTAATTTTGGTGATTTTCTAATTTTCCAGGGAATAATTAAATAGGAAAAAGGCAATTATTAAATTATGTAAAATGGAAAATACTAATAGAAATGCTGAAAAAATTTGGAGTAATTTTACTGAACATGATGAAATTTACAAAATTATTCTCGCATCAAACTTAATTTTATCTGATTTTTGAGCATTTTTCTTAATTTTCCAGGAATAAACAAAACAGAAAATAAATTTCTTAAATTCTGGAAATTAAAAACGGAAATCGGCCCAACAGTGCAAAACATTTGGCCCAAAACGCGTAAAGGAGCAGGCCGAAGCCTTCCTGGGCCCAGGCCAGGTTTTCGCCGCGCACCCGCGCGCGCAACCTGGGCCTGGGCCAGGTATAACCTTCCCGCCTGGGCTCGATCGAGCCCACTTGATCCTGGCCGCCGGATTTGATCCGACGGCCAGCCGCCACTCTCGGCCGTATAAAAGGCGTCGTCGCGGAAACCTAACCCTAAAACCCCATTCCCCTTCCCACCAGCCCGAGAGCGATGCGACGCGAGCGCGAGCGGCGGCGGCGGCCCGCGACGACGACCGGCGGTCGGCCGCCACCGGCTAGCTCGCCGGAGCACCGCGCTCACCCGAGGGTGAGCGGGGCTCCGTCGAGCTAGCCCAGGCGGCCAAAACCCGAGGGTCCCGAGAGGGTTCGCCGCCCTCTTCCAGGCCTCCGGCGAGTTCCGGCGAGCGGCGGTAGGTTCCCGGCCACCGGCGAGCGGCGGCGCCACGACCCGAGAGCCAAGGTGAGACCCCGGCCCCATACTATTAGTTTAGGGTTAGGGTGAAAACCCTAACCCTAACCTTCGGATTTTTTTCCCTTTGGATTTTTTCTGTTTGTTTATCTGTCCTGATTTCCTCTCTTACCCGAAGGCGGCCCCGGTGAGCGGCGGCGCGACGACCCGACGGCGGAGCGGCCGAGCGGCGTCGATCGTCGGTGAAGCGGAGCGGGCGCGCGGCGGCGAGCGACAGGGAGCGTCGTTAGGGTAGGGTCTGAGTAGAGGGCGAGAGCAGAGGGGAGAGATGAGTGAGGTAGAGTGGCGGGCGAGGTCTGGGTTTTAAAGTGAGGTGCACGGTCCTGGTCCTGGCAGTTGCGATGCCCTCGGACTTGGTCCAGGCAGTTGCACTGCACGGGATGCGCGGGGAGAGGGGTGCGCGGTCGAGGCGAACCGGGGAGGGGGGCGCACGGTCGAGGCGGGGAGGTCGCGCTGCGCGCGATGCACGGGGAGGGGGGCGCGCGGGCGAGGCGGACGGACGAGTAAGTCCCCTCTTTTATATAGTTAAGATGTGTAGTAAGTACGTATGTTTGTGATTTTGTGAGTAGGACATCCTTACGTCCTCTTCAGTACTGCTCAAAAAAATATAGCACAGCACGGTTAAAAAGAATTCTGAACACAATCAAGATATAATAGGCCCAATGATTCGGGTCGCACATTGGGCGTTCAGGGTCAGACAGAACACCATGAGTTCTGTACCATCCATCATGTCATTTTACCCATTGATGAGAGTTTTACCGCACCATAATTTAACTCCTTAGTAGGTGTTCTTTAAAAGTTTGATACTATACGGGCTCTAATGAAGGCCATCAGTTTCCTTTTCCCTGGTTGACCAAACACCACAGATTGTCATAAGCACTGATTAGTTCTAAGTTTACACGGAAGAGCAAATACCCAACTATTGAGCATAACAGCAAAAAGCTTTAAAATTGTTTTAGTACTTTCACTGATGCTCCACGTGCACGTTTCAGTTGAGCAAACATCAGCAGGAGGCCCAGGCTAATCAGAAAAGAATGACAACACATGATCTCGTGCAAGAACCGAACTCTGAATCTGCCATTACTGCTTGACACAACAGCCTCAGTGAATCTATCGATGTGAAGGGTCAAGGGTCTCTAGTTCTCCACCATCCAGAGACAACATTGTATTATACCACCTCTAAATGTGAAAAGTACAGGATTAGTGGGTAGCATGGGTGCTTGCAAACTTTCCTCCTTGAACCTACCTCTTTGTTCAATGGGGGGCAGTAGGCAGTAGGTTTGTCTCACCTGAAATCAGATTTGCATCACATTATCATCCTTCTTTGAAGATTTCTTTCTCTTCCTCTCGGTGGAAGGCTCCTTTCCCTTCAGTTGTTGAGAAAATGTCCGAAGTAAGCCCATAAGATGCTCATTTTTATGTGCTGTAATTATATTGTGACAAACACAGCAAGTAAGATGTACTGAGAAAACCATACAGAGTTTATCTCAAAAACAGGTATTTCACTAAGCCAACATATTTATTTTCACATGGGGGTCACCAGAATGTGGTATCATCAAGTATTCAAGTACCTATGAGTATGACATCTTCCATCTTGATGGATTTACGGCCAGCATGCTGTGCAAACAACTCTACATCCTTAGCCAACTGCTCTGCACATTGCACAAGAGATGCTAATTAGAATATCCATACAATTTCTAGTAATGGAAATCTAACAAGACCCAGAACCATTCTTATACTCTCTAGATGGAGTATAAAAAGATATAGTATCAACTATCAAAGATGCTACATTTGAATCAACAACTTCATTGATCTGGTTCATCTGCTTTACTGTCATCGCCAGGTGACTCTTCTATGGCAACTGCAGAGTAATTAATTTTTCTGAAGATGCTTGGGACAGAAAATTTGGGATCATTTATTGTATTTTAATAACTCTTGTCTCATAAGATGTCACGGGCATTATGTAGTGGAACGTACGGAAGAGAGCGAAGGGTGTAACCGTGGCTGACAGGAGGGCGAGGGTGCGCTGACCCTTGTCTCCCCAGTGTCATGATGGCTTACGTGAAGGTGAACACAGTAGCCGGCACAGAAGATGGCGTAGGCAGGCAGGGCCAGCACTAGGGGTTGGCGGCTAGGGTTAGGGTTTGAGATAAAACTAGTTTATTTCTTGACTGACTTAACTACAAACTACTGAACTCTTTATATAGGGCAGAGGTCCCCTTACTCTAGGACAAAATAGAAACTAACTACAATAGACGAAAAGTAAACTAATCTGACTCTAGCTGGCCTAGACTATTACGACTAGTTATGTTGGGGCGCATTGGGCAAGGCTGCCACGGGCTGGGCCTGGGCCCGTGTGGCAGCCTTGCACTGGCCATATGTGCAGCCCCACATGACATAAGGTGTCACACAAAAGATGAGATGATTCTGAAGTTTATGGACGGGGTGGAGTTGATCTTTAATGCAGCTGAGTTCATTGTTGCGTGCATTGCCAAGAAATGAAACTAGCTCTGAGTAAAAGCCATGTATGTGGATAAGAAAGTGCTTTCCATTATGCTTTGAGCGCAAATAACACATTCAGTCACGTATCCTGGGTGTTGTTAGACGAGCTTCTGAATCTGATGACAAGACAAATTGATACAACTCACTGAACTAAGTGTGTTTCAAGAGCTCAGTATATTTACTTTTGAGTTCCCAAACTTCTAGGTTCTTTCTGTGAAATTTGTGATGGAAAGCATATTTGACCCAGCCAGGCAGCAATGAAAATCACCAAGAAGGCTCGAGGATAAGGGCCCCATCAGCTTATTCATATCTTGCATATCCATGATATCTAAAATTGTTGGATCCATATGTTGCATTAGAGACTGGACATACTGAACTAATACTTAACTTTCTCATCTTCTGAGGCAAACTATAACAACATATTCTAGGTTATTTTCAATTAGGAATTCTTTAGAATATGTCCAAGTAGGTAACAGTTTCTGAATTATGAGATTAGAAGTGAGTGGCATTCTTGGAGATGGTCAAATGAGCAGCTAAAGAGTGTATGAAGCACGAGCAAGCAGGTGAGAAACAAGCTTTACATCATGTGGGTTATTGTTAGCAACATCTAGCTGTAACCTCATTTGAAGAATGATAAGACCTCAGGTCAACAACATGAATTTCAGTTATTGATGAAGCTGTATTAATGAAGGCTTTTGGTCATGTGGATCTAGATTCCCAGTAGTTCAGATTTCAGAGAAAATCAAAGATTAATTTCATTGTTCCACTTTAATTTTATATTTTCCAGCACACACACTTTGAGAACAAGTTGCATCGATTTAACAAAATTGCACTGAACATTGCAACTTTGTATCAAGAAAAAAGCAACTGATACTGTTAATGAATACAATCTGAAAACTGCTAACACCAAATATTTATTATTCTCTACATTGAGTGATGTGTTTGCTAGAACGGAAATGATTACTGAAGTCAGAGTACAAAGATAGAGATTTAGAATAAAAACTAATCACGCGAAGCAATTGGGACTAAAGATAACGCAATTGGCACAAACAGTTGCTAAACACAAGAAAAAAAGGTAGGGTTTTGGGAGATATACCTGCGCTCTTGTAGGCCAGATCGGCGATGCAAGCGACGACGGGATCGGCAACCTCCATTCCCACCTTATGCCCTGCACAAACCGCACGCCTTCATTTCAGAAATTTGCGGATTCCAATCCCCACTCCAAGAACGAGAAAATGGCTGCGGCGACTGAAGTCACGGGAGGGATGGGTGTGAATGCTACCTTCGGAGGTGGCGATCTTGATGACAGAAAGCCTAAGGCGATCGCGTAGGACGCTGGCCTCCGCCTCCGCCTCCGCCTCTAACCTCTCCGCTTCGCCGCCGTCGCTGGCGTTGTCCGTCTCGTCGGCGAGGGTTTCCATGTCTGTGTCCATGGAGGAGCGGGCCTTTTCTGAGAAAAGGCCCGAATCAAATGAGGGGCCTGTATGAAAATACTCAGACCGCTAGCATTGTTAACGGTTCGAATTAAGAGCTTTTCCATAAGAAAGAAACCGATTCAGGGTTTTTTTTTACAACACACTGTTGGCAAACCTTACCGACATATATGTTCCGGTCTAATTAAAGTCCTAAATAAATCAAATTAGAAATACTGTTTCTGTAACGATAATTTCTATAATGGGTTCTATTTAAATTATAGAAGATCTCTTCTGGCTATTAGAATCCTAATGGATTTAAGAGTCAGATAAATAAGGAGTGATTTCTTCCCTATATTATATATATGTACTAGTATTTCAAGAAAAATAACATAAGAGCTACTCCCTTCATCCATAAATCTTCTGCATATTATTTTTTACATTAAGACTATGGATACATTAAATAATGCTACTATTATATTAAATTTCTCATATATTTATCCTAATTCATTAAATAACACTACTATTGCATACATGAAACTACTTGGTTAGCGTTATAAATGAAGCTCATTTAATACTTATGTCTAGGTAAACTACAAATAGGTAGAAGATTTTTGGAAAAAAAAACTAAAAATGTAATAGGTAGAAGATTTTTAGATAGATGGAGTATTAGCTAAGATATAGACCATTGTGACGGCCGCGGCATTTGTTGCCTGTTCTCGTAAGAGGGCTCGATCGGAAGGGCTCAGCTAAAAGCTTAACAAACACCGGCAGCAAAAAGTCACTTCTTATTAAATTATCAAATCTCTTATTAGATCCCTTCGTCCTTTCTTCAAAATATTGGATCACCACCAATAGCAGCGATACAGATTAGTTCATGAAGCTTCGTCGGAGTTCATGAAACTTCCTGTAGTTTACCAAGTTGTCTGTTTTAAAAGGAGTTATTTGCCACTGTCAATATTGTGTTTCGTAAATTTACGGCTCCTAACTTTGTAAAAATGGCACTTTCAATGTTGTTTCTTTATTTTCAACGTTAGAAATGATATTTTTACAAAGTAAATCTTAGTAGTGACAAATTTGCGAGTGGTAAATAACCAAATTTCTCGTTTTTAAAGGGGGAGAAAAGAAGCTGAAAATCGGTACAAAACATTTTCTGTCACACCGTGTTCTGAACTTTTTGGCAGGTTAATGGAAGAGGAGAACAGAGAGGAACTGCAGGAGAATTTTCTTTATGGACGGCATCTTAGTTTCCGATTTCTCTGCCGTTACACCATAGTTCCCCGACTTGATCATAGAGAAATGGCCAAGCTGCAGATTCAGCAGTCGACTGATAATTTAGTTCTGAAAATTAGCTGTTGCCTTATGTGTTTTAACATGTACTGCGACAAAAGTGCCAGTCAGATAATCAGATAGAGCCTCAAGATCTTAACCTCTACACAAGGACATAAAATGAAGCATTTCGTGGCTAAAATCTTAACCTGAATCCGGTATCATGCTAGTGTCTTACTCAGCTAGATCTTAACCTCTACACAAGGACATAACCTGAAGCAGTGAAGCTTTACTCTGTGGTTACCTAAAATTGATAAAGAGAAACCATGTCTTCAGGCACGGCAGAAGTTCTTCAGCTGTCTACTGAAGATGAGGGTGAAAGGAAGCCAGAATTGAGACGGCAAGATCCACAAGAACTACCTATTGGAACAACCCTGATAGACCCTGCACTTTGCAGGGGCATTCTTGCCATCTGCAGAACCTATCTCTGCATGAAGAACACTTTAACAAGAATGTGCATCGCAACTCGCAAGTGTATCACGTTGTGGCTAAAAGCACAAAGTGTCAGTGCACGCACTGTTTGTAATGGTACAATCGAGCAAGAATGTAGCTTGTAATTTTCAGAGAAAAAATGAAAATTAATTAGGTGTTACACTTTGTTCCCAATATACCTGCTTGTGTACGTATATGCACAATATCCAATATATTTTTCAAAGGCCTACTTTAGAATTGAGAAATTTTACACTGTTTTTGTGGGAATTAAACTAATTCACATGAAAATCCTATAAATTTTGCGTGTTCTAAAAGAGCAAAGATCAGCCGAAATAGATCCGAATAAAATTCCCTTTTATGGGTAGAGAATAACTTATTTTTAGTACATATATGAAAAAGGCAATCAGGCAACCAAGAGCCACTCGGAAGAATCATGGAAAAGAAAGAAGGGCACCATAAGCATATCTCATTTAAGCCTTTAACTGTAGGCCTCAGGTGTACCTATCATCATCAGCGTCAGATTATTATTTCAGCTTGATTGACCTGAGGATACAAGACCTTCTCTGATCCCTTTCCCTTAGCTGCCTTTCTTCATGTGTGCCCCATTGTTTATACATTGCTATTATTTATACAGCTTCTTTAGCAAGTTCAGCAACTCAATTATAATAATCATTGCCATTAGGTACTAACTACTATATGACCATCAGCAAGTCATCAGCCTTACACAAGGGCAATGTCATGTCATCGTCAGATAGCTGATAGGGCTCCTTCTTGCACCACAATTGTGCCATTTTAGTTTAGTCACATGAGTGCAAATGGATAGGGTTATGCTTCCTGCACCCAAATAAAAGGTCTGTGTGTTATCTAAGTCAATGAAAGTAGCCAGACATGTACCAGGGATTTATGCCACTAGAACATCTAGTTTTTTGACATTTGAAAAACTCATATATTTGAAATATTTAGATTGGACATATGAAGATTACATAGATTTGCTTTCAAATGTACATAACTGTTTTTGTCCCTGCTCCTAAGGTAGGATTTGCATAACTGTTTCTGTCCCAAACAATTTTGTGAACAGTTGTCTAAGATAAAAGGAAATAAATGGAAATGATTTGACTTAATTTTGTGAACAGTTGTCTAAGATAAAAGTAAATGCCAGCCATGCCTCTAAAAATAAGCAGAAATAAAAAGAAAACTACACAGGGTGATCAAATGTGGAATAATATTAAAGATGTACATTAAGGTTATATTTGGGACTGCTCCACCAGCTCTAATTTTTTGGAGCAGGTTCAACCCAGCTCCAAGAAATCTTAGAGCTAGAATTGTGGATGGATTAAGGGTATTTAGTTAAGTAATTTAGTTTTTATTTTATACTAAAAATAAAAAATTAAACTATTTTATTATATTATACAAACTCCAGATTCAACATAAATCTTGGAGTTAGAGCTATACCAAATAGACTCCAAAGAGTGATTTTACCGTCTTTAGTGATGTACCAAAATTAACACTAAAAATTATGGTACCTTCTTAAGAAGATCATTGTTGACTTTATAGTTGTTTTATACATATTTTTATATTCCGGCGAGCATGCCTATTATAAACTTCAACAAATATATAAAATATGTAGACTTGACTTCAACATTTTTTAAATTATTTTGAAACTTGCTAAAATCTCTCAAGCTAGCATCGATGAAATGTACAGTGGACGAAGTAACAATGGCCAATATTGAGTAGGAAAAAGAGGTTAAACAGCCTCCTTTGTCCTTACCATATTCACATCTAATTTGAAATAACAACGATTTGTCGAAATATATATCATATCAGTGGGAATATGTCCACTAGGAGCTAAGGACTAGGAGGTACCACTTATCAACTATATATCTGACCTCTCAAAGATTGAGGTAGATCATACAGGTCAGGCATTGAAGAGGCCAATCTCATCATATCCGTTTATCTAGTCATTGTCCTTCCTATTGGAAATGCAAGCATGCATCCACCAATCCATGCCAATGTCATAGGGGTTGCAATCTCTTCTTGTGGTCACACAAAGGAGAGGAGTTAGGGGTCCCAACGGGGAGGTTGACATGAAAGTTACACCACAAGAAATAACAAATGTAGGAAGCCGCTAGTCAGGCCTATATCTTATACTTTCTTCGCCTCGCAAATAGTTTATTTTTATTTTTTAATTTGTGAACTGAGAATAGGCAAGAATGTAAAAATAAAGTCTTTTATTTTTTTTTAAAAAAATAGATATCGACATGATAAGTAAAGTCTTTACTACTATAAAGCGGCGAGTTTTCCGTATCCTCCGTCTATGCCTTCCCACTTTCTATAAAAAACCAATCAAAACTTATACCTTATAAAAACCGGTGCCATGCCGCATGCAACCGCCCGCACACATAGCGGAGCGCCACGTGCGCCCTTGCAACCGCCCCTGCATGTGTGCACAGTGAGAAAGAATGCATGTGCGCGCAGTGAGAAAGAAAGAAGAAAAGAGGAAAAAGAAAAAAAGAAAAAGAAAAAAAGAAGAAAAAAGGAAAAAGAATAAAAAATAAAAATAAAAAACAAGAAAAAGAAAAGAAAAGTGTATTTATATTTCAGTATTTTAATTTATGTATTTTGCGTGGAAGTAAAAACCCATTTCTGAAAAATCATGTAGAAACATGAATTTTACGCAAAAACCCTATTATAAAATAAGATTCTGTTGCAAAGCACATGCCTCTATATCTGATACTAGAGGGAGTAGATTCCATGCACCGATGGTTGTCACTTAACTACTGTGATTCAGTTTAATAGCTATGTTGTTCAATTTTTATTTTATCAACTCAAAATTTATGCATTTAAATTATATATGCAGAGGCTGGCAAGCAACGACACTCAAAATTGAGATTTTGATTCAAGATACATACTTGGTGCTCTTTTTTTTTTATTTTACATTTTCAGAATCCGCGTGGCGAAATATCCTAAACTTTGAACACCAGAATGTTTGAATCATCAAATTCAACATGTGCTATAAATTCAAGTGATTTGGATTATGAAAGCGCGCAAACTCAACGATCTAAGAATGAATGCATCAGTTAGATAAGAAACGGTGGATCACTGTGGCACGACTTGACCTACAACCAACCACTAAAAAGACATGAAATAATTATAAGACCAGTTGCTAAAAAGATCATAAGAACCCTAAGCACGGATGCATTTGTTGAAATATATATATATATATATATATATATATATATTATTAGGGGCCAAAAGTTGGAAATGGACGTTCCTTGCCTCTCGAGCCCATGCATCCTCATTAAATCCTTGCTTGGGTGAGTGCCCGTCCTTCACACGATCTTACCTGCAAAACCGGGGCATGACTGCAAATCAATGTGATGGGACGGAAGTATGGTAATTGGGTGGATAACAGTGGATAACACATATTTCAATCTTTGCAGGTGAATCACAAACAGTCTACTAAGGAGAATCTAAAGTGATAATAGGTTTGTAAGGGAAGTGCATCTTAGTTGAACTCGATGATAGACTCTAAGAAACAAGAGTTAAGATTTATATTGGTAGCTTCTCAAGAGATAATAACTCCAATAATATTTTGTTTTGATATATTATACTAAGCTTACAAAGTATGAAAAATAAGATGTCTCTGGTGAGGTGTCTCACCCTTTTATATACTCAAAGGTGAACCCGATAACTTAAGACTATATCTCGAATTAGTCTCTTTGATACCTAAGATTACATACTAAGCTCTGACGCTAATTCCTTAATTATAAGGATTATGGTATAAGCATATATTTTTATACCAAATATAGAATTCAGTTCTCAAATAAGGACTTAATATTCTTTATTGAGATCAAACTCATTTGTTATACTGGACTGTAATGTTGGAGTACTTAGTCTGCTCTCGATCATAAACCTAATGAAAGGTACCTATGGTCATATCCCGTCAATCTTCTATAATTTATTTAAAAAATTCATACCAAAAAATATAAAAAATTGTTTTAAAATCGTTTTATCGACTTTGTAATATTAAATTTGATCGTTTAAACATAAAGTATTTGATCTGATAGTTAAATAATTTACTATGTACTGTTTATTGGGATTTCAAACTGGGCAAAGTCGAGGCAGGAGATGAGGTCAATAAATCCAAATTGATCGAAAGGAACACGCAAAAAGAAATTAAAGCGGCTCTCTCGTCCATATCCAATATCCAATGATATGATGCGATACCATCACGAAGAGTACTGACAGTTATGCTTGTGCATGGTCATTCTGAATTCTGATTGTGTGAGAACGTCGAGTAGTTAGAGATAATAATCGAGTTAAGCATGCCCAGTTCCCTTTAGCCTTTCAGTATTAATTTATATTGGCAGCGTCGAACTGACTCTTGTTGCAAAAGAAGAAAGAAACTGCATGTCTCTATAATTTTCATCCAATCAATCAAGGCTTGAACGACATATCATAATTCGTTGTCATATATTCTTCTAACAAAGAAGTCTACTTAATCCCTTAAGTATTAGTGTTTGTCTACTTAACCCTCTCGTATGTAGGAGATCGATGCTGATATGCGACAGTGGTATTGTTCATGTGTATATAAGTCCATTTAATCCATGTTGACCCAATTGATTTCATTAGGATGTGTTTGGATTGATGTATGAGAAAGGATGGGATGGAATGGTTCCATTTTTATTAGGGGATGGGATGGAATGGGATAATTTCATAAATCTGTTTGGTTGGATGAATGATCCAGTTCAATACTTTGTTTGGTTGACACAATGAGAATGAATGGGATGATTCGATCCGCTGTTTGGTTTTCTGAATCAGACAAACATGTACACCACTTAAAGCTAGCTCAAAACAAATGGATGATTTGGTTGAAAGAGCTTCAAAATTTGAGATCTTTGAGAAGCCTCACAAGCTGACCCTAAAAATACCTCCTAATTTGTCACACAGGCTGCCTAGAAATCTTAGAACTATAACAACTATAATAGTTTTGGATTTAAAGTTGAACCCTTCTAAAAGAGACCAAACTCTATTTTTCCAAGAAATAGATTAAAATGTTGAACATGCCAATAGAGAACAGCAAACACACATGTCCGAGCTTGAGAGAGACCATGACATTTGACAACTGAACAGTTACTCTTATCACAAAGTGATGACATTTAAACAAGGTTCTAAGTAGCACAAAATGTTTAGTCATACAACCACTTAAGTTTAGTCATACTATACCACATGAACATTGTTTTTTGCTCATACTACAGGAGCACAAAATAAGACAAGATCTTAATAACAACCATTCATACGTCCAATGTTTATGGTTGCATCAACAAAATGCAAATCAGTGCAAGTTTCCATCTAACAACTTCTAGATAACTATTGCAACTTCACTTGAAGTGGTTGGAAATGTATGTAGTGACCCAAACTATTTTGGCTGTCAAGTCTAGATTCAAGAATGCCTTAGCAATGCAAACATTCTCACACAAATAAGCATAATAGTGAGCCAAATGTTCCTGCTCAAATCCTGGCAGAGATGACAAGTTATCCCAAAGATCTTCAAGAATTTCCGTGGCAAAGGCAGAAGAGTCACTTGATTTCTCAATAGCTGCAGCTAACCTATCAAGGCTCTTAGTGATTAATGGTATCATCCTATCATCATCAGCATCACATGTTCTAGCCCTTTTAGCTTGTGGTGGTTTGCTTCTTGATGATTCAGCAGCATTTCCTGATGTGTTAGCCTCTGCTGCTCCATTATTAACTTCAGTTGGATCATCTTGTATTTCAGTTGCTTCTATTTGAAGGGAATCACTTGTTGCCTTTGCATACTTTCCTGTAGCCAAGCAATTTCCAAATATTGTAGCCATAGCATGGTAGTGTTCAATAGGTTTATTCAGCATATCAGCATCAACCTTGTTTTTCTACAAACAAGAAATCAATATATTAGTATGTTAGTGAAATAAATTTAGAACAAAATACAAAGTAGTTTTAATAAGCATACCAGTTGTTGAATGTAGTCATTGTAGTGCTCATCACATAGCAAAATAGTACATGTATCCTCATCCCAAAGAGACCCACTTATTTTTTTCAGTCGCAGTACCTTTGCCCAAATCTTCCTCCACTTCCTTAAGTGATTACTAACCTGATCTCCAGTCAAGTGAACCTTAAAATGATCTCCCAATGCCCTAGCACAACTATTTAGGTGCACTTTTTTGAATCCGGTAGATGTTCTAGTTCCATCAACCACTAGATTTGATAGGAAGGTCAACATATAAGATGACATTTAATTGGTCCAAATCATTGCACCACTCTCCCCGGTGTTTCCCCCCATGCTTTCTCCATGCTCTTCAAAATTCATTTCCTACCATATATGGGACGTATACTGTCACTTCTATAATATGGCATAAAGTAGTAAAACAGTGATTTAACTACAATCATAGATGTCCATACAACACATATAGATCCATACAACGACAAAAATAATAAGGTACTTGTTCATTACAAACATAAAGATCCATACAAATCAGTTCTCTGATACAATAGATAATAAGAGACATAGAATAAAAATGAAAGGACTATTCAAGATAAGCTTGTCGATCTTCCCACATTTTCTCAGCTGTGGCTTGTCTAAATTGAACCATTTGCCTATTGTCATTTGCTTTTTGTCATTTGCTCCTTGCGAAGCCTGTGTTCGGAGCTGTAAAATACCTCCAAACCAGAACTTCGAAGGGTGTGTTCGAAGCGTGTTCCATAGAAGACAGAATTAAAACAGAAGGCTATTTTTAGTCTGAAATTTTAAAAGCTCCCATTCACCCCCCTCTGGTCACTGTTTCCGGTCCAACAATTGGTATCAGAGCAGGTTAAGATCACCAGTTGACCTTAACCGGTTTTGTGATTTGTTGGTGACATGGACAGAGTTAGTAAAATACCTCTATTCGATGGGACGGACTTTGCATACTGGAAGGTGCGCATGGAGGCTTACTTGCTAAGCCAAGGAAATGCAATTTGGGAGATTGTAGACTCAAAATACTCCATCCCTGAAACTCGCACCTCTCAAACAGAGAAGGATCAATATAATGCCAACTCCAAGGCTAGAAATATATTGTTCATTGTTTGAGTAGAATTGAGTTTGACAGGGTTCAGCACCTTAGGACAGCTAGGGAGATTTGGACTACACTCATTATTTTTCATGAGGGCTCTACACAGATTAAGGCCAGGCGCCAAAGCACATACAATCAACAGTATCAGCTGTTTGTGCAGGCACCTCGTGAATCTATAGACGCCATGTTTTCTCGCTTTGATGCAATAGTGAGTAACTTGCGGTCCAACGGGACGCTTGCTTACAATGATCGTGATAGGCCTATCAAGCTTCTCTATGCTCTTGATCGTAGCATATGGGAAGTGAATATATCCAGCATTGAGGAGTCCGCATGTTATGACACATTGACCTGTGATGAGCTCTTCAGCAAGCTGAAGTCCACAAAGATTGCCAAGGCATCTCTTGCAGTGCATAGGAACTCCTTGCAGCAACCATTGGCACTAGTTTCTAGCACTAGCCGTGGCACCAGTGCAGAACCAAGCACATCATGCACTTGTGTTTTTGTAGATGGTTTTGCTTTGTCCTCCCTGGTCTCCATCACTAAGGAGCAGGTGGATACTCTAGATGATGATGAGCTTGCTCTCATTGCCAGAAGGTTCACCCGTTTTCACCATGAGAGACAGGATCAGAGGAGAGGTGGTTTTATTGGTTGTTTTGAGTGTGGCGACACTTCTCACATCAAGGCCAATTGTCCTAAACTCAAGAAGAGAGATGAGAGTGAGCACCCCAAATACCTCAAGAAGGAGAGGAAACCCTTTGTGAAGGGCAAGCACGGCAAGGTGGCTAAGAGAGTAGCCAAAGCTACTTCCAGAGCATTTGTTGCTGCTCTCAGTGACATCGACACTTCCTCAACTGAGGAGTCGAGCTCCGAGGAGGAGGAGTCTCCAAGGAAGGAGGAGAAGAAGGACAAGAAGGGACGAGATTTCACTGGCCTTTGCTTCATGGCCGACAGCGATCACAACGGCGATGAGTTTGACTCATCTGAGGTACCACTATCCTATGACCAGCTTTCAATTAAATTAGATGAACTGAATGAAGTAGTTCTGGGTCAAGATAGATTACTTGTGCAAGCCGCTAGAGAAATAAAAGACCTTAGACTTAGGCTAGAATCTGTTTCTACTGATTATGCCATGCTTAAGTCTAGGATTAATGATGCTAAATGTGAATCTTGCACTATTTTCATGGGTGAGCTTGCTCAGTTGTGTTCTGTGCATGCTCAAACTCTTTTTGAGCTTGAGACTGCACAGAAGCAGCTTTTGATGGTGGATTCTAGTCCTCATGATATAATTGAATGCATGAATTGCCCCTTATTACGTGAGAGTATTAATTTACGTGATAAGCATGTTCAGGACTTAGAGGCTATATTGGAGAGGGCCGGTAGTTCTAAGGATGTGCAACCTGTGTGTGACACTTGCATAACCCTTAAGGACCAGCTAGGCACTGTTAGAGAGCGAGCTGAAAACCTCATGACTGAAAATGAGTACCTTCTTTCTGTGGTTAACAAATGCACTGAGGGAAAGGGTAGGATGGACTTGCTCTTGGCCAAAACCAAGATGTGTGCTGACGGAGCAGGTTTAGCTCTGGGATTGGGTTTTGAGAGGATTCCTTCAGACAGTGAGAACAAAACTATTTTTACCTCACCCACTACCTTAGAGAAAGAGAGAACTCTGTTAAACACTCCTTCAGCCAAAAAGCCTACCCGAACTCCAAAGAAAACCACTCTCCCTGCAAAGAAAAACCCTCCCAAGAAAACCACTCAGCAGAAGGCCAAGGAGCCTGTGAGAACTGCTCCTATGATCCATGAGAGTGCCCCTAGGAGAATTTTTCATTGTTCCTACTGTCAGAGGGCGGGTCACTTGGTTGGGTTCTGTTTTCGTCGCATCAAGGATGAGCGACGCTCTTAGGCGATGAGGTTCCGGAACATGAATTCCCCATCTTTAGGTATGCATGAGTATGAGTTTTACTCACATCCTGCTTTCGAGGCTCCTCGTGCTTCTCGGAGAGGTTTCGCTCCTCGAGGTGTTCACCATGTTCCATATGGTGGTAGACCCCGGGCGAGTAGCTTTGTACCTCGTCAGAGTAGGAGACCTCGTCATGCTTTTAGATCTCAGCATGTTGGTAGACCTCGCACTTTGCATCATTCTGATTATCCTGTGCGTAGACAGTCTACTTTTACTGTGCCTACTACTCGTATCACTCAGTCCTGGATGCCTCGTCATATATTCACTCACCCCAGCACTGAGCGATCGAGATTTTCTTATCATGTGTAGGCGCCGAACCGAGGCTTGGAGGGCACGTGGATCATGAACCAAGCAAAGGGAACATATGAGGAGCCATGCTGAATAGCGTGGGCCTCATGGCTCCAGAAGTGATGAGTCATTGTCAACGATAGTCAAAGAGGACAGAAGAAGAGGAGATCTACTGTTTCATGGGCCGCGTGTGACTCAGGTACACGGGCAGCGAGCGACTGTCGGGCAGAGGAGGCTGCGAAGTCGGGCTGGCCCAATCCGGGTGCATGGGCCAGAAGCAGTAGAAGACCCACTGGGATGTTGACCAGGACTGACTCAGGTACACGGGCGGTGAGCGATTGCCGGGCTGAGAGAGCTGCGGAGTCGGGCCGGCCCAATCCGGGTACCTGGTGCAAAGCTGGTGGAGGCTTTGTCAGTTTCGGCGTAAAACTGACAACCGTTGATTCTGTATCCGACTGTCCAGAAGAGAAGCCGTAGTCGCTACGAAAACTTAGCTTCCGGATAAGTCATCTGTAACTCTAGGCCCACAGTCAGTCAGTCGTGTCTGTAAAAATTCCTAAGGGCATTAGAGTCTTTTCCTTTATTTTTGAGTCTGTAAAAACCCTAAGGGGCTGGTAGAATATTCCTAGTGTTGGGCTGCCTATAAATAGGACCCCAATCCCTAGGGTTTGGACTACCCCTTTGTGCTGAAATCAAATCCACTCTTTGGGTCATTTTGTCTCTCGTTTTCTCTCTCCTGTGTGCGCCGCCAGGCTCTGCTCCTTCCTGTTTTTCCATGGTATTTGCTCTAATCTCTTGGATGCATTAAAGCCTTGGTCCCTGCTGATTTTATCTGTTGCACTTGTTTGGTTTGGGGAGTTATTGCTTTATCTACGGGCTGGTGAATTTATTTCTTGAGGAGAAGCTTCTTCTGTTGCTTCTGTTCTTCACAAACTGAGTACTAGTTCTTGCTGTTGCAAGTAGTACTACTTTCCTGTAGCTACAGTAGTCTGTGCAGCTTTTCACCTTCTACTGCACAGCCTTTTGATCGAGGCTGACAGGGTCTGTCACCTTTTTGGCTGTGTTTCGAGCGAAGCTACTCTCTGTTTGAAGCCCCTCAGTTTCGCGAGGTAGGCTTCGATTTATCTCTTTCGAAGGCATCGTTCGATCTTCGGTATTTGGTTTGCGTTCTGTGCTGCTAAGCTTCGAAGCATTTTTTTCTCTGATCATCAGCATTGCATACTTCGAACAACAGTGCGAAGGGGCTTCGGCCCTATCTGTTCGAAGTCCATACTTCGACAAGTTTCGAAGTTGGGTTCGAAGCTTGTAGCTCCGCTTGGCCTCGCACTGACTTCTGTGTAGCGTGTCATCCTTCGTCTCTCTTTTCGGAGCTTGCTTTTTACGAAGGTAGAGCATTGGCTTCGGACTTGGTTCTCTGTCGCGTGACAGGCTTCGCTTCTTTGTTCGAATGTTGTCCGTTTGTGTGTTGTGTTCGAAGCTTTTGGTTCAAAGTTGTGTTCGAATCTTTGTCTTCGAAGTGCACTTCGAAGCAGGCTCTGACTCTGTCACTTTGCTCCGAAGCTCTTGGTTCGAAGCTGTGTTCGAAGCCTTGTCTTCGAAGTACATACTTCGAACCAGGCTCCGGCATTGTGTTACTTCGCTCCGAAGTACACTTCGCATCTTACCACTTCGAACTAGGCTAGACCGTGACATCTTCGGCATCTCAGACAGGCTCCGTCACCAACCTCCGAAGCATACCTCGACGTGCGAAGGGGGCTTCGCCAAGTTCCGAACAGGAGACAAATTTGGACAGTAACTTCTCTTTTCATCTTACACATACTTAGATCATTTCATTGAGAAGTTTAGGCCTGTTACAACTTGTTCATCTGCCTAGTTGCACCACTTTAGTTTTACACTGTTTATCATCAGTTGCTTCTAGGTTAGAAACCTTTAGACTTAGGCCTTCTGTTTATTTTCTGCTGCGTAGTATTTTTGAGGTGCGTTGGCTATTGGGAACAGGCCATTGATTCGAAAGAATTTTTAAGGCGCCCATTCACCCCCCCTCTGGTCGCTACTTTCGGTCCTACAAGTGGTATCAGAGCAAGGTTAGGTTTTTTCAATACCTTAACCGGTTCTAAACCCCAGTAGTGACTATGACGTCTCCTGGCAAGGTCCCGTCCTTGGAAGCCTATGGCTATAATTATTGGAAGACTCGCATGCGAGCCTATCTCATGAGCCAGGGTTCGGACATATGGGACATTTGCGTTCACACCACGTTTGTCATTTTGCCAGTCACTGAGCACGGTACTGCTGGTATCATTGCTCAGCATCTGAGCAACAGTAAGGCTGTGAACATTTTGTTTTCTGGTTTAGGTCCCACTGAGTTTGAGCGTGTGAGTCATCTCTCCACTGCGAGAGAGATCTGGGCTACCCTCAAGGCACACCATGAGGGAACAGCACAGGTCAAGGCTCGGCTCTATCAGACCTACCGGCGTGAATATGAGAATTTCACACAGAAGCCAGGTGAATCTGTTGAGGCTTTGTTTGGTCGCTTTCAGTCGATCATTAACAAGCTTCAGGACAACAAGGCTGAGGGTGCTCAGTTAGTCTCAGATCATGAGCAGGCGCTCAAGGTTCTTCATACCTTGGACCCAAAGATCTGGGAGATCAAGGTATCCTCTATCGTTGAGAGTACTTCTTATGATACCTTGACCATTTCTGAGTTGTTTAGCAAGCTAAAGGCCACCGAGGTAGATATCCAGTTGAGATCAAATCTCACTGGTTCTGGATCAAAATCTCTGGCCCTTGCTACACCTTCAGTTGATCCCTCTGCTGTGAGCTGTGCTGGGTTCTCTTTGATGTCTATCACTGAGGACCAGCTTGAGTTGTTGGGAGATGATGATTTGTGTCTCTTTAACAACCGGGTGCGTCGTGTCTATGATAAGAGAATGTTCAAAAGACACGGTACAAAATCCGGATGTTTTGAATGTGGTGATCCAGGACACTTCATCGCCGACTGCCCCAAGCGCAGTGGATACAAGAAGGGCACCGACATCAGCTTCCACGACTCCGGCAAGCATGAGAGCCCCTCCTTCAACAAGGGCAAGCCGAAGACTCGTTTCTTCAAGAAGGCCCTGAAGGACTACCGGCGAGAGAACAAGAAGCGCGACAAGGCCTTCTTCGCCGAGATGGAGAAGAGCTACTCCAAGCAGTCCACGACTTCTTCCTCTTCATCGAGCTCAAGCGATGAGGAGATCGCCATCAGGAAGGGGAAGGACAAGGATGATCCGGCGGGCCTCTGCTTCATGGCCTTCGGAGACAAGCCGAAGAGCCGCTCACACCAGCGCCGAAGATCCCGCAAGAGCTTCTGCTCAATGGCTCTTGGGGATAGAGAAGAGAAGAGCTCCTCCGATGACTCCGACGACGACGACAGCAAGGTATCATCTTATGAGCGTGAAATTGTTGATTTACTGGAGAGCAATCGTCAGGAGTTGAAGTATCGGGAGAAACTGCTTAGGGGGCTAAGAAAAGGATAGACCAGTTAAAGAGTGAGCTTGCCGTGGCCAGCGGTAGAATTGAGAGTCTATCTTCTTCCCCTTGCTTGGGTGATAGCAGTGAGTGCCCGAAGTGTGAGGTGCTTCTGTGTGACCTGTCGACTCTGAAATCCAGGTACACAGAAAGGGTTGATGAGAGGGACGCTTTGGCCACTGAGCTTGAAAGCGCTCAGCTGGAGCTGAAAGATGCTCAAGCCACTGTCGTCGCACCCTGTGTTGATTGCCCATCTCATCTAGCTGCGTTAGCTGAGCTAAAATCTAAGGGCGATGAGCATTTGGGTGATTTAGAGAGGTTGAGAGCTGAGCTTGCGCAGACTAGGCTAGAGCTTGAGACATTGTCAGTTCCACCCACTGTTTGTGAGAACTGCCTGTCTCTTAGAATGGAGTTGATTAAGCTAAAATCCGGAAAGTCTGTCCAAGTAGAGAGTGAGTGTGAGACCTGCTTGTCTCAGGTGGAGGTTCTAGCTTCTTTGAGAGAGGAGCTAGCAGATTCTCAGAATGAGAACTTTTACCTCCGTTCTATCCTGAGTTGGATCAGTGCCAGAGAGCCACAGCTTGGCATGATGATCCAGCAGTTCAAGAGGCAGGATGGGTTTGGGGTAGGTTACACCTACACCAAGGCTGACTTTGAGAGTGCTATCAGCCGGGCAGTGGAGTGGAGTAAAATGACTCCAGAGCAGAGGTATCCCAAGACTCACTCCACTGAGACCTCCCAGGCCTGTCAGCCCAAGGATGGAGTGATCCATGAACCACCCAAAGCTCCACCCAAGAAGCCTATTTGGGTTCCTAAGCCCATACACCTCCACTCTTCTCTAGACTCTCTTCCTAGACCCTCTCAGCCCAAGAAGACAACACCAATCCCCACTAAGCCCAAAAACCCCAAGCCTCAACCACACCCCAAGAAGCCTACCTATCATTATGAGTACTGTCAGAGAGACGGGCATCTTGCGGAGTTCTGCTTCAGGAGAAAGCGGGTTGAGAGAGCAGAGAGGGCTCGTAGTGATCAGGAGCAGTTCTACCAGCAGGGAGGTAGACTGCGTGTTCCTCAGCGTGGGGAGAGGCTGGAGGCCAGACCGCGTCGTGTAGGTGGTGGTAGAGGAGACGGTTTTCGTGCCCGTGCTCCAGGTGGTGGTGTTCGTTCCGGCAGAGTTCCAGACCGAGTTGGCTACGGTTCTGGACCTCGTGGCCGTAGGGTTAGGCAAAACCGAGGACCGCGCTTTGAGCCGCGTTTTGGTCCAAACTCTTTTGATGGTTTTCGCTTTCCATCTTTTGAGCAGATGGCTCGACACTGGTTTAGCTCTTTTGCTAAACCTGGTGCCGGACCATTTGCTCCCACTTACAGACACTAATTGTGCAGGACCGGGGACTGGAGGATGTTTGGATTATGGACTCAGGATGTTCTCGCCACATGACGGGACATCGCAGATGGTTCTCCAGTCTCACTCCCCCGAGCTCCAAAGAGGACATCACATTCGGGAACAGCGGTCAAGGGAAAGTAAGTGGCATAGGCTCAATCGGCATTTCAGATCATTTCTCTTTAAAGAATGTTGCTTTGGTCAAAAATCTGAACTTTAATTTAATCTCTGTTTCGCAACTTCTTGAGGATGGTTTGGAAGTGCGTTTTAAGAAGGGCAATTCTTCTGTGGTTGATTCTAGAGGGTCTTTGGTTTGTCAGATTTTACCTTTCGGTAAAGTTTTTCGAATTGACTTCTCTAGTTCTTTTGGCCCTTCTCGCTGTTTGATTGCTGGATCTTCTTCTGAGCTCTGGAAGTGGCATAGGAGGTTAGGTCATTTGAGTTTTGATCTGCTAGTCAGGTTAAGCTCTATGGACCTCA
The DNA here is from genome assembly GCA_019279435.1 of Zizania palustris. Taxonomy (NCBI): domain Eukaryota; kingdom Viridiplantae; phylum Streptophyta; class Magnoliopsida; order Poales; family Poaceae; genus Zizania; species Zizania palustris. Next base: position 2,843,743 of record JAAALK010000086.1, on the reverse strand, counting down.
TCCGAGGATTGCCCAAGCTTAAAATGGAGAAGGATCTAGTTTGTCATCCCTGTCGTCATGGGAAAATGGTTGCCGCTTCTCACTCACCTGTGACTCAGGTGATGACTTCGTATCCAGGCGAGCTTTTACATTTGGACACTGTAGGTCCAGCTCGGGTACGCTCAGTCGGTGGGAAGTGGTATGCACTTGTGATTGTTGACGACTTTTCTCGATTCTCGTGGGTTTTCTTTTTGGAGTCTAAGGATGAAACCTTTCAATTTGTCCATGACCTGATTTTGAAGCTGAAGAATGAGAACAATGGTCGGATGCGAGCAATACGCTCCGACAACGGCTCTGAGTTCAAGAACTCTCAGTTCGTCAGCTTCTGTAGTGATCAGGGTCTGGACCATCAGTTTTCCTCTCCTTACACTCCCCCATAGAACGGCGTTGTGGAACGAAAGAACTGCACGCTAGTTGAGATGGCCAGGACGATGCTCGATGAGCACAGGATTCCTAGGCGTTTGTGGGCTGAAGCCATGAACACGGCTTGCTATCTGGCCAACCGCATTTTTCTTAGAGCTTACATTGGTAAGACATCATATGAGTTGCGTTTTGGCAGACAGCCCAAAGTGAGCCACTTGCGAGCGTTTGGCTGCAAGTGCTTTGTGCTCAAGAAGGGAGGGCATTTGGACAAATTTGAGTCTCGTTGCTGGGATGGTGTTTTTCTTGGTTATGCATTGCATTCTCGAGGCTTCCGTGTTTGGAACCTCGAATCCCAGCTGCTTGTCGAGACTTGTGAGGTTTCTTTTGATGAGTCCTTGCCTTCTTTGAATCCTTCTTTTGAGCTTTCTGGTGATGATGAGCTCGGAGAGTCCATCTTCGAGGAAGATGAGGATACTCCAGCTGCTGTTGAGGGCGGGCCTTCTGCATCCCCCGCAGAGCCCACACCTTCTGTGACTTCGACTGATGATGAGGGCGGATCTCTGATCACTTCTTCCACTTCGATCGAGCCCCCTCAGTCGAGTCCAGAGGTGCCAGCTGCTGACTCCGGTGAGGTGACTTCAGATCACCAGGGAACCCGAGCAGTTCAGCGTGACCACCCCTCAGAGCTCATCATTGGTGATTTGACTGAGAGGACTTTGCGTTCTTCTGCCTCTCTCGCTGTGTTTGCTGAATCTGCGTTTGTTGCATCTTTTGAGCCCAGAGATATTTCTCATGCTCTCTCTGATTCTAATTGGATTAATGCCATGCAAGAAGAGCTTGAGAATTTTGTTCGCAATCGGGTTTGGACACTAGTTGAGCCGCCACCTGGATGCAACCGCATAGGCACCAAGTGGGTATTCAAGAACAAACAAGGTGAAGATGGGGTTGTGGTGCGCAACAAGGCTCGACTAGTCGCCCAGGGTTATTGCCAAAAGGAAGGTATTGACTTTGAAGAAACCTTCGCTCCTGTTGCCCGTCTTGAGTCCATTCGTATTCTTCTAGCTTTTGCCGTTTCGAAGGGTTTTAAGCTTTTTCAAATGGATGTTAAGAGTGCTTTTCTGAACGGGTACATAGAAGAGGAGGTTTATGTTAGGCAACCCCCCGGTTTTGAGAACCCTAAGTTTCCTCGACATGTTTTTAAATTGCACAAAGCTTTATACGGGTTGAAGCAAGCCCCCAGGGCTTGGTATGACCGGTTGAAGCAATTTTTGTTGGGGAAGGGCTTTGTGATGGGTTCTGTGGACAAAACTCTTTTCTTGCTCAGAGATGCTTCAGATATTTTAGTTGCTCAGATTTACGTGGACGATATTATTTTTGGCGGTACTACTGATTCTCTTGTGTCCAAGTTTTCTGAGCAGATGCACAGTGAGTTTGAGATGAGCCTCATGGGTGAGCTTAAGTACTTTTTAGGGCTCCAGATCAAGCAGACCAAGGACGGCACCTTCATCCACCAAGGTAAGTATACTCGTGACATGCTTAAGAAATTTGACTTTGGTGGTGAATTGAAGCCGCAGATGACCCCGATGGGCACTTCTGGGGGTCTGGACAAGGACGAGAGCGGTGTCAAGGTCAATGAAAGGGAATTTCGAGGGATGATCGGTTCGCTGTTGTACTTAACGGCAACAAGACCGGACATACAGTTCGCCGTGGGACTTTGCGCGCGTTTTCAGTCTTCACCACGCGCGTCTCACCGACAGGCTGTCAAGCGTATTTTCAGGTATCTCACCTATGCGCCTGATCTTGGTCTTTATTATTCAGCATCATCATCACTTGATTTATCTGGCTTTTCGGACGCTGACTTTGGTGGGTGCCGGTTGGATCGCAAGTCGACTTCCGGTACTTGCCAGTTTCTTGGTTCCTCCCTTGTCTCTTGGTCTTCTCGAAAGCAATCTGGAGTTGCTCTTTCGACCACAGAGGCTGAGTATGTAGCTGCTGCCAGCTGCTGCTCACAGATGGTTTGGATGATTTCCACTCTACGAGACTTTGGGTTGTTCTTTCCTATCAGGGTTCCATTGTTTTGCGACAGCACTAGTGCTATTAGTGTAGGGAAAAACCCGTGTCTTCATTCAAAAACCAAACATATTGATGTGCGCTTTCACTTCTTGCGGGATCAATATGAGAAAGGTGTCATTGACCTTGTTCATGTTGATACCCATCATCAGTTGGCTGACATTTTTACCAAACCCCTAGATCAGTCTACTTTTGAGCGTTTAAGAGGGGATTTGGGTGTTGTGTATCCTTTCTAGGATATTTTGCGTCAGTTTTCTTTCTTCTTTACTCTTTTCTTGAGTCTTTTTGTGTGTGTTCATATCTTGCATATTCACGTATCACACTTTAGAGATGCTTCTGTTATATGATTGAACTGCTTTACTTATTCTAGTGGGTACATGCTTTTGATTACATGTCGATGATCATGCTTTGATTCAGTTCACTTGATATACCTGATATCTGTCATGTGCATGGCTTTTACGCTTTCAACTTGAAAAATGATCACCTTTGCTTCTGGTAACTAGCATGTGTAGGCTGAGTGCTTTTGCTATCTGTTACATGCCTTGTAGCCAGTTCATCACATAGATGCAGATATGCAACTTGGACATCTTTATGCTTTAACATGGAAAATGTGCTATAAAAATGATAAAAATCAAAAATGAATGAAAATTCCGTGCCTTTTTATGCTTAAGTTGAAAAGATCCAAGTGGGTTTGCTTTGTCGCATTATATTGTTCTGGACTGCTTACCATAGCACTTTGGTATGAACTAGGACAGTGTAGTGTATGCCAAGACCAATGTCTTAAGCTTCTGATGGCCCAGTTCTGGCCTAGGCTTGACTTGGTCGGTTAGCATAAGGTTTGACATGCAAATAACCCTTGGCAAAAATGACAAAGGAAAATGAAAAAGCCTGAACATTAAAAGGATAACAAGCTTGCTGAAGCACTTTGTTTTGAACACTGCTTATCTTGGTAGATATAAGTTAGCTTCTGCATCTCATGCTTTACCTTGCTTGTTTACTAGAAAATGTGGTGATGCTTTTATTTGCAAAAATTAACAAATGCGTGCTAAATGACTTTCTTTAGATATCATCTCTTGCACTGATCATGCCATGTGTCTTAGACAGTATCTCTTTTGCTATACCTGTTAGATACTGTATTTGCAGTCAATCATATCTGAGAAGCATGCTTTCTCCTCTCCACCTGCACCCTAATTGCATTCACTGCATATTTTGAGGGGGAGTTGCATTTCAGGGGGAGTCTGTGTCTCTTTTTGAGTGCTTGATGAGTTCACTTGTCAACAAGGGGGAGAAAATTTGGGCTCAGAGTTAAAGGGGGAGTTCTTACTCTGTTGATATCCTTGTTGTTCTGAAATCGCACTCATTTTGAGCTTTTGTGTTTTGGTTAACCATAATGACCGCTTCTTGCTTTTGTTCGGCTTTTGGTCATTAGGGTTAAACTTTTACCTTATTTCTCTTCTACTTTGTTCTCTTGTGTTTTGTTTTCGTGTTTCCTCATTTGTTCACGGGTGCTGAAGAGCTGAGAATTGAGAAGTGTTGACAATGCACTCATCAAGGGGGAGATTGAGGAGCCATGCTGAATAGCGTGGGCCTCATGGCTCCAGAAGTGATGAGTCATTGTCAACGATAGTCAAAGAGGACAGAAGAAGAGGAGATCTGCTGTTTCATGGGCCGCGTGTGACTCAGGTACACGGGCAGCGAGCGACTGTCGGGTAGAGGAGGCTGCGAAGTCGGGCTGGCCCAATCCGGGTGCATGGGCCAGAAGCAGTAGAAGACCCACTGGGCTGTTGACCAGGACTGACTCAGGTACACGGGCGGTGAGCGATTGCCGGGCTGAGAGAGCTGCGGAGTCGGGCCGGCCCAATCCGGGTACCTGGTGCAAAGCTGGTGGAGGCTTTGTCAGTTTCGGCGTAAAACTGACAACCGTTGATTCTGTATCCGACTGTCCAGAAGAGAAGCCGTAGTCGCTACGAAAACTTAGCTTCCGGATAAGTCATCTGTAACTCTAGGCCCACAGTCAGTCAGTCGTGTCTGTAAAAATTCCTAAGGGCATTAGAGTCTTTTCCTTTATTTTTGAGTCTGTAAAAACCCTAAGGGGCTGGTAGAATATTCCTAGTGTTGGGCTGCCTATAAATAGGACCCCAATCCCTAGGGTTTGGACTACCCCTTTGTGCTGAAATCAAATCCACTCTTTGGGTCATTTTGTCTCTCGTTTTCTCTCTCCTGTGTGCGCCGCCAGGCTCTGCTCCTTCCTGTTTTTCCATGGTATTTGCTCTAATCTCTTGGATGCATTAAAGCCTTGGTCCCTGCTGATTTTATCTGTTGCACTTGTTTGGTTTGGGGAGTTATTGCTTCATCTACGGGCTGGTGAATTTATTTCTTGAGGAGAAGCTTCTTCTGTTGCTTCTGTTCTTCACAAACTGAGTACTAGTTCTTGCTGTTGCAAGTAGTACTACTTTCCTGTAGCTACAGTAGTCTGTGCAGCTTTTCACCTTCTACTGCACAGCCTTTTGATCGAGGCTGACAGGGTCTGTCACCTTTTTGGCTGTGTTTCGAGCGAAGCTACTCTCTGTTCGAAGCCCCTTAGTTTCGCGAGGTAGGCTTCGATTTATCTCTTTCGAAGGCATCGTTCGATCTTCGGTATTTGGTTTGCGTTCTGTGCTGCTAAGCTTCGAAGCATTTTTTCTCTGATCATCAGCATTGCATACTTCGAACAACAGTGCGAAGGGGCTTCGGCCCTATCTGTTCGAAGTCCATACTTCGACAAGTTTCGAAGTTGGGTTCGAAGCTTGTAGCTCCGCTTGGCCTCGCACTGACTTCTGTGTAGCGTGTCATCCTTCGTCTCTCTTTTCGGAGCTTGCTTTTTTCGAAGGTAGAGCATTGGCTTCGGACTTGGTTCTCTGTCGCGTGACAGGCTTCGCTTCTTTGTTCGAAGGTTGTCCGTTTGTGTGTTGTGTTCGAAGCTTTTGGTTCAAAGTTGTGTTCGAATCTTTGTCTTCGAAGTGCACTTCGAAGCAGGCTCTGACTCTGTCACTTTGCTCCGAAGCTCTTGGTTCGAAGCTGTGTTCGAAGCCTTGTCTTCGAAGTACATACTTCGAACCAGGCTCCGGCATTGTGTTACTTCGCTCCGAAGTACACTTCGCATCTTACCACTTCGAACTAGGCTAGACCGTGACATCTTCGGCATCTCGGACAGGCTCCGTCACCAACCTCCGAAGCATACCTCGACGTGCGAAGGGGGCTTCGCCAAGTTCCGAACATGAGACAAATTTGGACAGTAACTTCTCTTTTCATCTTACACATACTTAGATCATTTCATTGAGAAGTTTAGGCCTGTTACAACTTGTTCATCTGCCTAGTTGCACCACTTTAGTTTTACACTGTTTATCATCAGTTGCTTCTAGGTTAGAAACCTTTAGACTTAGGCCTTCTGTTTATTTTCTGCTGCGTAGTATTTTTGAGGTGCGTTGGGTATTGGGAACAGGCCATTGATTCGAAAGAATTTTTAAGGCGCCCATTCACCCCCCCTCTGGTCGCTACTTTCGGTCCTACAACATATCACCTTCAGCAACAATTGAAGGAGTAGAGTCAAAGGTAAAGGTGTGGTAAGAATTAACTCGAATTTCACTCTCAAAGATGTTGCTTTGGTTTAAAACCTGGGATACAATTTGCTTTCTGTATCTCAGTTGCTTGATGAGGGCTTCGAAGTGCGATTCCATCGCGATACTTCGCAAGTACTCAATTCTGATGGCGTTGTGGTGTGTAAGATCTTTAGAGTTGGGAGAGTTTTTGGAGCTGATTTTTCTGAATCATCTGGTTCTTCTCATTGTCTTGTTGCACATTCTACTTCTGAGCTTTGGAAGTGGCATAGGATACTAGGGCATATGAGCTTTGAGTTGCTCGCTCGTCTGAGTGCCCTAGGTCTGATCCGAGGATTGCCCAAGCTCAAGTTTGAGAAGAATTTAGTTTGCGCTCCTTGTCGACATGGAAAAATGATTGTCGCTTCGCATTCGCCATTCACCACAGTAATAACTGAACAACCCAGAGAACTTCTCCACATGGACACTATAGGTCCTTCTCGGGTTAGTTCTTTAGGCGGAAAGTGGTATATGTTAGTCATTGTCGACGATTTCTCTCACTACTCTTGGGTCTTCTTTCTTGCCAGCAAGGATGAAGTGTTTTCACACTTTCGGAGCTTGGCTTTGAGACTTTTCACTGAACTCCCTGGTGCATTGAAATTCATTCGAAGTGATAATGGCACTGAGTTCAAGAACAATCTCTTTGTTAACTTTTGCATGGAGCATGGCATAGAACATCAATTCTCTACTCCGCGGGTTCCTCAACAGAACGGTGTTGTTGAGAGAAAGAACCGCACTTTGGTTGAGATGGCTAGGACGATGCTCGATGAGCATATGACTCCTAGAAAATTCTGGGTCGAGGCCATGAACACTGCTTGTTATATCTCAAACCGAATCTTCTTGCGCTCAATTTTGAACTTGACATCTTATGAGCTACGTTTTGGGAGACAGCCCAAGGTTACTCATCTTCGAGTTTTTGGCTGTCGTTGCTTTATCCTAAAACGTGGTAATTTGGATAAATTTGAGTCGCGTTCTTCTGATGGGATCTTTTTGGGTTACACTACACATGGTCATTCTTATCGTGTTTATAATTTGGAGACTAACACTGTCATCGAGTCATGTGATGTGACTTTTGATAAATCGACCCCCTCTGTTAGTTCTGCTCTTGAACAGGCAAATGAACACGACATGGAACAGACCATCTTCGAAGAAGAAGATCCCAGAGAGTTAGAGGATGAACCCCTACTACCCTCGACATCAACCCCCGAAGCCGACCCCGCTTCAACCACTTTGGCACAAGGTCCCGAAGCAACTATGTCGACATCGGTCATCTTGGATCACTCCAACGCACAAGTTGAGGGGGAGACTGCATCCCGCCGTGAAGCTCCACATCATGTTCAAAGGATGCATCCTCCCGAGCAGATCATTGGTGAGCTTGATCAAAGGGTAACACGTTATCATGCTCATTTCATTGATTCCGCTTTTGTTGCTTCTTTTGAGCCCTTAGATGTTAGTCATGCACTTTCTGATTATAGTTGGATCAATGCCATGCATGAAGAACTTGAAAATTTTGAGAGAAACCAAGTCTGGACTTTAGTTGATCCTCCACCAAATGTTCATTTCATTGGAACAAAATGGATTTTCAAAAACAAACAAGGGGAGGATGGGACTGTAGTTAGAAACAAGGCTAGACTTGTAGCTCAGGGTTATTCTCAATTAGAAGGGATTGATTTTACTGAAACTTTTGCACCTGTTGCTCGCCTTGAGGCCATTAGGATTTTGCTTGCCTTTGCGATATCCTGGGGATTCAAACTCTATCAAATGGATGTCAAAAGTGCATTTCTTAATGGCTTCATAGGCGAAGATGTTTATGTAAAACAACCCCCTAGCTTTGAAAACCCCAAATACCCACATAAAGTCCTTAAACTTCATAAAGCTCTTTATGGACTCAAGCGGGCCCCTCGGGCATGGTATGATAGACTTAAGTCTTTTCTGCTTGAGCGGGGGTATTTGATGGGATCTGTTGATAAAACCCTGTTTACTCTCAAGCATGGAAAAGATTTCCTCCTAGTTTAGATTTATGTGGATGATATCATCTTTGGTGGCTCTTCTCATGCTTTGGTTGCCGACTTTGCAGATGCCATGAGCAGGGAGTTCGAGATGTCCATGATGGGTGAACTCACATTTTTCCTTGGTTTGCAAATCAAGCAAAGCAAACAAGGTACCTTCGTCCACCAAACGAAGTACACCAAGGACCTGCTCAAGAAGTTCGACATGGCTGATGCGAAGCCCCTTGCCACTCCAATGGCTCATCTGTAGCATTGGATCCTGACAAGGATGGAGAAGCCGTAGACCAGAAGGAGTTCCGAAGCATGATCGGCTCCCTCCTCTACTTGACTGCTACGAGGCCGGACATACACTTCGCAGTATGTCTGTGCACTCGTTTTCAGGCTTCACCACGAGCTTCGCATCGCCAAGCGGTAAAGCGCATTCTCAGGTATCTCAAACATACCTTAGAATTCGGCATTTGGTATTCTGCATCTTCCTCTTTGTGTCTTCGAGGTTATTCCGATGCGGATTTTGCTGGGTGTAGGACTGATAGGAAAAGTACCTCTAGTACTTGTCATTTTCTGGGTAGTTCTCTGGTTTGCTGGTCTTTCCGCAAACAGTCTAGTGTTGCACAATCGATGACTAAGGCCGAATATGTTGCTACAGCTAGCTGTTGCTCTCAGATTTTGTGGATGGTTTCCACTTTGCGGGATTTCGGGTTAGATTGTAAGAGTGTTCCACTTTTCTGTGATAACACTAGTGCTATTTGTATTGCAAACAACCCGGTTCAGCATTCTAGAACCAAACACATTGATGCGAGATATCATTTTCTCAGAGATCATAATGAGAAGGGTGATATTGAACTTCAATATGTTGATACCCAACACCAGCTAGTCGATATTTTCACAAAAACCCTCGATGCTTCACGTTTTTCCTACATGCGTGGGGAACTTGGTGTTTGTCACCCTTACGGCATTTTGTGAGGGGGAGCAGATTTTAATTGTCTTGCATATGCTCATCATGTGTGAAATTGCATTTACATCTTTTGCACTTATATGCCTGATTTTAATTCATGAAATCTTGTCAGCTCAGCTCTATTTAATATGTCTGAAACATTATGTGCATGATTTTTCTTTCCAAAATCAAATCATGATCACTGCTTAGTCTTGAATCTAGCATGTTTAGGCGGGACTGCTTTAGCTATCTTTTATCTGCTCGATAGCAAGACTCCTTTTCTCTGGATGATAAACATTGCAACCTTAAAAATTGTGTTACTTACTCATGGATATTCATAAAGTGCTAAACAATTTGTTCACTTAATTCAAATTCCAAAAAAAGTTTCATTGCATGAACAGGGAACACAAATTGAACTCACAGGTCTGAATACATGGATGTGATGGCTAGCACAGGAGTTCTAAAATGGCTGCTCAAAGTGTTATCGATGCCCAACCAGTCTTCACTATTTATAGGCACTATTCAGCCCTGTGAATAGACTACTTTACCCCTAGGGTTTACACTGTTTTTGTCTCTCTCAAACGGGGGGTATAGATGGTAGTCTACTTTATTTGGAGGCTTCTTTTGTCAGCTTCGCAGAGGAGACATCATCAGCTTTTGTAGAGAAGACACGATCAACCTTTGCAGATTTGGAGTCTTCTGAAGCCCCCCTTCGCACGCGAGGGGTGCGGTAGCTTCGGTGAGAAGCCTTAAGCTAGACGACCTTCGCTTCACCAAAGGTAGCCTTCGATACAGTGACGGTTTTTAGCCGAAGCCGTCAAAGCTCTTGAGCCTTCGTGTCATCACCTTAGGAGTGGACCATCACGGCTTCGAAGCTACTCCTTGCTCGAACTTCGTCAGTCCGTGTACCGAATCCATGTAGGGCCGAAGTACTTCAAGACAACCATACTCCGAAGCCCCACCTTCGGAGTACTACCCTTCGAAGTCTCTCCTTCGTCCAAGGCCTCCTCATGAAGCATTCCATGAGCACTTCGTCGTAGTGTTTCTCCCCGAGCACACTCCTCGATGAGCCTCACCAGGACCATGCCTTCGATGCACCTTGACTTCTGAGAACTCCGTCGAGTGACCCTTTGAGTGCCTCCATCCGGAGCACACTTCAAACGTCTTGCCTCAATGCTGAGGACTTCGTCCACCATACTTCGAAGTCACTTCGTCCGGAGCACCCTTCGAAGTGCCTCGCCTCCGAGGACTTTTGCCCCAGGGTACCTTCAGCCGGAGCCACCCTCCACACTCTCTGCCTTCGCCTGGCACACCTTGACCCAAGGACCGACCTCGACCCCACACAACCTTCATGACCGAGCTCCCCGCTCGCCTGGCATCAAGACTCCCGCTTGACCCGGGTTCACTTGCTGCGAACCGTCCGTCGCCTCCGAAGTCACCCGCGCACCACCGACAAACAGACAAGTGTTTCTAGTACCCCGGAGACCTCTCTAGGTAATCAACCTCCGATACACACTCTGGTGTACCGCCCAAAATACCAAATCTTTTGGTACACATGTCATCGTGCTCTGCCGGACCCCTCTGATAGACACACTCCGTTGCAACACTCGCAGCAAGCAGACCCACCGAACCATTCAGTGAAACAATCTCCGAACCCCTTCGGAGGGACCCCTTCAAATCTAGAAGGTAAATCCTGTCAATTACAAAAACCTGCTTGTAGCTAATGCAATTGCTACAACAGTTAGTGTCGTTCGTGGGGACCCTAGTACTAAAAGCTAGCTTCTCTATCACTACATAGGTAATCAATCTCGGAGTACACCTACGAAGAAGGCTACAAATTCCCATGGAATCTGTGCACTCCTCTTCAGCAAGGGGTTTCAAGTATACATCGAAGGCTTCTCCGTCTTCTCTCCAGTCTCGGAAGCCCTAGGGGCTATGAGGCAAACTTTGACACCCCACTTCGAAGCCCCTGGTCTCTAGACTTTTGGGATTTCGAAGGTATGTATAATCCTTTTCGCAACCCGAGATCGAAGGTGGGCTTAACGCGAGAGAAATAAAATGTGCACATATATATGGAGTGTCATGCTTCGCTTTTATATGTGCTGACTTCGGGCTCTATCTAATGGCCCCAAAATCGGTGTGATCTGCTCCACCTTCATCGCTGCATAGCACCTCTAGGCCTATAGCGATAAAAAACACAGGACTCCGAGCTTGCAATTCGAAGCGTCCTAGGATTCTGAGCTCGCAACTCGAAGCATCCATATGGAGTCGAAGGCGACCTAGTCAAAGCGAAACCTTTCTCCACCTTATAAAAATCCTGAAGCCCTTCTTCGTGTGAAAATAAAGTCTCGAAGCCTTGCTTTACATTCTGATAAGATTGAAGCCTTGCTTCACTTATCTTAAACAAAGCTTCAAAGACTTGTGTCGCCTATCATAAAACATAAGCTCGAAGCCCTCCTTCGCTTATTATAAACATAAGCTCGAAGCCTTCCTTCGCTTATCATAAACAAAGCCTCGAAGCCTTGCTTCACTTATCATAAGCAAAGTCTAGAAACCTTGCTTCGCATTCTAAAAAGCTTGAAGCCTTGCTTCGCTCGTAAAAAAGAAAGCCTTGAAGCCTTGCTTCGCTCATAAAACAAAACCCCAAAGCCATCCTTCAAGTATCAATCATGCACCTCAAAGCCTTGGTTCACCACGAATATGGTTCAAATCCCAGCTTTGCCTCGAGTAAAAACCAAAGCCAGGCTTCCATCGATATATTCAAAAACTAAACCAGTCTTCGCCTGTTAGAAATCGAAGTAAAACTTGTTGATTTATTCCAAGTCAAGCAACTGAAGTACCCTTATAGGTTAAAAAGCGATTTAAAGTTCGAAGACACCTGACCGAACGCACCCCTCCGCATACTATGTTGCACTGAGTCACCACATGATTGCATGCACCAACTAAGTCGAAGTCCCTAACCACCACATGCAAGGGGGGACCGATAACTATGCATGAAGAGTGTGCTTTGTTATTGGTTTGTTCGAAGTACGAATAAAAATGAATTTCATTCATAGCATTGCGAAGTACATTACAGTTGCGAAGTATATCGACACACTTCGAAAACAAAATGATATGAATAAGCGCTATCAAAAACTAAGTAAAAGCGGGCCCGAGACACCGAAAAAATCGACCCCCGCTTGCTCTTTTTTCAACGAGGGCCCCCCTGGCCGGACGAACCCTCGCTGAAGCTGAACCTCCCTCGGCCGGACCATCCGTGCCTCGAAGCCCAGAGAGCTCTTCTTTCCTCTTGCAGGTTAGCCCGAAGTCTGAAGTGCAGGTGGATCCATATCAAAAGCGAAAAAAATCGAAGACTTCATCACCATCTTGTAAAGGCGTGCGCCGAAGGCTAGGCCTCTTCATCTTCTGAGATTACTTCGAAGCTACGCATGTTCGGTGAATACGAGGAGCTCCGAGCGGGCTCAACCTTTACGGAGTCTAGTAACTCTTGGGTTACTTTCAGTACGGCTTCACCATTAGGACCCCGCGGTATTTTGAACTGAGGGGGCCTTCGGCCCTAGCTACCTTGGGAACTACTCAATGTTAGCGAAGCGCCTCCGAATCCTCAAGAACTTCGACATCAACATTAATATTCAAAGGCTAAGCCTAGGTAGGTCTAAAATACCCCCACATTTCATTAATAAGCTGACGAAATTTGCTTTACAGGCCTTCAACTAAGTATTACAAAACAACGCCTAAAGGGATCTACACCTTCGAAGGTAGAGGATTCGATCCCGAAGGGGGGTTTGCTGCACCGCTCGGTGCGATTGACCATCTGAAGAAATCCAAGTCAATCCCCAACCAGGTTCTAGGCACCAAAATTCATAGTTCGACAACTGGTCCCCAAGCGTCCCAAGACTCTGGTCAGGATGGAGGTGGCTTCATTGACCCTCCGAGCAAATTTGACCCATTCGGCCTCCAAAGCTTGTTTAGCGGCGCAAAGCTCGGTGTTCTCCACCGTTAGCTTCGCGCTGCCATCCTCCAAAACCTAGAGCGCCTGCTAGAGGTCTTTGACCTCCGAAGCCATCTTCGCCAAAGCTTTGTTCACCTTAGTCGCTTCGACCCTTGACACCTCCGTAGCAGCTCCAACTTGTTGTTGCCATTGGATGGCTTCCGAAGCACAACGCTGAAGGTTTTCAATATCCCTCTCCGCGAAGCCCTCGTGACAGTCTACGGTGATGCCGACTCTGTGAATCAGGGCGAAGGCCTGATGAAAGCAAAAGAAGCTATTAATATAAAGAGTCAAGGAATTAGAGAGCCATATGCAAGGTCCTGCTCACCTAGAGGAGAGCATCTTCGGTAGACGCAGTGAGGTCCTCGTGGTGGTGGCGGCTCACCTCTGCTACCAAGTCACATCTTGCAAGGCCTTTGTCGTCCCGGAGGTACTGAGACACCATTTCGCCGGAGGGTGCCCTGGGAAAGATGAAAAGCTTCAGCAAAGGCACCTGACTCGTGAACGTCTCCAGAGAAGGGCTCCACCCCACGACCTCTACCACATCATCCGAAGTGGCCGGGTGAGACCCTTCATCGCCAACAACCCCTTCCATCTTCCCCTTCATCCGAAGAGTCTTCGCGTGACTCTCCGCTGCTGCTACTGCTGCCGCCTTTGCTGCTGCTAGAGGGCCCCACCGCTTCTGTGGTGTTGGGGTCGTCTCCTCAACTCTGGCAGCACCAAAAGGAGAAAAATAATTCAAGAAAAGTTAAAGCAAAGGCATGAAAAATGACCAAGACAGAGGAGTAACTTTGTTTTCCTCCGCGACAAAAGAAAGGTCTGGACACTCCGAAGCTACGAAGAGCTCCGCCTAGTTTCCTGGTCGGGCTTGCGAGGCTGCTGGCTATGAGCCCTTGGACGCTGCCTCCAACGCAGCCCCCGGCTCCAAGCTCTCGGCCGTTGCCTCTGGCTCTTCCCCGAGTACGGAGCTCGAAGGTAGTAAAGCCTCTATGACAGGGGCTTCGATGTTCAAAGCCACTTGGGGGGTCCTAGAGGGTTCCACGAAATTTGAAGGCCCCCTGAACGTTGTGGCGGTGAGCCTTATGGCTCATCATCATCCACCCTCTTCCTCTTCGATCCCTCACCTGAAGGTACAGGGTCCGATAGCTCCGGGAGAGTGGGTACTTCGCCAGCGCCAAGTCAATCCCATAGTCGATTGTACCGCTCCCAGGTCCCCACTAGAGCAAGCCTTCGGTTTTGTTCGTTTGGTGTTGGAGTCCCTAGGACACGCTCCACCGCTATGACAGCCTCCACCAACGTTAATACTTCGCGCTTGTCTACAACAACTAAGCTCAACAATAGAGAACAATAAGTGAAGTACTAATGAATCAAGGGTTATGATTTGAAGCCTTACCAAGAAGGTCTGAAGAAATATCCTTCAAATCACCCGTTGTGGAGTCCACAAAAAGATTCTTTGTCCATATGCGCCCAAGGGGGCTAATTCGAAGGGTTATAAACTCTTCAGCAAGGTCTCTCATGCTCATCCTTCGAGCCACCCTCCACAGCAAGTGGAGATGAGACTTGACGGTGGTGGAGTCCAATGTCGTAGTTGTATGAGATAAGAGAGTTGGTGCTCTAGAGGGTGGAGTCCGCTCCAACGGCAATGTAAAATCAATTCTGGTCCCACCTTGAGTACTAGCGGTCATTCATTGCCCTCGCTGGAAAGGAATCTATGAACTCCTTGTAGAGATGGAAGTTAACGCTTTCGAAAGCTAAGGCCCTCTACACACTGTCCTTCCCTGTCCTTCTCTTCGGTTGGCAACTAGCATCGTTAAGGGACGCAAAGACATCCATGTGCCCCTCGCACCCTTCGGGCCTCATAGCCCACTTGAAGATTACGAGTCGGGCTATGGCGTTCGGAGATAGTTGAGGGAGCTCTAAGTGATACATCTTCAGCACTTCGCCTAGCATCCCTTCGGTTGGGACCCTGAGCCCTGCTTCGAAGAAGGCCTTGAAAACTATGTCTTCATTAGCTCGGGGCACAGGGATGGCCTCGGCCTCCATAACCTAGAGGCCTACATTTTTGATAACCCTACCGACACACATGTTATGGACGGACTCCGCTATGGACATCAATGCCTGCAGCTAAAAGGTCTGCTCAAACTTATCTGATGGCGCACGGAGGTCGAACACCTCGTAACACTTCATCTGGGCCTTCGCTACAACCGTTGCTACTGCTGCAACCTGGGATTGAATGGAGCTAGACCCGCTGCCCAAGGCTAAAGCCTTATTCGACGCAACCTTCTTCGGCATCTTGAAGGCGGGCTCCAAAGCTAAAGGGGGCTAGCGGCTCTGGGAGCAAGAAGCTAGAGGCTTCGCAAGCTAAGGCCTAATGGCTCTAGAAGGAAACCTAGAGACTTGGAGAAAGAAGAAAGAAGGGACACAGGTGCATAATGAGCCCTGGGGCACCGATCGACTTTTATAGGTGGTGAAAAGACGCAACACTCCCCTTGGGTCACATTTTTTACTACCTAGTAACTACCCTCCATAGTCTATGACTAGTGGGGCCAAAGTAAAATAAGACGCCGTGCCTCCGTATGGCGATGGTTCATTTTTAGACCGTTGGTCGCTCGGGTGACAATTGGACTTCTAAGGGCATCCCATCCACTCCTGCAAGGCATTAAATGCTTAAGCTTGGCCCAAGGCTAGGCTCTGATGTCTAGTTCTGGAGTCCTGAAGCTCGAAAGGGCCATTTTACAATGTCATTTGCCTCAAGGCGCACGCACCCCTTTGTTAAAAATGGTTGCGTGCGAGGGGCTACAGTTGGGGAAAATAATTTTACCCTAACAAGAGACAAATAACAGTATCTTCGAAGCCTCCAAGGACTGAAGCCCTCTAGAGTGACGAAGCCAAACAGTAAACCCAAGGCCTCTTCATCTTAAGTATAACAAGAATCTGAAGACTACTTCAAGAGACCTTAAGGCCAGAAGCTAAGTGTGGAGGCCCCTCCAAGGCCCCCTCTGGGCTACTCTGGCCTCCCTTCGGCCTTCCGCTTCCAGGATCCCTCCGGTGAAGAGCCTCTGACACAATTGCTAAAATATCTCAAGGCCATTCTAACGTGTAGACACAAACCAAGGGCCTTCACCCTTGGTTTTTGCACATGTATTTGTATGTTAGTTTACTATTTTACCCCTACCAAGTCTTGTAAATAGAGTCATGTATGACGGTTGTAAACAGAGGGTAAAATAGATTTTTCATGTTATATTTTCCTATAAAAGCAAGGCACCTCCATTGTAATAGGACAGAAGTTACAAAATAGAGAAATTACTATGAACTGGATGTAAGGCTATTATCCCTCAAGGAGGCATGAACCAGTATAAATCCATGTCCAATACATGAACCCTTCGAGGTTCATACTCCTTCCACCATATAACCCTACGAGGTTATCACCATTACAGAAAATTGCTTGTAGCTATTGCAATTGCTACAACAATTATGTCTATTAATATTTGTGCATGTAGGTAACTTCTCCACCATCGCCACATCTGTTTTGTGACTTTGTTGAATATATCAATAAAGAGGTGGATCCGAAGGATTGTGCCTCTCTTATGAGGCACACAAGGAGTTCAACATGGAGCACTTTTACATGAGATACAAGAGGTAATGTGAGCGCAAGGAAGAAGAGAAGAGGAGGGATGAGGTGGAGCGCAAGACAAGAGAGGAGTGTGAGGCTGATAGAGAGAAAGCGTGAGATGACTCATCGTGCTAAAGAAGCAGGACTAGAGGCCATAAGAAAGGGAAAATACCCTCACTGCACTTAGTAGTCTCATAGTCATGTTTGCATGTGGCAATTATAATGTACTGTATTATGTTGTGTACTTTTTATCTATTGTTGATACTAGACTATTTTAATTACTACGTATTCGTCAGTTTGGCATGGTACGGGTTTTATGATAAAATTGTGAGCATATATTTTCCTTCGAATCAATCCACAATGCTATGTAATTGTGAGCAAATAGAGAGATTCCAATGCACATAGCACAATAATATCAAGTGCACAACAATAGACAAAACACGATAGTAGAAATTATCCGTGCCTACGAGTACATCCTTCTCTTCCCTAAGCACCACGCCTACTCTGAGAGCGTCTCGATCACTGCTCGGGGAATGTACACCTATCCAATGAACGACGCACCCTAGGTGGCCTAGCGGGTTGCATCTCAAGTTGAGTGGGTGGTGGGGCTCCCTAAAGTTGTGAAGGGCCAAACATCTCAACAACTTCATGCTCCTAGGCATCGTAACTTGTCGAGTCATGCTGGCCACCGGTACCAGAGTCAATCGATCTATATGGACTTTGTTATGCGGCTTTGATGCCATCTTTCTAGTATAGATATGGATACAACGTTGTACAAACAACAAGTTATTAGTGACGTAAGGTAGATTATGATGAAATGAAAATCAATGTAAGACCATACAATATTCACCAAGTGTCTCATGTGCTCCATATACCGATGGGCCCATCATTGATGATGAGCCTTCCACCGATGATGTGCATGGACCTTAGAAGTATTGATGCAGAGGATACCAATACTGTAGTGCCTGCATCGGAGGGGGTGGCATCCTTGGAGGGACTACCTATGGACAAGGTGGTTGACAGGCAGTAGCAGGATGTGGCTAAGGGTCACCAGTAGGATGTGACTGAGGGGCAGCAGCAGGAAGGTGGCTAAAAGTGCATCAAGGTGCATCTAGGTTCCTATTTTATTTTGGTGTATTAATGACAATATTGATCAAATGCTACTAACAAAGTTTCTAAGATAATTGCAGATATTTCATAATAAAAGCGATTTCAGTTGAAACAAATTTGGAGAAAAAGCTCCATTTGGTCCAAATAGTCTCAAAGGTTAAAATTCTCATTTTATTTTTTATCTTGAGTCTAGGATCACCGTACTATTAAGAGGGATGTGTTTTGGTTTTGTTACAAAACTTTGTTCTCAAAGAAAAACTTTTTTGAAAGCTTTTTGGACAAGTTCAAACTGAGTTCTGAATTTTTTAAATGATCAGAACTTCCGACTTGGGATCGAAACTTCCGATTTGAACTCTCGGCCATGAATTAATTTTGGGTCATAACTTCTGATTTAGGATCAAAACTTCCGATTTTATCCCTCGGTCTTGAATTAAATTTCCATCGGAATTTCTGATTTGGGATCGAAACTTCCAATTTGAACTCTCTATTTGGAATTTATTTTCCATCAGAACTTCTAATTTGGGATCATAACTTCCGATTTAAACTCTCTGTTTAGAATTTATTTTCCATCAATTTGGAATCAGAACTTCCGATTTGAACTCTCTGTTTGGAATTTATTTTCCATCGAAAGTTCTAATTTAGGATCAGAACTTTCGATTTTAAGTCTTGGGTTGGAATTTATTTTCCATCAGAACTTCCAAGGTGGGTGACCAAAAATGCCCAAATGGTCATATTTTTGGGAGAGTAGTATAAAAATACCACCATCCACTTTGAACAGCACCCTGGCTCTCCAACTCTATCTCTTGCAAACCCTAACCCTAGCTCCCAAGCACTCTAGTGTTCAAACTCAGATCTAGAGCGAGTCTTTGTGATTCACCTTGAGAGCTCAATTGAAATCTTCTCAAGCTTTTGTTGCTGGATCTTTTGAGGATATTCTTGTGGTTTGGTTTTGTTGATTTTGTTGAATTTATTTGCAAATCTCATAGCACAAAGATTTGAGTTGGCAAAATCTTTATACACATTTATTACTCTTGGAGGATTATTTCTGCTAGATGGCTAGGAGTCACTTCGCGAGCAACCATGGAGTTTGTGGTTGCCCGGAGAAGTTTGTAAAATCTCTTCCATGGCTATGATAAGGAACCGAAGAGAAAATCCAAGTTTAGCTAAGGCTAAGACTTGGTGAGAAAAGAGTTGAAAGAGACCCGGCCTACCGGGGTCCTTCAATAGAGACGTAGGATCGTTGGATCCGAACTCCGGTAAATATATCAATATTTTTGTGCGTTCGTGTGTTCATCACTTTTCAAGGATTCTAACTAGGTCAAACTTTATTTTTGTCTAATCTACTTTTTGACCTAGATTTAGCGTAACTCATAGTGTAAAAAGTTGTTCCTGATATATTTCCATACATTTCTACTCAAACACTTTCCTTGGAATAAAAATTTTAATTTGGTCGATTTTTCTCTAGTGATCGGAACTTCTGATCCACCGGAAGTTCTAAAAAAATCCAACCGATCAGAACTTCTGACGTTCCATCGGAACTTCCAATCTAGGGAATTTTCAAAATAATTTTTTTTTCTGCAAGAAATTTTTATATTGCCTATTCGTCCCCTTTAGGCAACTTTCAATGGCCGTGCAGACGTGAGGGCAATAGACACGTCCAGGTCATCGACAGATGCCCGTATTAGCGTTCAGTCTACCGGGTTGTGCACTACACCTGTCTCGGTGACCCACCGTTGAATGACATCACCGATATGGTTTCGTGCTCTCCACATGCGATTGGACTACAAAAAAGCAACAATCAAATAACCACTTAGTAACAATCAATGGAGATTACACAATTCATGTACTTACCGACTCATGCCACACAACAGCTATATGAGAAGGATGTCCGTGCATCACAAATGGAGTAGGTAGAGGATTATCGCCCCTTCCTCTGATGAGACGAACCATAGTGCGAATGGAGTACCATCGAAGATAATCATGATATGTCTTAGGGTCATAGTTGTTCTCCTTGTGTAGGTCATGCAATGCACCATACTACTTGGCGACCCATGGCTGCATCCTAACCTCCCACATAATGGCACCATGTACTCCCTTCTACGTGTTCCTATAGCAAACAAGTGTAAGTTATGGTATATAACATCAGAACATGATAACTAGGCTGTACGTATAGCTGCAGGAGCTCACTTGTGCATATCGGTAGGCACAAGGGCGTATATAGGAAGTGGGAAGTACCACGCTCTTCCAAACTGTCGACAGACACGGTGCAGGGCATATCCCTTGATCATGACATCCAACACGAGGCATCGACGTGTCCTCCACCATGATGAGTCCCGCAGGCACAAGACAGAGAGCTTGTAAGGCATGCATCGGTCGATGTCAACTAGCAGGTATGGTCTCCATCAAAAGTAGTGTTCTAAAAATCAGGATTAGGCGGGCGCCTAGGCGGGATTCGACGCTGGGCGCCACCCCAGCATCGCGCGGAGCCCCTAGGAGGATGGCTTGGTGGCCAGGGCACCTAGGTGGGTCAAACACGTCCTAGGCGTTGACTGCGATGCCTAGGCGCCCTGGGCGGCGCAACGATTACAGTACAAAAATCGGATTTTAGGGGGTAAAACGCAAAAACGTTAGGGTTTTTGATGTCCTGGCACTCACGCGTAGCTGCTGCTGATACTCCTACTCCTCTCCTAGCACTCACGCCGTCAGCCCATCAAACGTCGTCGGCTCACCGCCATTCACCAAGCTCCGGTCTGTCCTTGCCTCGTGTGCACCCTCGTCCGGCCATCCGCTCTCGCGCCTTCATGCACCATGGTCTGACAGTGTCACGCGACATGAATTTGGATCCCTCGTGCGCCGCCGCGTGCCACGACTCTGGCAGTCTAGTGGACTCGCGTGCCACCACACGCCATGACTCGGGCAGCGTAGCGCACGTTGCTCCGGTCGCGTGCTCTGGTCTAGCGTGGTTCAACCTCCTGCAGTCGTCTCCGGCACTCCTCTCTAGTATCCTCCCATAGTCCTGCTTCCCAGTTTGCACATACTGAGTACTGACATACATTGATTCATAACCATGTCAGAAGTTAATAAATCATAACCATGTCTTATTTGTAGAATGTAGATTTGTAGAATACTAGAATATAGAATGTAGATTCACTGATTCAATGATTCATATATTTTCAGTTTTCATCTTTTAGGCTCTAGCAATTTTAACCGTGTCGTCCAACCTAGGAACATCGAGCAAGTAAGTGACTAAATCACTAAAGTTTCATGTTTCAAGTTGAAATTAATGTACATTGTAATCTTACGTTATGCTAATCGTTTTGTTTGTCCTATATTTTTTCATCTTGTATGTGGTGGTGGTTTGATACTTTAGTGTTGGTGGATGGTTGTTGGAATGATGTTTGTTGGCGTAAAAGATTACGCTAACAGGTTTAAAGAACAAGAAAGATTAACAAACGGAGTGTCTGTTTAAGAAGACTATTCCAAGCCTCTGAATAGGATAATAGCTTGAGATAGTTCGAAGTGTGTATTGAATATCTGAGTATTCGATACCCTTTAAAAAGCGAAGAGGGGTATTTATAGACAGAATACATTGGGAAAAGACTCCTTTACCCTCTAATTACAACCGACTTAGAAGATATTGTTTAATATTCTTCGTAGGGTTAAAAGAGTAAAAGGATAGTCTGATCAGTGAGAAGATAACCCTTCTATCCTTGCTGGCGGTACCCCTTCGGGTAAAAAGGCTCCGTAAGGCTTCGTCACGCCAAAATCTTGACGGAGGCCTTCGCTGTGAAGAGTTCCGAATCTAACGAAGCCTTGATGCTTTTAGGTTCTTCGAAGAGCAACACTTCAGACTCTATTTCTTCTGCTGGTATTGATGTGGAGGCTTCCTTGACCTCCGTAGGATGAAATATTTCCCCCCAATAGTAGCCCCTCGAATACTTATCTCCGAAATGTCTGTGCAGTTAGAGGGCAGTATACATAAGAAATAATTTCATGCTTAGAATTTGGAAAAAAAGAAACCTGAACGCCTTTACAATCCTTAGAAATATTCGGAAGTAAAAGATCTCCGAACCGAATCCTGTTTGGAGGCATCCAAGAGAGTGGCTTCGAAAATAGATTTCTTTCGGAGCCAAAATAGCCATTAGTCCTTAGAGCCGTTAGACTCAAAATAGAGTTGTTACTCTTTGAGAAAGCTAACGGCCGCACTATCTTCGACGGTTGTAACTCTTCATGAGGCGATCCTGCAAGTTATGACGGCGTCGAAACCGAAACAGAGCAACCAAACGTCGCTCTGTAACATACAGTACAAGGAATTTTGAGTTCTATAAATAGAAAAGTAAAAGTGAACTTTGGACACTTTACCGATTGTTTTAACACATGCCTTTCTTCTTCCTGAGCACATACTCCCAGCCTCTTGTTTCTCCGGATGGCGAAGACTATCAATAAGGACCCTACTCCTACTTCGACCTTGGCTCGGCAACAGGCAATGGCGGTGGCTGCGGCAGTGGGGCCTTCAGAGAACCCCTGTCTAGTCGGTCCTCATGATCTTCGTCCGGCGTCCGCCAAGTATACAGACCAATCGTTTAGCTTGGGGGCCTCATCTTGCTCGAAGAAGACGATCACCACGACATTCGCTTGGAAGATAGGGCCCAGAGTGAGGGTGCGCCAACCCGGGAAGGAGGTGATCCCAATACCACAAGCGGGAGAGGTGGTAGTGTTAAAAGCTTTTTTTTGAAGCTGGACTGGGACTCCTAGCAGTGGATTTCCTGGCGGAGGTACTAGACTTGTACCATGTAACTCTCCCTCAGCTTTCTCCCAATGTGATCGCCCGTTTGGCTATTTTTGAATGGGCCATGTGGGCCGAAGGGTGTGCGGGGAGGGCAAATATCTTCACAGCCCTTCACAAAGCTTCGTGCCAGCCGAAGACATTCACCGGACTCGGAGGGGAGAAGATGGTGATTGCCTTCGGGAGCATAAATTTTCAACTCCGCGATGAGTTCCAAGATCGGTTCACAACGAAGGCCGTCAATGATAGGTGGTACTCCGATTGGATCCTCCGTTGGTTCTACGCGGAGGTGGGGTCAACTTGTGCCTTGGCGGGACCCTTGGAAGAGATTTTGTACCGGAGGGCGGTGGAGATCCATCCAGATCTGAGCCAACTTTAGGTCTGTCTTGAGCTGCTACACTCCGTGAGTCATCGCATGAGTATGCGCGACCTAGCGGAGGAGTTCATCGGGCTTCGGATTCCTCCTCTAATGGCCGCTTGGACAATCAACTTCGAAGAGAACCCGGAGGGGGGACTTCGGGAAATTCCTTCGAACTCCGTAGGTAAGCTCTCCACATATCCTGCATCAAGGTGTTTCACACACAAATATTGATTTTATTTTAATAACTTAATTGAATGATATCTTATCTTTCATCCCCGTGCATGACTTTGACTCCAGAACAATTTTTTCGGGCTACGGAGAAGGTCCTCGGAGCCCCTACAACCGTAGAAAAGGAGCGGAGGATGAAGCTAGTGGGGACTTGGGAGCGGTTCAACGGAGTATGGAGTGTACTCGGAGTTGAGCCCCCGACCATTCTAGACTGGTCCGCCCCGGACCAAGCTCTAAAGAAGAGGAAGGTGAGGCGGGGTCTTCAGGACCGGTGAAGACGCGTGCAAAGAAGGTGGCCCACAAACCGAAGGCACTTACTCCTTCAAAGTCTCATGTCTCGTCGTCGGAGCAATCCGAAGAGGAAGATGACGCGGAAATGAAGATGGCGGAGGAGTTCGAAGCTCTTCTTGCGGGGGAGGATGAAGAGTCTCGGATGGGAACCGAGGCCTTCATCCAAGATGGCGCGGAGGAGGCGCCGATGGTTGAGGGCGATCCTGGGCAGACGGATGCTGAAACCGCTCTGTTTTGCTAGACAGAGATCCCTGTTTTGGAGGAAGGCAGAGTCGAGACCGAAGGGGTTCAGGCCCTAGCTACGGAGGTCTCGGCTCCAAACGAAGTGATAGTTGTTGTGGCCAAAGAAATTCCAGCAGTTATCCTTCGGTTCGAACCTCGGAGTCTGAAGAGGACTTCGACCAAATGTTTGAGCCTCCGAGCAGTCCGGTGCTCACCCGGCAACAAGGTACCGGAGGTAAGCCTTGACTGAATATAAATTATTTTTCCTTCACCTGCATCATTTTAAATAATATCATATACCTTGGGTTTTACAGAATTAGCTCCTTCGGAGGTGATTCTTGCTACGGAGGTGATTCTTGCTACGGAGGTGGTCCCGGAGCTTGAGGCAGCTTCGGTGTCATTGTCGACTATGGCACAGGAGGCAGCCTCCAGCACTGGAGGTGGCTCTGAAGCAAGCGATGGGTCCTAGAAAGGGCAAAGGCAAAGGTTGGCTAATGCCTGCTCCTACTCTAGGGTGGAGTCCATCGGAGTCGACTGATGGAGGCCAGTCGACAGAAGCCTCTGAAGATGCTTCACTGCGCTCCAGCCCTTCTCCTAGCGACGATGATCGGAGCGCCTTGACAAGGCTCCCACTCTGGCCCCCTTTCTTGAAAGGAGGACAGGGCTTCGGACTTTGCTAGAGACACTAGCTTAGGCTAGTCTCGAAGTTGGGGAGACTGAATTGGTCTCCATCCTTGGCGAGGCTGAAGGGTCGGAGCATAACGTCGCCCTCGAACAAGAAGCTTACCAGGTACGAAGCACCTGCAAAAGCCAGTTTTATCTAACGCATATATATAACTCACTTACATTGCTTTTCTTTTTCCTTTGCAGCACTTCGTTCTAGCTCGAGCAGCTGCTTTTTCCAATGAGCGGGAGTGCAACCAGCTCAAGGAGAAGGTGACAACTCTTCAATGGAGTCTTGCTGACTCCGAGAACCGGGCTTCGAGCTTGGAGGAGATGGCTCATGTAGAGCGGAGCGCCAAAGATAAACTAGAGGCTGTGAATCTTCGGGCCGAAGTTGAAAGGCTTCGAAGGGAGCAGGTAGCTTTTGGGGCTGAGCTTGTAAATCTTCGGGAAGAGCGGCAATGCTTGGCAGAAGACATGAGGAAGTTGCTCGGGCAAAAAACTGTCCTTATGGCAAAGACGGCTGGGCTGTCCACTTTAATCTGCGACATGAATGTCTCGAGGAAGGCATTGGCCGTGGAGAAAACGAAGTGTGACAGCGTGGCCTCTGAAACCATGGATGTACTTCGGGGTGTCCTGGAGTATTTCGAGACTTCTTGTGCTTCCTCGTCGTCGGCCAACGATTCCTTACTGCGAAAAATGAAGATGATCCAAGCAGCAGTGAAGACGATGAAGATTTTGGGTACTCGGTACGGAGAGATCTCCAACCAAGTAGCCACTGTCGGAGTACTTTGCTACTTTGAGGACATTGGACTTTCTATTTTGCCGGAGCCTGGAGCAGCCCCACCTAGATTTGGTGGTGACCAACTATTGACCCCTTCGCCTAACGTGGTCGTAGCTTGGGAAGCTTTTCAGCCATCCTAGAGAGCTAAAGGCTAGTCAGTAGTGAAGGCGTGGATCGATGAAGGGCATCATCAAAAGCAAGCACGGATGCTTCCTTCGACCAGCAAGCCTCCTTCGGACCCGAAGGTCTAGTTCTCCTTAGGGTTCCGTTATGTAAAAACTCATGTTTGTATCTTTCTTTTGAATAAAAAGACTTATTTGGAAATGTTTTTAGGATTTCCGACCTTTTTTGGATGATGAACTCGAAGTATTTGAGGTTAACGAAGGGTGTAACACCCCAAATTTTCAAAACAATAAAAATATTATTAAAATCAATTTCTGGGAATTATTATTTCAGAAAATACTTTTAATTCCCTTTTATACCTTTTTGAACTACAACATAGAGTAGATGACCAAACTAGGAGGTGAAACTTTTTGTATATGATCCTAAGACCAAAACATAATTTTGGGAATTTTTATAAATTTTTACCAACCTTGGAAGTGGCCCTAATATTTTAATCTATTTTCTGGAATTATTTTTATTCAGAAATGTATTGGAACAGTGTTGGGCTCCCCTCCCTCCCTTCTCTCTCTCCCGGCCGGCCCAGCCCACTCCACCCGCGCGCTCAGGCTGACAACCCGGTCCCACCTGTCGGCGCCGAATCCCTCCCCTCGCGCGCGAACCCGACACCTCGGCCCCACCCGTCAGACGCCACCCTCGCCCGCTCGCACTCACTGGCTTGTGGCCCCCGCTCGTCAGAACCGTCTTCAACCCCGCGCCGCCCCCCCTAATCCCGCCGGCGAAGACTTCGCCTCAGATCCCCTCGCCGGCTCCCCCTCCCGTTAAACCGACGCCGGTTCTTAACTCCCCGAGGCCCACCGCCCATTTAAACCCTTAAAGGCACGCGTTTAAGCCCCCGGGAACGCAGCTCCATGCATGGCCGCGCCCTCGCCGGCGACTTCAATTTCCCCCTCGGCTTTCCTTGCATGTGAGCCCCCTCCGGCGTCCTATTTAACCCCCCGGCCTCCGCCGCGTCCGACCCCCACGCTCAATCGCTTTGAGAACGAACAGAGCGCCCTCCTTTCGCCGTTGAACATTTTCCCCCTGTTTTGCCTCCGGCCGCCCCTCGCCGTCACCTCGGACCACCCCGGCCCACGCCTCCGCCACCGTCGTGACCGCAAGGACGTCCCCTACCTCGGCCACATCTCCGCTGGTCAAGGGGATCGCCGGAACACCGTCGCCGTCGAGTACCCGAGGAGCCTTCCGCGTCTACTCTCGTCACCGGCCACGCCCCGTCGTCCCCGGACCGCCGCCAAGGTACCATCATGACCGCTGTAGTCCCCTGCTTCCATTTTTAGACTTAGCTAGGGCCACCGCCGCTCGCCGTGGCCGCTGGCCCGCTCGCCGTCGTCGGAGAAGACGACCGGCACGGGTCGAGTACCCGTGCCGTGTCGGATTCGATCCACGCCGTGCGATCCAGATCTAACGGCCCGGATTTAATCCCTCGTGCGATTTAATCGGCGCCGTCGGATCTGAGTGAAGCGGTACGGTGCGATCTCGTGCGTCCGTTGGTTTTAAAACCCCGCGTTTAATCTTGTGCGTCCACGTGGTACCCCTTCGAACGTTTTAATCCTGGCCGTCCGTAGTCACTTGCGCGCCCCGCCTCGCCCTCGCGCGTCGGATCTGGATCCGACGGTCCAGATCGACCCGGCGCACGCGCATAGTGCGTGGGTTCACCGTGGGCCTGGCTCACCGTGGACCCGAGGGATTTAAAATTTGAAAATAAATTCCAGAAATGCTTTTAAACTTGTAAAATTCATATCTAATGCATTTGAACTCTAAAAATTGTCATTCCAATTTCAGAAAATTCATAATAATATTCTCTACATGTTTATGCAATAAAAACAGTAGGTTTACTTTGAATTTTTCATGTTTATTTAAATAAGTATTCAAATGCCCTTAGGATTAAAATATGAATTCAAATATTTAAACTTCAGAAAATTTATATATTTATTC
Source organism: Zizania palustris (assembly GCA_019279435.1). Lineage (NCBI taxonomy): Eukaryota > Viridiplantae > Streptophyta > Magnoliopsida > Poales > Poaceae > Zizania > Zizania palustris. Next base: position 2,816,529 of record JAAALK010000086.1, on the reverse strand, counting down.
TTTCTGTTTATATACTAGAACCACAGAGTTTTCTCTGGACCATTCATATCAAATTAATTAGAAAACTTAAGGTGATATTATTCACACTTAAAAACCCTTTTATGAAAAACCATAATTCATTTTGATTCATTTTAAATTATTCATGAAATGAATTTCAGAACCTTAACAACTGATTTTCTTTAAAATCAAACCAATTTAAACTCACATGCTTGTTGGGTGATTTTACGTTGTTTATATAGAATGTTGTATTTATTTTACTTTATTATTATTGAAAAGACTACGACGCCGTCGAGGAGCCGGAGTACTTCCCCGAAGTCCCTCCCTCTCCCTTTGCTGAACAAGGCAAGTCACCAAACCATTCTTTTGAACATGTTGAACCCATGTTTGAATTGACTATCGCTAAAACACATAGGTTATATATGCATTAGTCAAATGAACCCTTACATTATATTTAGGATCCCCCGACCTTGATGTGCAACCCAAGCCATGCTATCTCGCCTAACCTCCTTGTCACCATATGATCAATGATATTAGCTAGTGTCCAATGTATTGACACGGCCGCTATAGGATAAAAATGAGTCGTAGCAAAATGGTTCTATTATATGATCCCCGTTGCTTCTTATCCTTGGAAATTCTGTTGGTGATGAGTCATGGTTGTGAGTGTATGCATGGTGGGTTCCGGGTGCAAGCTAGGGCATTGGTCGGTAGCACCCGAGGCACTATATGGACCGGTCTGAGGGATCCGTTGCAATACACTTACGTACTAACCACAAGTCTAGTGGGTAAGTCCTAACTAAGGTATGGGTTGTTCCAAACCGAGGCCACCATTTGGAGATGGGTCAAGTTGCACCTGCGGGTGACTTGTACCAATGTGGCGCAAAAGGGGGTGCGACGTTAGCCGGGATGCGGCCCGGCGCGCCGGCGAAACCTAGAGCGGGTGGTTATCGCTTGGAACATCTCATATTGAGGTTTTGGCATGAGTTCCCGTGAAATGGGTCATCTCGTTGGGATGAGTGCGTGCCTTGTGGGTACAGTAGTACATCTCTGATCAGAGTCTCAAATCTTTTCGAAAAGCCGAGCCCACGGTCAAGGGCGGGTTGCGTGACATCCCCCAGTTAGTTTACTTTGAAAATGAATGTGCATGATGGTTTGACATGTAAGGACTGTTGTGCGAGGAGGTAAAACGTACTCCTCGAGTTAGTTGATGTTGATGATGCTCATGTTTACTTTCCGCATGATTAAAATATGATTACACTAAATGCCATAACTGCAACTGCTTTATTCCGCATTGTTAGCCATTATCCTTCCTTGTTTATTATCCTGCATTATTATTTGCATTTGCGGTGGCTTGTTGAGTACTTTTTGTACTCATACCCGTTGGACCCCACAGAGGATGCTTACTTTGAAGACGGTCTGGAGTAGCGACCCAGTCGAGAAGAAAGATCCTGAAGAAGACGTTCGTCATGCCGCTGTTTAATCATCTTATTACTGTTTTTTTACTAAAACAATGTTGTAATAAATATGGTCTGCGTACCATGGATATTGTCGTATGTACGTTGTCGCATGATGAACCTCTTGTATTATTGTTTTTCTATGGAAATTCAATAATGTCTCGATTTGTTTAAATCGGGGCGCTACAAAGGGCTCCATCAACAGTGGGCTACCTTCGAATCCTTAAGGCCTCAGAGGCGTCCTCGATTTTCAATTCCTCGAGAGAGCCATGGAGAGGTTATACCCAAAATATGTAAAGAAATATTACTTTATATTAAGGTGGGGAAGTGGGAAAAGGAAGTTGTAAATATAGCATCTTCATCATCGGAGGACATTGACTAGTCCGAAGAAGAGTGGTCTGGCGAAGATCAAGCGAGGACTAGCCCTGAACGACTTCGGACCTGGGTCGAGCTTCAGCAAGAACAAACAGACTTCTGGGCTTCAAAGAAGGGAAAACAGATTAAATGCAAGGTTCTGAAGACTCCAGGCTCCGTGACAAGCTGCCTTCAAAGCCGAGCTAACTCTGAGTCTAGCTCTAGGGACCGAAGGGGTCTTCGCTTTCTTCTTGGCTTTGACACTGTTTTTCATAGTGTAATATAATTTATCGAGCAATATAAATTGAAATGTTTCGAAATTGTCTCATTACCTCCTAGCCCCTCTTTGAGGGTGAGCACCTTCGATTTTCGAACCCGAATTCCAAGGAGTGTACCCTGACGAGTTCGCCGGGCCTTGTGACGTCTCCCTCACCGTCCATGGCTCCGGAGAACATCTGCCGCCCTACACCACCGCACTTGGAGGCCCGACTTTCGACATCGCGTGCCAACGAGTCGCCCTCCAGGCCCTTATGGAGCTAAGGATGATCTACGATGATCGTCTTCAGAACTCATCCTTCCGGCTTGTGCCGAAGCGTACTCCCGGAGCCCACCGTAGCATCTACCTCGGAGTTCACTCCGTGCGTGATCCGGTCATGGTCCGGCAGTCGCGTCTTCTGCAGGCTATGGACGATCTCCACACCGAGGCGGTGCTCGACGCCGACGAGCACCATGAGGCGGTTGAGTTCCTTCGTGAAGAAACGAAGAACTTGATCCAGCAGAACGGCGAGTTGCAGCGCAAGATCATGCAGCTGCAGAAGGACATCGCTGAGATGGTTCCTCTTCTTCCAAGGAAGAAGAAGCCCATCCGAGAGCCCCTCCCTCGCCCCAAGAGGATCCCGCCATGACCCTCCCCCGCCAGGCCTTCTACCAGCGCCCCTCCTCCACGCCCCGGCCTCGTCTCCGACTCCATCATCGAGAATTTTCTCGAACCCACCATCTCTCTAGAGCCGCGCACTCGTGGTTCCGAGAGCACGGAGACCGCCTCCGGTGGCGAGTAGGCGTTAGGAGTCGCTATTTTAATAAAAGCAAAGTTTTATATGTGGTGCTGCCCACGACGAGTGTGTCATGGGTAGAATAAAAACTTGATTGTAATGAACAATTTCTACCACTCTATACATATTCATGTGCTTGAATCTTATATGATATTTGTAGTTGTATTATTGTTTCATCGTTCTTTGCTGTATCGCTTTGTATATTCAGAAGATGGCCGATCACCAGAACACCGGCTCCAACAACGGAGCAGGAGGAAGCCGTGATGCGCCTGAGGGTGTTGTGCCCAACTGGGGTGCAACGGGCCCGCGTCAATCCGGGTCGCCTTCCGCCAACCACCCCACCTTGGCGGAGATGATGGCGAATCAGAACCATCTGATCACCGCCCTCCTCACCCAAATGCAGCACCAACAGGCTCAGTTGGACCGTCTGCAGAACGGGGAGCCCGCCCCTCGCGCACCAGCCCCCGCGGCCGCTCCGCAACTCTCCGAGTTTTTGCGCGTGCGCCCGCCCATCTTCTCGAGCACCACCAACCCGATGGAGGCCGGAGATTGTCTTCGCACCATCGAAAAGAAGCTCGACCTCCTCCCCTGCACAGACCGGGAGCGGGTGGCCTTCGCCACTCACCAGCTCCAGGGTCCCGCCGCTGAATGGTGGGACAACTACCGTGCGTCCCAGCCAGAGGGCCACGTGGTGACTTGGGCGGAGTTCACCATCGCCTTTCGTGCCGCCCACGTCCCCGCCGGCGTCATCGCGGTGAAACAGCAGGAGTTTCGCGACCTGCAGCAAGGCAACAGGACCGTCATGGAGTACCTCCATGAGTTCAACCGCCTCGCCCGCTACGCACCGGAGGAAGTGCGCACCGACGCCCTCCGCCAAGCCAAGTTCCTCAGGGGACTTAAGGATGAGCTGTCCATCCAGCTCGTCGCCGCCGACTTCGCCGACTTCCAATGGCTGGTCAACAAAGCGCTCATCCAAGAGACTGAGCAGAACAAGCTGGACCTCAAGAAGAGGAAGATGATCGCCTTCAAGCATCAGCAGGCGAACTCTCAGAGGCCCCGCTTCGTCCCTCCGCCACCAGCGCCCGCCTACCATCCTCGGCCCGCCTACAGGCCACCTCACGCAGCCGGTGGATCCAACGTCGGGCATCCTCGCCCCGCTCCACCAGCTCCGGCCGCTCAGCCGACACCGGCCGCCAAGGCCCCAATCTTGAAGGATCGCCAAGGAAGGCCGGTCATCTGCTTCAACTACCGCAAGGAAGGGCACTATTCGCACCAGTGTCCCCACCCCAAGCAGACTCAAGGTGCGGCACCCAACCAGGCGGTTCGCGCCCGCGTCAACCACATCAGCGCAGAGGAAGCTCAGGAGGCTCCTGAAGTCGTGCTCGGTACGTTTACTGTGAATTCCGTACCGGCCGTCATATTATTTGACTCTGGAGCAACCCACTCCTTCATCTCGGAAAATTTTGTGGAAACAAACAATCTGGACGTGCTCCCTCTACCCATTCCCATGGTGATTGCCACCCCCGGCAATAGGACCTCAGCCCGCTTATACAGCCCTAAGGTTCAACTTGACATCCAAGGAGTGCTGTTTCGGGCCGAGCCTGTCCTCATCCAATGCATCGGACTCGACCTTGTTCTAGGTATGGATTGGTTGATGAAGCACAAGGGAGTGATCGACTGTGCCAACAAGTCCGTCATGGTGACCAATCCTGAAGGCGTAACCGTCACCTTCCGGATGACCAGTCGCAAACCACTCGGAGCGTCCCTTCGCTCAATAGCCCTTGAAGAGGTGCCCATAGTCAAGGAGTTTGCAGATGTTTTCCCTGAAGATCTGCCCGGAATGCCTCCCAAGCGGGACATCGAATTCAGAATCGAACTTGTCCCCGGGACCACTCCAATCTCCAAGCGCCCATACCGAATGGCCGCCAATGAGCTAGCCGAAGTCAAGAGCAACATCGAAGACCTAGAACAGAAAGGTTATATCCGACCGAGTACCTCACCCTGGGGTGCACCGGTTATATTTGCCATGAAGAAGGACAAGACCAAGAGGATGTGCGTGGACTATAGAGCCCTGAACGACGTGACCATCAAGAACAAATACCCATTGCCTCGGATCGACGACCTGTTCGATCAGCTGAAAGGATCCTCGGTGTTTTCCAAGATGGACCTCAGGTCAGGTTATCACCAGTTGAGGATCAGGGAGGAAGATATACCCAAGACTCCCTTCACCTCCCGCTATGGACTCTACGAGTACACCGTGATGTCGTTCGGACTCACGAATGCCCCAGCCTTTTTCATGAACATGATGAACAATGTATTCATGGAGTTCTTGGACAAGTTCATCGTGGTATTCATCGACGATATCCTCGTTTACTCCAAGACCAAGGAAGAACACGAGACTCACCTCCGTCTGACCCTCGGAAAGCTAAGGGAGCAGCAACTGTACGCCAAATACAGCAAATGTGAATTTTGGTCGTCTGAGGTGAAGTTCCTCGGCCATGTCATATCTGCCGGAGGAATAGCAGTGGACCCAACCACCGTCGAAGCGGTAACCAACTGGCTACAGCCAATGACCGTGACCGAGATCCGGAGTTTTCTCGGATTGGCCGGATACTACCGCCGGTTCATCGAGAATTTTTCCAAGATCGCCAAGCCTATGACCAGACTTCTGCAGAAGGAAGTGAAGTTTGAATGGACCCCCGACTGCGAAGAAAGCTTCCAGACCCTCAAGAAGAAGCTAGTATCAGCTCCCATTCTGACTCTGCCAGACATCCGGAAAGACTTCCACGTCTACTGTGATGCCTCTCGTCAAGGATTGGGATGCGTCTTAATGCAAGAAGGGAAAGTGATATCCTACGCCTCCCGGCAATTGAGGCCGCATGAGCTGAACTACCCAACCCACGACCTGGAACTAGCAGCCGTGGTTCATGCCTTGAAGATATGGAGACATTACCTTGTGGGAAATCGGTGTGAGGTCTTCACCGACCACAAGAGCCTCAAGTATATATTCACCCAACCAGATCTGAATCTCAGGCAAAGGAGATGGTTGGAACTGATCAAGGATTACGACTTGGGCATCCATTATCATCCGAGAAAAGCGAATGTGGTGGCAGACGCCCTTAGTCGAAAAGGGTACTACAATGCCATCATGATTCAATACCAAGCTCCTTTACTTTATAAGGAGATGGAAAGGCTAAACCTGGGGATCACCACCCGAGCGTACCTCGCTGCCTTGGAATCTCGGCCTATCTTGATAGACCAGATCCAAGAAAAGCAGAAGGAAGATCCGGACATCCTGGAAATCTAGCAGAACATGAGGAAGGGTAAAGCCCCCGGATTCTCCGAGGATGAGCATGGTACCATCTGGTTCGGAAACCGGATCTGTGTACCCGACAAACCTGAGTTGAAGACCCTCATCCTTCAAGAAGCCCATGATACATTATACTCCATCCATCCCGGGAGTACAAAGATGTATCAAGACCTAAAGGAAAAATATTGGTGGGTCAGCATGAAGAGAGAAATAGCTGAGTATGTGGCCAAGTGCGACACATGCCGGCGAGTCAAGGCAGAGCATCAGAGACCTGCCGGACTTCTTCAACCTCTCAAGGTCCCTGAATGGAAGTGGGAAGAGATAGGAATGGACTTCATCACGGGACTGCCCAGGACCCAAGCTGGTCATGATTCTATCTGGGTGATCGTCGATCGACTCACCAAGGTAGCTCACTTCGTCCCGGTCAAGACAACTTACACCGTCGCCAAGTTGGCTGAGTTGTATATGACCCGGATCGTGTGCCTTCACGGAGTTCCTAAGAAGATTGTATCTGACCGCGGAAGTCAGTTTACCTCCAAGTTTTGGAAGAACCTTCAAGAGGAACTCGGCACCCGGCTGAACTTTAGCACCGCCTATCATCCACAAACCGACGGTCAAACCGAAAGGGTCAACCAGATATTGGAAGATATGCTTAGAGCTTGTGCTCTAGACTTTGGCGGAATGTGGGACAAGAACTTACCATATGCAGAGTTCTCCTACAACAATAGCTATCAAGCCAGCCTGCAAATGTCCCCGTTCGAAGCACTCTATGGGCGTAAGTGCAGAACGCCGTTGCTCTGGGATCAAACCGGAGAATCGCAACTGTTTGGGACTGACCTATTAAGAGAAGCTGAAGAGAAGGTTAAGATCATAAGAGACCGATTGAAGGCAGCCCAATCCAGGCAAAAGAGCTATGCCGACAACCGTCGAAGAGACCTAGCCTTTGAGGAGGGCGATTATGTATACCTCCGAGTCACTCCCCTCCGTGGCACTCAAAGGTTCAACATGAAAGGCAAACTAGCACCCCGCTACGTCGGACCTTTCCAGATCCTCCGACGACAAGGAGAAGTGGAATATCAACTTGAACTGCCTCCATCATTGACAGGAGTTCATGATGTGTTCCATGTCTCTCAGCTGAAGAAGTGCCTCCGTGTACCCACCGAGCAAGCCGACCTTCAGCAGCTCAATGTCCAAGAAGACTTGACCTACATAGAAAGACCCATCAAGATCTTGGAAACCAAGGAGAGAGTAACCAGAAGTCGCGTTGTTCGCTTCTGCAAAGTCCAATGGAACAACCATCCCGCCGAAGAAGCCACTTGGGAAAAGGAAGACGAACTGAAAGCCCAATACCCCGAGTTATTCGAGTAGCGTTCCAATCTCGAGGACGAGATTCTTGTAAGGGGGATAGGTTTGTAACACCCCAAATTTTCAAAACAATAAAAATATTATTAAAATCAATTTCTGGGAATTATTATTTCAGAAAATACTTTTAATTCCCTTTTATACCTTTTTGAACTACAACATAGAGTAGATGACAAAACTAGGAGGTGAAACTTTTTGTATATGATCCTAAGACCAAAACATAATTTTGGGAATTTTTATAAATTTTTACCAACCTTGGAAGTGGCCCTAATATTTTAATCTATTTTCTGGAATTATTTTTATTCAGAAATGTATTGGAACAGTGTTGGGCTCCCCTCCCTCCCTTCTCTCTCTCCCGGCCGGCCCAGCCCACTCCACCCGCGCGCTCAGGCTGACAACCCAGTCCCACCTGTCAGCGCCGAATCCCTCCCCTCGCGCGCGAACCCGACACCCCGGCCCCACCCGTCAGACGCCACCCTCGCCCGCTCGCGCTCACTGGCTTGTGGCCCCCGCTCGTCAGAACCGTCTTCAACCCCGCGCCGCCCCCCCCCCCCCCTAATCCCGCCGGCGAAGACTTCGCCTCGGATCCCCTCGCCGGCTCCCCCTCCCGTTAAACCGACGCCGGTTCTTAACTCCCCGAGGCCCACCGCCCATTTAAACCCTTAAAGGCACGCGTTTAAGCCCCCGGGAACGCAGCTCCATGCATGGCCGCGCCCTCGCCGGCGACTTCAATTTCCCCCTCGGCTTTCCTTGCATGTGAGCCCCCTCCGACGTCCTATTTAACCCCCCGGCCTCCGCCGCGTCCGACCCCCATGCTCAATCGCTTTGAGAACGAACAGAGCGCCCTCCTTTCGCCGTTGAACATTTTCCCCCTGTTTCGCCTCCGGCCGCCCCTCGCCGTCACCTCGGACCACCCCGGCCCACACCTCCGCCACCGTCGTGACCGCAAGGACGTCCCCTACCTCGGCCACATCTCCGCTGGTCAAGGGGATCGCCGGAACACCGTCGCCGTCGAGTACCCGAGGAGCCTTCCGCGTCTACTCTCGTCGCCGGCCACGCCCCGTCGTCCCCGGACCGCCGCCAAGGTACCATCGTGACCGCTGTAGTCCCCTCCTTCCATTTTTAGACTTAGCTAGGGCCACCGCCGCTCGCCGTGGCCGCTGGCCCGCTCGCCGTCATCGGAGAAGACGACCGGCACGGGTCGAGTACCCGTGCCGTGTCGGATTCGATCCACGCCGTGCGATCCAGATCTAACGGCCCGGATTTAATCCCTCGTGCGATTTAATCGGCGCCGTCGGATCTGAGTGAAGCGGTACGGTGCGATCTCGTGCGTCCGTTGGTTTTAAAACCCCGCGTTTAATCTCGTGCGTCCACGTGGTACCCCTTCGAACGTTTTAATCCTGGCCGTCCGTAGTCACTTGCGCGCCCCGCCTCGCCCTCGCGCGTCGGATCTGGATCTGACGGTCCAGATCGACCCGGCGCACGCGCATAGTGCGCGGGTTCACCGTGGGCCTGGCTCACCGTGGACCCGAGGGATTTAAAATTTGAAAATAAATTCCAGAAATGCTTTTAAACTTGTAAAATTCATATCTAATGCATTTGAACTCTAAAAATTGTCATTCCAATTTCAGAAAATTCATAATAATATTCTCTACATGTTTATGCAATAAAAACAGTAGGTTTACTTTGAATTTTTCATGTTTATTTAAATAAGTATTCAAATGCCCTTAGGATTAAAATATGAATTCAAATATTTAAACTTCAGAAAATTTATATATTTATTCTTTCTGTTTATATACTAGAACCACAGAGTTTTCTCTGGACCATTCATATCAAATTAATTAGAAAACTTAAGGTGATATTATTCACACTTAAAAACCCTTTTATGAAAAACCATAATTCATTTTGATTCATTTTAAATTATTCATGAAATGAATTTCAGAACCTTAACAACTGATTTTCTTTAAAATCAAACCAATTTAAACTCACATGCTTGTTGGGTGATTTTACGTTGTTTATATAGAATGTTGTATTTATTTTACTTTATTATTATTGAAAAGACTACGACGCCGTCGAGGAGCCGGAGTACTTCCCCGAAGTCCCTCCCTCTCCCTTTGCTGAACAAGGCAAGTCACCAAACCATTCTTTTGAACATGTTGAACCCATGTTTGAATTGACTATCGCTAAAACACATAGGTTATATATGCATTAGTCAAATGAACCCTTACATTATATTTAGGATCCCCCGACCTTGATGTGCAACCCAAGCCATGCTATCTCGCCTAACCTCCTTGTCACCATATGATCAATGATATTAGCTAGTGTCCAATGTATTGACACGGCCGCTATAGGATAAAAATGAGTCGTAGCAAAATGGTTCTATTATATGATCCCCGTTGCTTCTTATCCTTGGAAATTCTGTTGGTGATGAGTCATGGTTGTGAGTGTATGCATGGTGGGTTCCGGGTGCAAGCTAGGGCATTGGTCGGTAGCACCCGGGGCACTATAAGGACCGGTCTGAGGGATCTGTTGCAATACACTTACGTACTAAACACAAGTCTAGTGGGTAAGTCCTAACTAAGGTATGGGTTGTTCCAAACCGAGGCCACCATTTGGAGATGGGTCAAGTTGCACCTGCGGGTGACTTGTACCAATGTGGCGCAAAAGGAGGTGCGACGTTAGCCGGGATGCGGCCCGGCGCGCCGGCGAAACCTAGAGCGGGTGGTTATCGCTTGGAACATCTCATATTGAGGTTTTGGCACGAGTTCCCGTGAAATGGTTCATCTCGTTGGGATGAGTGCGTGCCTTGTGGGTACAGTAGTACATCTCTGATCAGAGTCTCAAATCTTTTCGAAAAGCCGAGCCCACGGTCAAGGGCGGGTTGCGTGACATCCCCCAGTTAGTTTACTTTGAAAATGAATGTGCATGATGGTTTGACATGTAAGGACTGTTGTGCGAGGAGGTAAAACGTACTCCTCGAGTTAGTTGATGTTGATGATGCTCATGTTTACTTTCCGCATGATTAAAATATGATTACACTAAATGCCATAACTGCAACTGCTTTATTCCGCATTGTTAGCCATTATCCTTCCTTGTTTATTATCCTGCATTATTATTTGCATTTGCGGTGGCTTGTTGAGTACTTTTTGTACTCATACCCGTTGGACCCCACAGAGGATGCTTACTTTGAAGACGGTCTGGAGTAGCGACCCAGTCGAGAAGAAAGATCCTGAAGAAGACGTTCGTCATGCCGCTGTTTAATCATCTTATTACTGTTTTTTTACTAAAACAATGTTGTAATAAATATGGTCTGCGTACCATGGATATTGTCGTATGTACGTTGTCGCATGATGAACCTCTTGTATTATTGTTTTTCTATGGAAATTCAATAATGTCTCGATTTGTTTAAATCGGGGCGCTACAAAGGGCTCCATCAACAGTGGGCTACCTTCGAATCCTTAAGGCCTCAGAGGCGTCCTCGATTTTCAATTCCTCGAGAGAGCCATGGAGAGGTTATACCCAAAATATGTAAAGAAATATTACTTTATATTAAGGAGGGGAAGTGGGAAAAGGAAGTTGTAAATATAGCATCTTCATCATCGGAGGACATTGACTAGTCCGAAGAAGAGTGGTCTGGCGAAGATCAAGCGAGGACTAGCCCTGAACGACTTCGGACCTGGGCCGAGCTTCAGCAAGAACAAACAGACTTCTGGGCTTCAAAGAAGGGAAAGCAGATTAAACGCAAGGTTCTGAAGACTCCAGGCTCCGTGACAAGCTGCCTTCAAAGCCGAGCTAACTCCGAGTCTAGCTCTAGGGACCGAAGGGGTCTTCGCTTTCTTCTTGGCTTTGACACTGTTTTTCATAGTGTAATATAATTTATCGAGTAATATAAATTGAAATGTTTCGAAATTGTCTCATTACCTCCTAGCCCCTCTTTGAGGGTGAGCACCTTCGATTTTCAAGCGAAGATGGTTACGCACAATGATTGTAATGCCTGCTAAGAGTACAATTTCAATAGTTTTTGTTTTTGGAGGCTCGGAGCCCCTTATTGTATTGAATAAGAATTTGGAACTATTGGTTCAAAATTCGAGTAGATGGTCGTTATGGACCTCGTAGGTCTCTTCGAACCCATTGGTCCGGAGTCCATAAATGGTAGCTTAGAACACTTTTAGGATGTATTGGAATCCGAATATTCTGGTCGTTCGGTCTCTTTTTCGGATTTATTGGAATCTGATTATTCTAGTCACTTTTGACTCTTTTACGGATGCTTTCAAGTTGATGGCTCGGAATCTGGAAAATTTGGTTTCCTTGGACTCTTTTTATGGATTCTTTCAAGCCGGTGGATCGAAATCTGTTTTTCATGGTTTCCTCAAACTCTTTTTACGGATACTTTCAAGCTGATTGCTCGGAATCCGTATCATTTGGTCTCTTTGACTCTTTTTACGGATGCTTTCAAGACGGTGGCTCGGAATCCATTTTTCATGGTAATTTCCCACCTTGACGGATGCTTCGAGCCAGTGGCTCGAAGTCCGTAAATTAGGTTCAAATGAATAATACTTACCTCCGCAATCAGCTCTGTCCTTCTAGTGAGTCCACTAGGAGTAGGAATCATCTCGAGAAGCATGTATTATTCGAACCATAAGCTTTATTCATTTAGAAAGGTGTTTACAAATCATTACAAGGAGCCCCTAAGCGAAGTATCATTTAAGGTGCTCCGCATGCCATGCATGCTTCAATTCATCACCTTCTAATTTAGCTAATTTAAAAGATCCGGGGCGTCTTGAACGCAGGATGATATATGGTTCTTCCCATTTATTTCCTAATTTCCCCTGAGCAATAATGTTTCGCAATACTAAATGGTCCGGCTTAAGTTCGTTAAGCTTTATTTTCGGGTCATACCAAGTCTTCGTCTAATGTTGATACTTTGTTAGGTTAGCAACAGCTCGAAACCTTATTTCTTCAATTAAGTCCAGCGAAGTTTGTCTTTCATTGTCTAGCTTAGGTTCGATGGTGCAGAGGGATCCTCCCTTGAGCTCCGTCGGCGTCATGGCTTCATCTCTGAATAGTAACCTAAAAGGGGTGAACCCTGTGGACCTTGCTTGAGTGGTCCGAATGGACCATAAAATCTTTGGAAGTTCTTCGGTCCACAGCCCCTTCGCTAATCCTACTTTTCTTTGATTCAAGCCTAACAAGATATTACCATTAGCTCGCTCGACGGCTCCGTTGGATTGTGGATGACGGACAGCTGCAAAGCACATTTCAATACCAAGACCTTCGTAGAACTCTCTGAAAGGTTCGACATCGAACTGAGTGTCATTGTCAATTGTCAGCTGCCTAGGCACTCTGAATCTGCAAATAATATTTTGCCAGAAAAATTTTTGCACATTCTTTGAAGTGATAGCGGTGAGGGGTTCTGCTTCGACCCACTTAGAAAAATACTCAATCGCTACCACTGCAAATTTTAGACTGCCCTTTGCCATTGAGAAGGGGCCAATAAGATCCATCCCCCACCAGGCCATTGGCCACACCAGAGTAATAACTTGAAGATGTGTTGGTGGACGATGACTCCATCTTCCCATCTATTGACAACCCTGGCAAGTGCGGACGAAAGCCTCCGCATCAGCTACTATTGTAGGCTAAAAGACCCCTGGTGAAGTGTTTTGCCCGCTAAAGCTCGAGGGGCAAGATGGCTACCACAAAGGCCTTCATGAATTTCTTGTAGTATGTCTTAGCCTTCGTCTTGTGAAATACATCGGATCGGGGGAGAGCAGACTCTGGCCTTGTATAAAATATCGTTGATAATATGATAGTTCCAAGCCCTTAACTGTAATCTTGATAGCTTTGGGCCTTCGGGCAAATTGGCTTCGTCTTGCAATAAATCCATAATTGGACTCTGTCAATCCATGCTTTGTATGCAAAGGACCTCCGCAGGAGGGAGTTGTGGCACCGAAGGGGAGGCAAGCTCTTCATAAAAATCCCATTCGGGGATGTCTAGGGCTCCGGCTGCAGCTTTTGCCAAGATGTCTGATTGCAAGTTATCAGCTCATGGGATGCTCCGGACAAAGATCCCTTTAAATGCTGCTTCGGTCTTGCGGATCTCTTCCAAATATTTAGCAAGTTGTGGATGCCGAACTTGAAAACTTTTATCAACGTGCCCTGCTACAATTTGGGAATCTGTTTTTATAACAACTCTTGTAGCACCAAGGGCACGCGCCTTGCGAAGCCCCAACAAAATCCCTTCATACTCCGCAATATTATTGGTGGACTTAAAGTTGAGCCTTGCGGAGTACATTGCTTTCTGCCCTAAAGGCAAAATTATGACCGCTCCGGTGCCTGCTCCAGATGCTTGAAATGTTCCATTAGAGTATATGGTCCATACGCCTTCGTTTGATTCTTTCAGAGTCCATACTACAGACGGAGTCCATTCTGCTACAAAATTAGCCACCACTTGTGACTTGATTGCTGTTCTTGCTACGAACGAGATACCAAAGGGGGCTAGCTCAATGGCCCACTTTCCAATTCTCCCCGTAGAATCCTTGCTTCGGAGCATATCTCCTAGAGGATAAGAAGTTGGTACAACTACATTATGTGCCAAAAAATAATGTCATAATTTCCTCGAAGCCATTACTAGAGCATAGGTAAATTTCTCGAGCTTTGTGAACCGAGTTTTGGCTCCGGATAAGGCTTCTGATACAAAGTACATAAGATTATGTACCAACTTCCCGTTGAAATATATTTCTCGAACAACGACTACACTGACAGTGGATCCTGTGGCTGCAAAATAGAGAAGAAAAGTTTCATCTGTGAGGGGCATAGTGAGTGTTGCAAGATTGCCGAGATAGTCCTTGATTTCATCGAAACTCTTCAGGCACTCCGGTGTCCAAGCAAAATCTTCGGACCCTTTTAAGGCTTTAAATATTGGGAGGCTCTGTTTTGCAGACCTTGCCAAAAATCTGCTAAGTGTCGCAAGGCGTCCAGCAATCTTCTAGACTTGCTTCACATTTTCCAGTGGAGCCATCCTTTGCAATGCACTTATCTTCGTTGGGCTAGCTTCGATCCCCCCGCTCGAAACTAAATACCCTAGCAATTTCCCATCTTGAGCCCCAAAGATACATTTTTCGGGGTTGAGGCGAACTCCACATGCTCGGAGCCTCTTAAAAGTTTATGCTAAGTCTAGACTATGTTGGGGCTTTAAAGCACTCTTTATTACAATATTATCCATATAGACCTCAACATTGCAACCTATTTGGTGACCTAGAGCCTTAGCAATCAACATTGAAAAAGTTGCCCCGACATTCCTTAAGCCGAAGGGCATTCTAACATAAAAAAAGACTCCCAAAGGAGTTATAAAGCTTGTCTTGGCTTCGTCTTCGTGTTTTAACCATATTTGATGATATCCGGAGTACGCGTCGAGGAAGCTTAAAAGCTCGGAGCCGGCAGTGGAGTCGACGAGTTGATCAATGCGGGGCATGGGGTAGGGGTCACGTGGGCATGCTTTATTCAGGGATGTGAAGTCAATGCACATGCGCCACTTGCCAGAGGCCTTTTTCTTGACAAAGACGGGGTTGGATAACCACTCCATGTGGGCCACCTCTCTAATGATCCAGGCCTTTATTAACTTCTCCATTTCTACTTTGGCAAGGTTCGCCCTTTCCGTCGACAATTTGTGGAGCCCATGGCGAACAGGTCGAACCCTTGGGTTGACGAGTAGGTTGTGCTCAATAATGCTTCGGTCGACTCCGGGAATATCTCCGTCAGACCAGGCAAAGACATCCAGGTTCTCTATAACTACTTCTTCCAGCGAAGTGGCAATTTCCGGAGGTAGTTCCTTGCCAAATTGTAGGGGATAGTCTTTGTCGTCCTTGACAATGATCTTCATTATAATTTCACCTTCGAGGCTTGGTTTGAGGGAGGATATCTTCGAGGGCTCACTTGACGCGAAGGCATCCTCCGAATGATCTTGTACATTATTTATCTGTCTAGGATCAAGAAGTGGACCATGGCCATACTCCACCCTCCGCGCCGCAGCTTGGTCGACGAGGACTGTAAGAACTCCTCCTTGTGTGGGCATTTTCAGGCATAAATAATTGTGATGCGCCACATCTCAAAATTGATTTAGCATTCCCCTTCCAAAGATAACATTATAAGTGTAAGGGGCGTCGACGACGTCAAAAATCACCTCCTCTGATCTAGCCAGGAGCCCCTCTCCGAAGGCGACCTCGAGGCCTATTTGGCCGAGGGTATCGAGAGGAGGGCCTGTGAAGCCTTAAAGCAGATGAGCTGCTGGAAGTAAATGCTTCCGCGGGATGCACAATTGGTCGAAGGCCTGGACGAAGATAATATCTGCGGAGCTTCCGCCATCAACCAACACTCTTCGGACCTCTGTTCCTACAATGTTAGCGGTAATAATAAGAGGGTCTGCATGAGGGAATTTAATACCAGCTGCATCGGCTGCGGAGAAGTATATGGGTACGTGAGACCACTCGAGCATTTTAGCGGCCGACGAGGAGGTCCCAATATGCCGCCAAAGGTCCCTCCTCCGGAGATGGGGAGAACTACTCGTTTGTCGCGGTATTGTGTATATTTTTGCTTCGGGGGTGGCATAACACTAGCCACCGAAGGCTGTCTTGGGGCTTCGAGGTTGTCTACATATCCGACAGTCTACACCGGCTCTGGACGTGTCTCGGGAGGGGCTCGGTCAGTAGTTACTCGACCAGAGCTCCTCTCGAGATACTCGCTCCGCAGAGCTTGTATAGACTTTCATGTGTCGGTAGCATGGCTACGGTTCTCACCATGTACACAATAGAAGAAGGCCTGGCCTCGTCCAGCCGGCTTCCCTGGCGGCCTCCAGCCGCTGACCTTGTTTCCCTAAGCTTGTGGATGTTTAAGGGGTAACTTCGAAGAAGAGGGAGCGATGTTTAAAACCTCGGAGCGAGGATGCTTTCATCCTCTTCGTTCGTCATGCTAGTTGTTGTCGAAGGGGTACACCTGTGGTGGAGTTGAAGTTTTCACTTCAAGTTTGACTTCATGAAGGATAGTTGGCGAAGACGAAGCCGTCCTTCGGATCCATCCTTCTTCCGACCTAGCATATTCATCAAAGTAGGCCATTAGTTGCGCTACTGAGGAAATATGCTTTCGATGAAGCTTGTCGAGGAGGCCTGTGTTCGTGACTCCTTTCCATGCTGCATCAAAAATGGATGATGCAGACAACCCTCTTATCTACGACTTTGTATGAGCGAAGCGCTTGAAAAATTGCCACAGAGTTTCTCCAGGTTGCTACTTCACCTGAAAAACACTCCTAGTAGACATAGGGGCATGAAGGTCCCTTGGAAATTGCTCACAAACTTCTTCCTCAACTGCTCCTAAGATCCAATCGATCCTAGTTTCAAATACCAGAACCAACGCAGAGCAACTCCCTCGAGCGCAAGGGGAAACACTTCGCCATTATGTCTCAAACCCCTCCGCTGGCTTCAATTGCTAGAGCATAAGAGCGGGAGAATTCCCCGGGATCTTCCTCTTCGGAGTACTTGCACAGCTTTGAAGTCCTGAATTTGAGGTCAAAGCACACCTTTTACAAGTATGAGTGCAGCAGAGATTCATCGTCGAAGGAAGCATTTTTAGTGCTTCTCTGAATCTCGGAAGCTTCGGGATAGTAGACAGGGTCGACGTCTTGAGGCACCTCCAGGATGACAGGGCTAGCCTGAGGGCAAAGCCTGTCGGCAGCTTCCTTCCTCCATCTTCCTACTTCGGCCTGAAGACGAGCCATCTGGGTCGCCACGCTATCAGGACGGTCTTCGTTTCCTCCTGAGGGGACCTCTGGGTTTTGAGAACTGAAGAAGTCAGTTCGAAGTATGGACGGAGCCGCAAGAGAGGCTTTGTCAGTTATGAGCACGGACGAAGCTGCAATAGGGGCTCCATATGCTCAAGGAAGAGTATTCGTTTTGGGAGTTTGAGGTGGGGGGACCACGGAGGGTCCTCCGACCTCGATGGTGTTCGAAGAGCTCAACCCAGAGGTCCGAGAAGACCTCTAGAGGGGACTAGTGCCTAGGCTCCATTTAGGAGCATGGATCTAGGAAAGGATTGGTAGAGAACGAAGTTTTTGTAATAGGTTACCCACGGACGGCACCAACTGTTGGCGTAAAAGATTACACTAATAGGTTTAAATAACTAGAAAGATTAACAAATGTAGTGTCTATTTAAGAAGACTATTCCAAGCCTCCGAATAGGATAATAGCTTGAGATAGTTTGAAGTGTGTATTGAATATCTGAGTATTTGATACCTTTTACAGAGCGAAGAGGGCTATTTATAGATAGAATACATTAGGAAAAGACTCCTCTACCCTCTAATTACAACCGACTAAGAAGATATTGTTTAATATTCTTTGTAGGGTTAAAAGAGTAAAATACTAGTCTAATCAGTAAGAAGATAACCCTTCTGTCCTTGCTGGTGGTACCCCTTCTGGTAAAAAGGCTCTGTAAGGCTTCGTCATGCCAAAGCCTTGACGGAGGCCTTCGCTGTGAAGAGCTCTGAATCTAGCGAAGCCTTGATGCTTTTAGGTTCTTCGAAGACCAACACTTCAGACTCCGTTTCTTCTGCTTGTATTGATGTGGAGGCTTCCTTGACCTCTGGAGGATGAAATATTTTCCCCCAACAATGTTGTATGTGGTGGTTATTTCGTACGTTGGTCAATGGTTAATTAGTTATTGGATGGTTGATTGGGGGTGGATGTTGCCATCATATCATGTTATATACTTGTAAGTGCAAAATTGTTGCTTTTGTGAATTGTGAAATATTCAAATGTGAAATATCATATCATGGTTGATTGTGAATTGTCTATGCCTAATTTGTTATGCACATGTAGGATTTTATCAACCGCTAGTGCTACTGTCGAAACAAGTGATGTACTTCTCCATAAGAGAAATTCCGATGATTTAGGATGGGATTTCGGCAAGACATATGACTCAAACAATAAAAACAAGGTTGAATGTTTGCTATGTGTTCATAGAATGTCTAGATGGGTGCGTAGGATTAAAGAGCATATTGCTCACATAAGGGGCAATGTGAGGGCTTGCCCTAAATCAACAAAAGAAGAACAAGAGAAATGCAAGAATAACATTGATAGTGCGAAAGTGAATAAAATGGCCAAGTTAGAACGTCAACAGGATGTTAGAGATAGCGTGACAATTGAAAGTGATAAAGAGGATGAAGGTGAGGGGGATGCAACGGCCCGAAGAAAGAAGATAGGGCCTATGGATAGGTATTCAACTCCTATCGACCCTTCTATTCCTTTGACATCAAAACAATTTAAGTAACAAAGAATGGATGAGGCAATTTGGAATCCTCTCTTTGACCTCTAGTGCATCTGGTTATGAAAGGAACTGGAGCACATTCGATATGGTATTTACAAACCTCTAGTCCATTCTATGACTCTATGTTAGGATTGTTAGCTATTATCATTTAACATTTATATAATCTGATTGTTACTTGTTAGGTTCATACAAAGAAGAGAAATAGACTTGAAGTTGGTCACCTAAACAACCTAGTATATGTTCAATTCAATGCAAGGTTGTTGAAGAAGAAAGAGAAGTGTAATGGGAATAATAAAGATGTGCCCCTAGCTACAGATGCATATCATGCCCAAGGTTGGATCATTGATGGAGCCGATGATGAGGATATTGATCATGTCTCAGGACTTTCATTTAGACTTATTGATGAAGCCAATGGAGCTACTGAAGCAACTAGACCTCGTAGAATACTAGGATGAGAGAGCTTCATGATGATTACTTTAATTCTAGAGATGATGAAGAGGAGGCCAATGAGGATGAAGAGGAGATTGATTTTGAATCTGATAAAGATGAAGTCCTTCCATCAAAGAACTATGACCAAGAGGATGAGGATTGATAAATGATAATCAAGTCTTGTGGATGTGGAATTAGAGTGTGGACTTATTGTATTAGCTATTGCTTATTGGACCTATTTTGTTATTTCCTTGAAACAATTATGTTTGGAGTTTGGATTTTGAACTTTTTTTCCTAAATGTTTAATTTTGATACTCCAATTGTTCAACTTCATTTGTTCTTTGTTTTGTGTTGTAGCTATTGTTCACTGTTCAAGCTATCATACATGCACCAACTTGTTCAAGCCTTCAAGAGTTCAAGGTAAACATTTGATTGCATATTTCCATCTCATTTTTATTGGTATGTTATTAATTTTATTCTATTTGCATTCTATACGAAGCATGGTGATTACCTAGTTGGTGGCTTGTGGCAAGGCTACAGGAATACAAGTCTTCAAAATGTGGTGAGTTCATACTTCATATTAACGAATTATTCGAAATCACCAAATGGATGAATGATATTTATACATCATACATGTTGATATGCTCAAACTTAGCTAAACCTTGTGTTTTGATTACTATTTTAGTAGAAAATGTAGTGATGTCTTGTATGGTGAGAGTGTGTTGTCCCAAGCGCCCCTAGGAGCCCCTAGGTGCTACGCGGTGAGGCAACGCCCAACTAGTGCCTAGCGCCTTTTAGAACACTGATCAAAAGTCCTCGTCTTGAAGGTTGTCGCTCTGTGTCGTGTAGTCTATGTAGGACAGGTGGGTCCGCGAGTGTGCCTAAATCGGCTGCAAAAGAAGATATGTCAATACACAATTAATATTACTAGATAGTGAAGTATAGTAAATACTGACTCGTCATCCACACCATAGGGTGCACATCGTCGGAAGGTCGAAATCCTCATTTTGTGGCTATAATGAGTATGGTATCATGTCAACCTGGGGGCGACCAATCCGCAATATTGAAAGTGCTCATCCTTGTGCACCACCAAAGCAGTAGTATGTCGGTCGATAAAGTATCGGGTGGTTCCACGGATTATGTCCTCCACAATACCAACCAAAGGTAAGCATTGCATACCCAACATCACCCAATTGTACACCTCTGCAAGGTTGGTGATCATGATGCCATACCTTGCGTCGTGAGTGTCATAGAGTAGAGACCAATGCTCTCTACTCTCGAATTTTATCCAATCTGAAAAGTAGCAAAGTTTCGTCCTCTACCATCTGTAGATTGTTTGTTAATCATCAGTGGGAAGAGAACATAGTGGCTCTAGCTCCGGATCACTTCTAGATTGTTGTCTTGAGGCCTTCTCATGCTTGTATTTTGATGGCAACTCATCAAGTTTTGTCCATGAGGCCATGAACTTTCTCTCTTGGTTTTGGCTACACAGTCTCTTGAACAGATTAATCAATTATTTATTCTTCCTAAAGTAGCGGTAGAAATTTGCACCTAAATGGCGCATACACCATCAAGACTGAATGTCCTTCCAAGGATATGGCACGTCCGAATCATTCTTTATATATTGGATTGTCTTTATAAGTCCAACATGTTGGTCATGCAACACACAAACATTTAGCTTGTCCTGAAGAACCCCAATGTTCAAGTACCGTAAGATCCACCAACTTTCGTAGTTCTCACTTTTCACGAAGTCAAAGGCAATTGGTACAACCTGGTTATTGTCTTCAACACCAATAGCGGTCAATATTTGACCCATATACTTCCTAGTTAGAAATGTTTCATCTACACAAAGAATGGGATGACAATACTGGAACGCCCAGATGCAAGCACCAAGTGCGAAGAAAACTCAGTGTAGAATTTTAGCACCCTCTAGGAATATTGCATCCTTCTCTTCAAATGAGTAGTACGTGTTAGAGTTGCACGTCTTCACTGTATCCAAACAAAGAGGTAGATTATGGCACGAGTCCTCAAATATATCGAACCTCATCTCGAGTGCCTTCTGTTTAGCCCTCGATGCCTTAGAATAGTTGATTGTGTACTGAAATTTTATCTCTATGACAAGTATTAAGGTCTGAGGATCATAACTAAGATTTTTAATAATCTCAAAATACATCACCCCCGTAATGTACGAGTGTCATGACCATCAGTAATAGCAAGAGTATGAAAATCTTATGATTGTCACTCATTGGGAATCACAATGTCTTCCTCTTCATTGTCATTGTTATCATCTACTGCTTCATCTTATTCATTTGAGTTGTTTGCACCCTACTCCATCGCTTCCTCAAATTCTTGGTCCTCTCTATCTAGCAAGTTAGGTATGACCTCTATTTCTTCCCCTTCGTCAGCTTGCCCTTCAGCAACCCTATGTACCGTAGAAGGGGAGCATCCCCGGAATGTGGCACTACATCCGTGTCGGGGATAACCTCCTAGACTTAGCTACTTTCACTGACCTCAAATTATACTCCAGACTCAACAACTTGCTCTAGTGCGAGGTCAAGGGATGGAAGGACACAAGGAGTAAAATAGACTAGTAAAATATATTCCCAACCTTGCTCTAACACATTTCTAACATACCCCCTCCATATGTTGGTCGCGGTAATAGGAACCATCTCCCAAAAATACTCTTCGGTGAACGGATGCATCGGGCATACAGATAGAAATCCCATTGCTCCATATCCAATCGAAAAATATGATACATCCACTGCTTAACACTATCAATGCTACGCTCCATAACCTAACTTAAACTATTCTCGATAAATTTAAAACTACTAAGATCGGCACCATCATGACAAATAAGTACTTGATCATCTCTATAGTAAATCTTAAATGATGTTCTATCCATAATATCAGAAAACATTAAGTTTACACCAACAAAACTAAATTAAGCAGCAAACAATACGACAAACATAACTACGTGTCTAGCGCACCAGTACCATTAAACTTTTTAATAATAAGTGAATTAGTTCAAATTATCACTACATTAAATACTAACATAGTAAAGGAAAGTATGTTCGAAAACCTGGAACAACAGCGGGTGCAGTCGCGGTCGGGTCTTACGTCAACAAACTAGCAAGCGCAAGAAAGCTACACACAATGAAGGACTTGTTGACAACAAAATTTGGTTAAGGCCCAAGCCTAGTAAGGATATGGTGTGGTCAACATAATTCAAAGAGGTTCGGTCAAAGAAGTCTATCTGTTATTCATGACCAGATATGGAGGAGCCGATAGAGATAAAAGTCAAAATCAGTTACGATCGTAGTAGACAACAAGTCTCTGGACTATAAATATGTACATATTAGGTAGATTAGAGGACACACAACTACAACCATAAAACTACTCTTGGCGCATCACCACCCTTGTTCATTCAAGGTTAATCTCGGTGGGACTGGGCACCTGGAGCCGGGCTGCATCGCTTCGATCTTCGGTGAAGGGGTAAGTCCCGCCACCTTGACGATTGTATCAACTAGATCGGTGTTGTTCAAGGTTGCATCGCTTCGACCTCTTGTAGCGCACCAGTTCAGTCAGTATAATTATTGGTTTATCTTGGTGTATCAGCTACGTTGTCTAAGGCTACATCATTATGATCTCTTAGATTGATTTACATTAGATATAGTATTTTGAGGCTTCATCGGTTAGGTCCGACATCTTGATCTATTTTATCTGATTTATTGTTGTGCATCATTTATCTGAATAAAGTGTGTCTGAGGTGTTGAAATATTATGAGTTATTCATGATTTAGCAATTATCTTGGTTAAGTCTGATCTTATTGTTATGATGATTTGATAGTATAGACGCATTCTTTGGTATACTAGATTTATATACCATAATTGATTTTTTTAAAAAATATATTTTTCAAAAAATTCTATAGAAAACATATAACATTATATATATAACTTAATCAAAGTGCCCCTTCTGATGACTTATTTATGTGGGTTATTTGGAACCTGTAAATAAGTTTGATACCTCTCATTTATTCTGTAATAGAAAAGATGGCATTTATTTGTAAAAGGGATAACATTTATTTAACAAGAGTAAATACAGAAGAAAAATGATGAAAAATGACTTATGTAAGTAACCACGCTTTGATTTTTGATATAAGTTGTGTGAACTCTTTTTAAATATAAGTTGCTTTAAAACTTCTAATCATATTTTCATCTTTTCTTTCACATTTATCACTATCAATAAATATTATATTTCAAATAAACAAACAATTTATCTTTACAAAGCAGAATAAATAAGGCCAACAAAATCATTTGAATTATTTTCTTAATTCTTTTACGTCCAAGTACAAACACGCCCTGATTCAGATAAAGTAATAGATTTGACAAATAAATGATACTTATTTCGTCACAAAATAATGGTATGCAATGAATTCAATGTAGATTAATCTTCACAGGCTTCATAAAAACCAGCTAAATTCCAGCACATGGCCCTCGAAAAAAGCCCCATGTTGCAAATGAGACCTTGTCCAATTCATACGATCTGGTTGTGACTTTGGGATTGGGTGGCTGACACAGACTTTGGACAGTACACAGGAATACGACCAGGAGCAGTCATACACGGATTCATACCAATTCCAGTTGTGCAAGAAACAAGTACCTCGCCTGAAACTCTGGAACTGAAGAGCATTCAACTCTACATGGTCATGCACAGTAACAGCAGTGCCTTCCATACGGCCATGCCGACCAAAGATCCCTCCGTTGTGCTGCACTGCCTGCTCTTACGTGTCCCTGTCACACAACAAGTAGCAAGCCAAAATTTTATTTTCAGGAAGGAACAAAAAAAATGGGATGATCTTGCTGTGCTATTTTCTGTCATATCCATCATAAAACAAGTTTAGTTTTGGTCAGCAGTAAGTTTACTGTTCAAAGTTTCACTAAATTTACAGTGTGAAAATAAAATTTTATCATAGATCTAATGATACTAATTTGATATCAAAATTATTATTATTATTATTATTTGTAAATTTGGTAAACTTAAAATAGTTTGACTTAGATCAAAATTAAAAGTAAACTTATTTTAGGACAAACAATATCTATTTTTCTTGTGAATTCCTTTGCACATGAAAATTGTTTCTGTACAAAGATATCATGGATATATAACACCAAAAGAAGTGCCAAAGTGTGGTCACCCAAGTTTCAGGTCCACACCAATGCCAGTTAATATACCCCCTTTAAAAATTATCACATCAGAAAAAAAAAGTCATGGATATCACAACAGTACCCTATATCTCCCCTCTTGCTGAAAACTGGAAACAGTAGGTGGCTACCCCTGCTCTACTCTAATCCCCCCACCCACCCACTTCTTAAACTAATACTCTCCTTAATTAATAAAGCTCTGTACTAATGACATACATGGTCTGTTTAAAAGAGCTTGAATTTCTAAGAAAAAAACTCTTGATAAGAAAAAAACTCAATTTTCTTCAACCACTCTTCTTTTTGGTTCCCTCTTTGAGAAGAGACATCAATTATACCTTAATTAAACCCATAATCATGTGTTAGTTTAGTTATAATTAAGACCCCTCCGTCCTAATACCCAGCTTAAGAGTTAAGTCACACCCTTCTTCCTCTCTCTCCTTCCTTTCTCCTATCTCTGTTGCTTGGTACACCTCTCCTCCTGGCTACGGGTACCCCGCCGGCAGCAAGAACTCGCCGTGCAAGGCATGTCTAGCGAGGCCGTCGGCGGGTCCGGGCGCGCGCCGCGGCTGCCGCGGTGGACGCGGCAGGAGATACTGGTGCTCGTCGAGGGGAAGCGCGTGGTGGAGGGGCGCGGGCGCGGGAGGGGCAAGGGCGGCGGCGGCGGCGCAGGGGCGGAGCCTACCAAGTGGGCGGCGGTGGCAGAGTACTGCCGGAGGCACGGCCTGGAGCGCGGGCCCGTGCAGTGCCGAAAGCGGTGGAGCAACCTCGCCGGCGACTACAAGAAGATCAGGGAGTGGGAGCGCTCGCTGTCCTCGCCAGCGGCGGTCGCCGGGAAGGAGGTGTCGTTCTGGGCCATGCGCAACGACGCGCGCAGGGAGAGGCGTCTCCCGGGGTTTTTCGACCGGGAGGTATACGACATACTCGAGGGCCGCGGCGGTAATGCGGCGGCAGCGAAGGAGGAGAAGGCGGCGGAGGGGGCGGTGTTCGATAGCGGCCGCGCCTCCGTGGCCGGGGAGGACGGGATCTTCTCGTCGTCGGAGGAAGAGGACGAGGACGACGAGGCGGCCGCGCCGGTCCCGCCCCCACCGCCAGCCCCGGTCCTGGCCCCACCGCCAGCGCCGCTGCCGGCGAAGGTTGCCGTGCCGACATACGGTAAGCGTGATGCTTTCTTGTATGGTGTGTCAATTGCTGATCAAATTTGAGTTCTTGGTTGTGAATCATGCTCTTTTGATGGCCGAGTTACTGTGATTCATGAAGCTATACATCACTTGATACCATCTTCCTTTTTCATACAAGCTCTGTTCTCCAGTTCTTTGTTGTGTGATTGTGTCTGAACTCTGAAGAGTTGGAAATTTTTGTGTATTTTTGGTCTTTGTTGCTAACCTGATGGATGCTCTTTTGCTTCTGCTTCTGTTTCAAAAAGTGATTACAATTTACAATTCTATTGTTTTTCACTTTGGCAAGGTTTGTTTGGCATCTGATTGTAGTTTTGCTCCTTGCGTTTTTTTTAGTTGCAGAGAAGACGACTGAGCCACCTAGGCAAGAAGCCGCAGAGCAAGTTAATGGTAATAATAATTAGGACCTAATTTACAGTTTCCATTTTGTTCCTTCACGTTTTGCATGGGCTTCTTGATATCTTTCCACCCACGCAGAAAACTTTTACTGTTCCATTGGTTTCATCAGATTAGAATTGTCAACATACTGTTTAAAACTAAAATCAGAGATTAACTTGTTACTGGAATATAGGAAAGTTGAATAACAAAAAGAAGTATATTTAGGGCACACGAACTTTGGATGAAAGTAGGAAGATATTTCAACTAAGTCATCACAGGCAGCAATTGCGGCTCTTCAATTGGCAACAAAAATACAAAATAAATTACTTGGCAGTTCACAACTTCAGCAGAGTTAACTAAGCCCATGCTCTGAAAACTGATAGGGAAGTTTGGCTGTTGAAACTATTGACATTTCTGTGTGGCATCAAAATTTACCAGGTTTACTGTTTGAGAAACGTCGACTCTCATGCAGTGCTGATATTTGGAACAAATGCCCAAAATGCAACCCTTTTCTAATTAGTACCAACGAACTGATGGGGTTATCACTCAGTGCTTATATATACCCCCTTTCGGAAATTACTAGTTTAGTGGTTTATGGGACAAGGAATATTCATTCCTTCGTTAACAAAGACTATTGGCAAGCCAGGTGGAAGTTTTATTTCAACTTTTGACAGATTCTGAAATGAATCAAAGCAGCTGTCAAGGGTGTCAAGCCCCCCGGGATGCCGGACCTTGGCTACGGAGTTCGTACCCTTGGTCCTGGTCTTCGGCGAGGTTATATCCCTCAGCCGTAGACTTGATAGAATTGAAGAGATTGAACTGATAATCAAATTGCTTGCCAAAAAGTTTAGGTCATGGTTGTCATGGCGCCCCGGCGAGTCCAGTCGCCAGGGGGCCGACTGGACGCCTAGGCGCCTAGGCGGGCGCCTAGGCGTCGCCTAGGCGACCAATTAAATTCAGCACACAACCACACATAGTTCATACTTCATAGCACAATTAAATTCGCCTAGGCATATTCCATAGTTCATACTTCATAGTTCATAGCACACAACCACACATGCAAAATAAAGTTTCACACAGGGGACTAGGGGAGGGAGCACAGGGGAGCCGGGGAGCACAGAGCAACTGAGCACAGGGGAGGCGGGGAGCACAGGGGAGGGAGCACAGGGGACTAGGGGAGAGAGCACAGGGGAGCCGGGGAGCACAGGGGAGGGAGCACAGGGGAGGCGGCCGGTGGCCGGTGGCCGGGCGGCGCAACTGCGCAAGGGGAAGCAACGCAGCTGCGAAGATCTGGCGGCCGGCGGCGCAAACGAACCGGAGATCCGGCGGCCGGCGGAGCAGATCCGGCAGCCGGTGGGCGGCGGCGCAAGGGACTGAGGCGTGAGGCGGCGGCGCAAGGGAAGCGGCGGCGGCGGCGCAAGGGAAGAAGAACCTAAAGCCGAAAGGGCCTGGGCACGCGGGCTTAGAAAATAGACTCATGGACCCTAGGCGCCCGCCCAGAGTCTCCTGGCGACCGCCTAGGCGCCATGGGCGACGCCTAGACTGTCCAGGCGGGCGCCTAACTCACCCAGGCGAGGCGTTTCAGCTAGGCGTCCGGCGGCCACCGCCTGGACGCCTAGTCGGCGCCTAGGCGTCGCCTAGGCGACGCCGTGACAACAGTGGTTTAGGTACAGCATCTATATATAGAGTCTATCCTTTATCTCTAACAAAAGCCACAGCTAATCTTATCCCTTAATCTTAACTAACTCTAACTCTATCTAATCTTAACTACTCTTATCTCTAATAGTAGTACTAATCTCTTATCCCCTAGCAGCCGGCCCTGGTAGCCCTTCCCCGTGCGAGCAGCCCTCCTGGCTAGTCGCCCTACACACGTCACGGGCCCACCAACACCGACTGTAAGTCTGGCCCCACATGACATCAGCAAATACTGTTCCATTGTATACATCCAATTCCCTTCACTTTGCCATTTCGTCACGCTATCCTCCTTTACTGAATACTGAGTAAACACGATCAACTACCTGTGCCTCACTAGTTTTTTACTTCTGTGTGTTCCAGAGATACTTGTATCATCAAAAGTGCAACACAGCGTGCAATCATAGCATTAAAACATAGACTAAACTTCAGGTTCACCTCATGAGAAGATACAAAAGTTATAGCTTTTCTTAAAGAAAAGGAAACTGTGTTTAGCTTGCCATTTACACTGAAACTTCACACATTCATACACCACAGTTGCTCTTAAGTCAGAAAACAGCAGTATCTAACTGTCTAACCATCTAAATTTCTTAACAGCATGCACATCCAGAGCCAAGCAACCAGAACAGATTATTGAGGACTCACCAGCTCAGGTTGGGCACAAGAGGCAGCGCAGTGATGATACGTCAGGAGAAGCTCCTGATGTGCAGAGCCAGCTGATTGAAATCCTAGACCGGAGCAGCCGGATGGTGGCAGCTCAGCTGGAGGCACAAAACATCAACTGCCAACTGGACCGGGAGCAGAGGAAGGACCAAGTGAACAGCCTGCTTGGTGTGCTTGGCAAGGTGGCTGATGCACTATACAGAATTGCTGATAAGCTGTAGCCGCAAGCCGCCTCTATAAATGTCTTGAGCACAGTTAATAATCACTCTGAAAGAAAGAAGGAAAAAGGCATGACATGTATATCAGAATGTACAGATTGATATAGGGTTCTTGACAATTCAGTATTTCTTGCCAATTGGTTCTTAAAAAAGAATGCTTTGCTTCGTTTGGGAGATGTATGAGTTAATAGCATTTAAAAGGTCTTTTATCTGTACATGAGATGACCCTAACATTGTGTTTTAGGTGGATCTGGATTTTGAGGAATGCAAGTGCATACCTGTTGGCTATTGGAATGCAGGTGATCAGGATCGTAAAGTTTCCCTGGAACTGTAAGTTGATTTCTGAAAGTACAATGAGCTGATAGAGATGGCCCAGTACAGTCAGCTTACCAGTACAACTTTATAACATCAACATACACAATAGTTTCCAGTAAAAGATTAATTAAACAATAAGTAGAACGGTAGTAATTAATAACTGGTTGGCTCCGATCACACGACCAAAGCACAAGTACATTAACATTATCCTCAACTTGCATAGCAAGTTAGCAGCCATTTCACCACGGGATCCTATTGTGAACCACAAACTTTTAGATTGTCTTAAAACACACATAAGAGAGAGGAATCATCAGTTTCACTCATCATCAGTTCTACTTGATCTGTAACGACGGAAATTCATCTTTGAGTTGGTTTGGACCTGTGGCAGTGGTGATGCTTTCGGATCATCTTCATCCATCTCGCATTGCTCAGTTTCATCAGAGGCACCTGCCACCAGACCAATGAGAGATGAGTTTGAACCACTAGATTTGGGACCCTTGTCTACTGTCATGGCATCAACTGACTTTTTCGGTGAAATGAACATAACTGAAGTAGGTATCTCAACAGGTGCCTCAGGTTCCGATCTCCTTAACATATTATGCAGATCTGCAAGAGCCGTCCTATTAGATTCATCATTACATTCTGTTGTGTCCAGAGTGTAACGTCTGTAGTTTGAAGGATTCTTAACATAGTCAGGAACCCCAGGAGACTCAGATGGAGTGGATGAGTTGTTTTCTGTGACCACATCCATGGATTGAGGAACCATAGTTGAATCTTCATCCTGCTCAGGTAGCTCTGCCTGTTGATCTTTAACATCGGCGGCAAACTTTACACGTTTCTTTGGTTTTGAATCGCCTTGCTCCTCCTTCCTCTTCAGTATAGGTTTCACATTAAAATCATCAGTTTTCATTACCTGTATCCCACCAGTAGGGCTTTCCTTGGTTTGAGCTGGAGAACAAGGGCCACCTTTAGCTGAAACATCACATTCTCTGAGTCTTGAGGATGCCGCAATCAGATCTTCCCTAGGATCCCTTGAGAAGCAGTTGATCTCCTCGATGGAATCATCAAGGATGTCAGGAACTACAGTGTTGATGCTCATGTTAATGCCATCACCCATGATTTCATTCATGTACACACGATCTGCAACATCCTCTCTGCCCAATGCCTCTCTATCATACTTGTCTTCTTCTTCCTGAAGGATAAACATATGGTTAGATAACATGTCACATTGACAAACTGTAACCAGCAAAATGAAAATTTTATGAAGAATCTGGTTCAAGCCACCTAGTGTTCTGCTATTCCATACTTCCATTAGCATTAAGTCATGCCACATTTAAATTTATGGCATGCAATGATGTAATGATTTTATTTACAGCTTTTGTACTTAGTAGTAGGTACAAGAAAAGGCATTTCAGAATGAACTAAGCGTGTTACAGTTTTTACATACATCCAAAATGGAAATTGAGGTTTATTCGCAGCATTTCCATGGACACATCTCAAGTGTAACAAAATTGCAAGTGAACATCACAATTCAGCACAAGCAAATGTCATGAACAAAAGGGCAGAGCATATGTTCTAGATATGCCATCCATCCGGAGCATGACAAACCTGCACAGGAGAACTGTAGAACACCCTAATATAGATTCTAGAAAAGCAGAATACTAGCAATGAAATGTTATGGTTGCACTACTCGTGTAAATCAGACAAAAAAAAGGTTGAAATGATTTTCTCCCCTCACCTCTCGATCTAGAGTAGGGTCGAGGCCGATGGAAACCCTAACCCCTTCCTCTTCGTCCTCCTGTTGCTGCTGCTTGCCACCGCCACCCCTATTTTCCTCCTCCTCCTCCTCCTCCTCCTCCTCCTCGTCATCGCCGAGGCCGCCGAGGTCACCCTCGAAGTCCTGCTTACGCCGCCGGCGCCGGCCCCGGAGGCAACCGTTGGCATCGTAGAATGCGGAGGCGCATGGCGTGTCCCCTCGGTCGGTCCCCTCTCCCTCACCCTCGTCGCGGGCCTCTGAGGGCCGCGCCCACCGGTGGCGCTCCACTTCCCCCGAGGCCACGGACCACGAAGCCGCCGGGAAGGAGGAGCCCGGTACGTCGTCGAACAGCTGCGACCCAAACAACCGCTTCACCCTCGACTCGAACCCCTCCCCTGCTCCCGCTCCACCTCCCGCCTCCTCCGCCGCCATCGCCTCCTCAACTCGCCGGCGTCGCAACCTTCCCGAAGCTTCTCGAAGCCGTACAGGGAGTGATTGGGTTCGGGAGAAATAGTAAACTTACCAGCTAGAAGGCGGTTTCTTGTCGGGCCTCCGAGTTGGTAACTTCATGGGCCGGCCCAGCGGGCAGACAAAAGTAAAAGTGAAAAAAGAAAGGTAAAAGGGAAATGGGAAAAAAGGAAAGCCGGTATTGGAGATAACGTCGGGGTCACTCTAGCCGCCGCCTCCTCTTATCTCCTTCGTGTCTCCTCCCGATTTCGCCCTCTCTCTCTCTCTCTCTCTCTCTCTCTCTCTTTCTCTCTCCGCCTCCGCCTCCCGTCCCGCCCCACCGCTGGTAGGGTTCTCCGCCCTCGTGGGCGTTGAGGTGAGGTGAGTCTTGGCTACCGCACGCTCTCCTCCTCTTAATCCTTGGTGGGTCCGTTCGTTTCCGCGACCGTGCTCCTGGTTTCGCGCGGGGGGGGGGGGGGGGGGGGGGGGGGGAGGGGCTCTGGTGAGGCTGGGATAGAGTTCCTGCGAGGCTCGGTCGGTCGATGTAGGGGCACGGAGCATCCGCCGTCCGGTGAATCTTGGCCCGGTGGGTGTCGGTAATCTGCGTGATGTCGTGGGGGAGTAGTGTGGTTTCATCGGGGAAATTCGGTGATGTCGTGGGGGAGTACTGGAGTAGTGTGCTTTCATCGGGGAAATGAATGGCAGTCGAACAATTTTGAACCGATTTTTTCTTGGACGTGGGGTCATTGTTGTCGAATGTTAGGTTTTGTTGCTGCGATGCTCAGTGTATTGCGAATCATTTTCACCCCTTGCGGGCTATTTGGCCTTGGGAAGAAGTTGATATCTTAATTTCATTTCATCAATGGCCAGGGGCTGTTCATGGTTGAAAAATAGGAGAAAGACATTCTATTGTGTTTTAATTGTATACCATCTAAATAGTTAAGATATTCTTAAATGTTTTGGCAACATAGATCATTACATGATATATCATTCTATAGACATGCACATTTAAATTTGATCTATATAATTTGTCATGTTTGTCATCTTATCCTCTTGCCAATCCTGTGTTGCAGGGATTGGATTGGTGGACTGGTGGTGCAGGGTTCTCTTTGGATAGTTCAATATGGAGGGGGCGCTAGTTCAGTCCGCAATTGCTCCAACCATATACAGGGGAAGCACTAATCGATTTCGTGTGCGTGCGAGGGCTACAATGATGCATAGCATGCCAACACGGACACTTACTCTTGGGGGTTTCCAGGGCCTGCGGCAAACAAATTTTCTGGATTCACGGTCAGTGGTCAGGCGTGATTTTGGTGCTATTGTAGCAAGCCAGATTTCACGTCCACGAGGATCGGCATCAAGAGGGGTGGTGCGTGCCATGTTTGAGCGCTTCACAGAGAAAGCAATCAAGGTGATTATGCTTGCTCAGGAAGAAGCAAGACGCCTCGGCCACAACTTTGTTGGAACAGAGCAAATTCTTCTGGGCCTTATTGGTGAGGGTACAGGAATTGCTGCAAAGGTTCTCAAGTCTATGGGCATCAATCTTAAGGATGCCCGGGTGGAAGTTGAGAAGATCATTGGACGAGGTAGTGGGTTTGTGGCTGTTGAAATCCCATTCACACCTCGTGCAAAGCGTGTACTGGAACTGTCACTTGAAGAAGCTCGCCAGCTAGGTATTACCTTCCTTTAGCCAAATGTTCAGCTAGTTTCATTCAGTTCTGATTGGATGTTCTTATTATTACTTTATGGGAATCTTCATCCTTAACTATTGCTTTGTATACCTCTAGTTTCTAACCAAACCAGCCTGTAATTTAGTTTCATATTACCAATATCCTGATCTTATTTTCTTATTTCACATTAAGTATGCAAAATAATAGTGTTAAATTTGTTGATAATTTGGGTGCAGTGAATTTGTTGAGAATTCACATGTATGAATATGCTTGCATCTATGACTAATTACTGGTTTAGAATGATGCTAAATGTCCTGGGGAAGTAGCCATCATGCCTGGCACTGTTTACTAGATTATTTGTATGCATATTAATAAGCTTACATTGTAAAATAAGAATGCCAAAAGGTGAAAATATGGTGTTGCATTGTTCTTGAGTTGATGCTAACTTCGATAATCAGTATCTGTTTAGCTCAGGTGATTGATTCCATAGTATTCTATCAATCTGTCAGATCCTTCATACACAAAACATGGCTTAGGATAATCCTTTACTTCTATTCACAATTGGGTTTTGAATCTATGCCTCGTGAGACTTTTTATTAAAAAATGTACAAAATATTTTCTCTAATGTTGTCATTGTTGTTTATTTTTCAGGGCATAACTATATAGGATCAGAGCACTTGCTTCTAGGGCTGCTCCGTGAGGGTGAAGGTGTGGCAGCAAGGGTGCTGGAAAGTCTTGGTGCTGATCCAAACAACATTCGTACCCAGGCAATTTTTTGTTATTACACTACATAAGCCTTATACAATGTACTACTTTCAGTTAAATTCAGGTGGGGAATGATATATTTGACATGATGTTTAGGTCATAAGAATGGTTGGTGAAAGTACGGAAGCTGTTGGTGCTGGAGTTGGTGGAGGAAGCAGTGGCCAGAAGATGCCAACGCTTGAAGAGTATGGTACTAATTTGACTAAGCTGGCAGAAGAGGTATTTCCTCACACTCGTTTGTGCTTTCTCTATTGCATAGATAAACAAGTAAAGACAAAAGAACTCATCATTTTTATCTGCAGGGTAAACTAGACCCTGTTGTTGGTAGACAGGATCAAATTGAACGTGTAACTCAAATTTTGGGAAGACGGACAAAGAACAACCCTTGTCTAATTGGAGAACCTGGTGTCGGAAAGACTGCTATTGCTGAGGGTCTTGCACAGCGTATTTCCAATGGGGATGTTCCTGAAACAATTGAAGGAAAGAAGGTTAGCTTAGACCATATGGTGACCTATGCATCACCATTTTTTTAATTTTTATATATGCTTGCAAATGAGTATCATCCCAGTTCTCCAGAGGTGTCACCCTTTTGGGTAAACTAGCTAATTTCCATTCAAACGTCATATAATCATGCAGTTTCCAATTACGAAAAATAACTTCTTCTAGTACACTTATATAGTTATATTAAGTGATACTACATCTAGTACACAGTCTGGGTATTTTGTGAATTCAACTTTCACTCAATACCATGTACTGATGCAACCAGTGTTATTGTTGGGATCAGTATTTGGTCCTAACCAATGAGGATTTGTGGATATTGTATGTGTAGATGAGGCTTGTACAGTTTATTTATAGAATTTAGAGTGAGGCAAAGTTTCTCTTTCTAATTATCATGGTATTATTTCAGAATATTGATCAGTATTTTTCTCATTTAGGTTATTACTCTTGACATGGGGCTCCTTGTTGCGGGTACCAAGTACCGTGGAGAGTTTGAAGAAAGACTGAAGAAACTTATGGAGGAAATCAAACAAAATGATGACATTATTCTCTTTATTGATGAAGTGCACACCTTAATTGGAGCTGGTGCAGCTGAAGGTGCAATTGATGCTGCTAACATCTTGAAACCAGCTCTTGCGAGAGGTGAATTGCAGGTATATGTGCCTACTTTTGAATTCTGTTGCTTCCATCATTATGTTCTATTGTATTTATAGTTCAATCTGGAGAATGCCACATAGTTGTTGACTCCACAAAGTAATTTGTCCACTTTTCAAGCAATATCCATGAATGGTATATGATCACTTGACCTGTTTTTGCCCCTAACTCACCCCACTTCTTATGCTTCCTTGTCTTCAGTGCATTGGTGCCACAACACTGGATGAGTACAGGAAACATATTGAAAAAGATCCAGCATTAGAGCGCCGGTTTCAACCTGTTAAGGTTCCAGAGCCAACTGTTGATGAAACAATACAGATCTTAAGAGGACTTCGCGAGAGATACGAACTCCATCATAAGCTGCGATACACAGATGATTCTTTAATTGCTGCAGCACAATTGTCATACCAGTATATCAGGTTTGCTATGCATCACATTCTTAGCTAATGTGTTTCATTTTTGGCTTCTGTTCTGTCTATACCAATTTACTCAAAGAGCTATTCCTTGCCAATTGGTATCATTTTGTACATTATAACTTATAAGAATTATGTTTCTCTTGGCCATGGTGATGTTCAGTTTTTTTACATCTCCTATTCTCCTTTGTTCTGTTTCTAAAAGTCTTTTACTTATTTGTGCAGTAGGTGCTTGCATAGGTGTGAGTTCATTGTTTAATTGTCCATAACTGGCTAAATGTCCTCATTGTCCTGACTTATGTTAAATTTAGGCTGTGCTTTATGATTTCCTCTTGTCTGAACTTTTGCTAATAGGTGTTGAAAAAGTGTTGGTCCAGTTCACTCACTCAGAACCAGTGTTGAAAAAATCAGCCGATTAATCGGTCGATTAACTTGTACTCGGCAACTTAACAGTTAATTTATACTATAATCGGTACATTAATCGGTTGACCAATTAATCAGGTGGTCAACCCGATTAATCGCTCCGTCTAGCCTCCCTGCTGCCGGAGCAGATCTGGTGCTTGCGCCTCCCTGCTGCCGAAGCAGATCTAGTGCTCGCTGCAGTCTGTGCCATGTCGCTGTCGGATTAAGCAGATCCGGTACCCACGCTGGCCTCCTCCTGTGGCCTGGGTCGGCCTCCTGCCAGCGCCTCGAGCTGTGATCCATGGTGGTCTCCTGCCGTAGTTTCTTGCAGCCTTGCCGGTCTTGAGACAACGAGACAAGATGAGGAATTCTGAGAGAGCAAGAGTGAGAGACTAGGTTGAATGAGACTAGAGAGAGAGAGCAGGCCTAATGAGAGAGGAAGTAGTCTTTTCTTGGAGAAAAAGAGTAGAGTGAATGCCTGAGAGAAGACAGAAATTTGAGAGAGAGAGAGAGAGAATGAGAGGGCAGAGGGGAAAGAAAGTGCATTGTCCTCATGGTTCTTATGGCGTCGCCTAGCCGTCGCCTAGTCGACAAGGCGACAAAAATTCCTGGGCGTCCGGGTCACCATAAAATGGCTTCGTATGGCGTCGCCTAGTCGTCGCCTGGCGGTTGTGGCGACGCCGCATGGCGCGCAGGCGGGAGGCGTGCGCAGGGGAAAAGCAGTGTTGCACACGTGGGAGAAAAGCTGCGGAGCATGCACGGGAAAGCAGCAAGCGCGCGCATGGAGAAAAGCTACGGAGCGTGCGCGGGAAAGCAGAGAATGTGTGCAGAGAGAAAAGCAGCAGCTCGCGGGAGAAAAGCAATGAGCGCAAGCAGCGAGAAAATCAGCAGCGCACGGCGAGAAATCAGCAGAGAAAGAGAGAGGGAAAGAGAGGGCAGCGCCGGTGGCGGCACAGGAGAGATCCCGGCGGCCAGTGCTCAGTCCGGAGATCCTCTCCAGGATCCAGCTGGGTTTCCTACTTTCCTCCTCCAGTCCGCAGATCCCCTCCAGGATGCAGCTGGGTTCCCTCCTCTAGGCTCCGGCCCATCTCAGTCAGTATTCTCTAGCCTTACTTCTGCTTCTAAGATGGGCAGGTATGTTTCTGTTTAGTGTTATGGGCACTTGGATAGCCAGCAGGTATCGTTTCATTGTTTCTATAATTCTATTCTACTGTTATGGGCATTATTAGTGCTTAAATAATGTAGTTATTACTCTAGATTCTCTCGTAGTATTTTGTGTATGGCGTCGCCTCACCGTGCGCCTAATTCGCCTAGGCGGTTGGAAGGGGGTAGGTCGCCTCGCCTTACCACCGTAAGAACACTGATTGTCCTCACCTATCACTTTCTGCTCTCTCTCTCTGCATGCGTAGTAGGTATCACAGGCTCTCTTTTCAACATACTTCTCTTTTCACTACACTTCTCTTTGTATGTTGAACAGAGTACATGCATGTGTAGTTTTATTGTATTGGATGCAGTCTCAAAAGAGACAATACTTGTTAAGTATGTCAATGTTATTGTTAAGTATGAACAATATATTATTTAACTATTTAGTCGACCGATTAATTGATTGACTGATTAATTCAGTTAATCCTCCGATTAACCGATTAATCCCTACTCGGTGGTTGGCCGATCAGCTACCGATCACCAATTTTTCTAACATTGCTCAGAACACAAGAACACACGCTCTTTGCACTTCGAAGAAAAAAGGCTAACAGAAGAACTCACTCAAGGAGAAAAAGCACTTAGGACTGCACACCAGTGCCCATTATTTTCTCACACCACACAAACAAACGCTGATTACACTGGTTTAAATAACACAAAGAGACGCAGACACGTTTGAGCCACTTCTAGCAGTGGCCGCTCAACTCGGCTAAAGCACACATGGTTCTTCCACTAATCACATTCCTACATGCAAGGCTTGACAAAACTGTTAGAGATATACCCTATAGGATAGGGGCTTATTTGTAAAGCTTCCCTTCTCTTGTACTATTGCCCTTTGGGCCCTCCTCTTGTACATATTGCCCTTTGGAATAGATGCTGGACATTTCCTAACATGGTATAGAGCTAGGGTTTCTTTCCCTCTCTCCTCCTTGATCCAGCTGCCGGTGACCCCTCGTCGTGCTTGTGCCCGTGCGTGCTCCCGCCGCCGCGCGCCAGCCTGCGCATGCTCGTGCCACCGGGCGCCTGCCCATGAGTGCACGCGATGCCTTGCGCTTGAGCCCGTCGCCTGCCTCCCATGTCGCCCCGCGGCCTTGGGCTTCCATTCGTTGGCTCCTGTTAGTCCTGTGGCTGCCTGTTGGGGCTGCCCAGAAAAAAAAAGAAGGGGAAGGGTTTCTTCCATGGTTGCTCTTTGTCCTTCCGTTCCTGTACCGCTCCCGAATGTCACTTTTGATGGCACCAACTTTTTGGAGTGGTTCACGATGCTTCGTGTGTGCCTTGATAGTCAGCGGCTATGGGGACATCTCACTAGTCACTCTCCTCGCCCTCCTGTCTTGGTTCGTCCTACTGAGCCTACTACCGAGGCAGATGGTGCTTCGCCTTATGATGATGCCCAAGTGGCCTATACTGCGGCCAGTGAGCATTACATGTTTGACCTTAGTGACTATGAAGATTAGAGTATTGTGGAGGCTTTTGCTGCTTAGATCCTCCTTGGCAGTATGAAGATCGAGTTTGCTATGGACCTTGCCTCCTTGCCTTCCACTCAGGCTATGTGGGGGCGTGCGACGAGTCTCTACCAACCGAGCAGCCACACCCTCTACATCTCTACCTTGGAGCTTGCCAGTCGCCAGTAGGACTCCTCCGTCGATGCCTTCTACCGCTAACTAACTGTCGTGTGGCGTCAGCTTGACTCGCTCGTGTCGGCTTACTGTCGGGCGTTGTCGTCTTCGCCAACAACATGACAATGTTCTTCGCCTCCATGAGTTCCTCGGATGTTTGTGTTTGGAGTTCGAGCAGCTTAGGGCTCAGCTTCTAGCTTGATCTCCTCTGTTGTCCCTAGTCAAGGCGGTCACCTTGGTTCGTGCGGAGGAGATTTCTTCATGGTGTGCTCTCGTCCTCCGTCACTGTACTGTCTGCTTTGACTAGCTCGACTTCATCGACACCTGCTCTAACCACGTCTTCTACACTGACCTCAACTCTAGGGCCTATTACTCAGGGTGGCACAGCTGTCGCTCTCTTCTGTCGCTACTGCAAGTCCAAGACTCACGAGATTGAGCAGTGTCGGAAGCGGCCTTCCGACTAGAGGGGAGGCTCAAGTACCTCAGGTGGTTCTCGGGGTTCTTCTCAATCACCTTCGGATCGGGTCCTTGAGCTCACCAAACAGATGGATTGTCTAGAGCGTTGTGTCACCTCTTCAGATCCATCCATGGTATCTTCTGCCACCGCTCAGTCCCCTCAGCTACCACCACTAGGTACTAGGGGTGGCAATTTGACCCGATTACCCGTTTACCCGTGGGTAAAAACCCTAATAGGGTCGGGTATGTTTCTAAAATCATACCCGATGGGTAAACGGGTACGAGTATGGGTATTGACTACCTATACCCATTTACCTGTTTACCCGATAACTCTAAATATAAAAACAAATCCTCAAACCCTAGCCCATTCAGCTTCTCTCCTCCCTCCCACCACCCTTAGTCGTCGGCTCCCTAGTCCCTCCCACTCCTCTCTCCACCACCAGCTCCCTCCCTCTCCCTCTCTCTCCCTTTATACCTCTCTCTTCGGCCTCCGCCTAGGCGGCCAGGCCCACCCCAGTGCCGGCATCTGTGGGCTGCCCTCTACACCAGCGTGTGCACTTTGCCTAGCGTGGCCCGTAGCACCTGGTGCTGCCCCCGCGCTTCACAATCGAGCTTCATTGGACTGACGCCGCTCCTTGCGCTTCCCCATCGAGGGACACCTGATGTCAGCCCGCGTCTTCCCCACTGAGCGCCGCCTCGCTGCTAGGGCTAGCCTCCGCTTCTTCTTTCCATGTGACTGTATTTTCTCTTCATGGGTAAACGGGTATACCCGTGGGTATACGGCGCCCACGGGCGATGGGTATGAGCACGATTTTCTACCCGTCGGGTAAACGGGTACGGGTATGGGTATGGACTACCCATGCCCGTCATACTCGATTGCCATCCCTACTAGGTACTCAGTTACCTTGGATTATTGATTCTGACGCTTTCTTTCACATGACACATGACTCTACTCATCTTGGTTCTTTGAGCTCGCTTCCTGTTTCTGTTAAGACAGCTGATGGTACTCCTCTTCCTGTTATTCGTCATTGGTACTCCTCTCATTTCTACTTCACGTTGTTTGACTTCTACTGTTGATGCCACTCCTTTTGTCGTCTCTACCTCCATCAGCTTTGCTTAGTGGCATCATCGTCTAGGTCACATGTGTGGGTCCCCATTTGTCATCTCTTGTTACTAGTGGAGTTCTTGGGAAGGTTTCTGGTGATACCTCTCTCTCTTGTATGGGTTGTAGACTTGGCAAGCAGATACAACTCCCGTATTCTGCTAGTCAAACAGTGTCCACTAGACCTTTTGATCTCATTCAGTCTGATGTTTGGGGCCCTGCTCCCTACATTTTGAAAGGGGGCATCGATATTATGTGATATTTATTGATGATTTCTCTCGTTTCACGTGGATATATTTCTTGGAGTCTTGTGCTCAGGTGCTTACTGCCTATCAGGCCTTTGCTACGATGGTTTGCACTCAGTTTGACTCTTCCATTCGTGTTTTTCGTGCTGACTCTGCTGGCGAATATCTATCTTGTTCTCTTCGTCAATTTCTTTTTGAGCAGGGCACTCTTTCTCAGTATTCGTGCACTGGTGCTCATGCTCAAAACAGTGTGGTTGAGCGTAAGCATCGTCACCTTCTTGAGATTGCTCGGGCACTATTACTTGCCTCCTCTGTTCCTCCTTAGTTCTGGGTTGAAGCTGTATCTACTGTTGTTTATCATGTGAACATTCAACCATCTGTAACTCTTCATGGTGTCACTCCACTTGAGCGTCTTTTTGGTCGGCTGCCTCAGTATAGCCACCTTCGTTCCTTCGGTTGTGTTGTCTTTGTTCTTCTCCAGCCTCGTGAGAGGACAAAGCTATCGGCACAGTCGGTCTGGTGTGTCTTCCTTGGGTATGACTCCGAGTGTAAGGGATATCGTTGTTGGGATCCGGTTGCTCGTCGCATTTGGGTTTCTCGTGATGTTACCTTTGATGAGTTTCATCTTTTTTTCTCCGATGCTCCCTCCTCTCATGAGTCGATTGATTCTCTTGACTTAGTTTGGCTTTCGTCTGACTCTTCTTCCACTGTGTCTCCACCATCACTACTAGTGTCATCATCCTCTCCTCGTCCTTCACCACCATCATCCGCTTCACCACCTTCTCCACCACTACCTCCACGTCCTCCCATTCTCTATCACTATACTCGTCGTCCGCATCCTTCACCACCTTCAACCTCTTCTTCCCCTGTGCCTCATGAGTCTTCATACTCAGCACTCTTTCTGAGCCTTCCACATATCGAGATGTTATTGCTCATCCTGAGTGGTAGTTTGTTATGGCTGAGGAGATTGCTGCTCTTGAGCGTACCGACACTTGGGATCTTGTTCCTCGTCCTCCTTCTGTTGTTTCGATCTCGTGCAAGTGGGTCTACAATACCGGCACTTAGGATCTTGTTCCTCGTCCTTCTGTTGTTTCGATCTCGTGCAAGTGGGTCTACAAGATTAAGACTCGCTATAATGGCTCTCTTGAGTGCTATAAAGTGTCTTGTTGCTTGTGGTTTTCAGCAGTAGTATGGTCGTAACTATGAGGAGACCTTTGCTCCTGTTGTGCATAGGACCATCGTTCATACTCTTATTGCGGTGGCCTTTGTTCGTCGGTGGACTATCTCTCAACTTGA
The DNA here is from genome assembly GCA_019279435.1 of Zizania palustris. NCBI lineage: Eukaryota > Viridiplantae > Streptophyta > Magnoliopsida > Poales > Poaceae > Zizania > Zizania palustris. Next base: position 2,775,102 of record JAAALK010000086.1, on the reverse strand, counting down.
TGTGAAGAATGCATTTCTTCACGGTGAGCTGCATGAGGAAGTCTATATGCACCCACCTCCATGCACCCACCTCTTGGCTATCCTGTTCTTGATCGCCATGTTTGTCGTCTCTGTCGTTCTCTCTATGGCCTCAAGCAAGCCCCTCGTGCTTGGTTTGAGTGTTTCACCTCGGTTGTCACTGATGCTAGTTTTGTTGCTAGTCAGCATGATCTTGCTCTTTTCGTTCACATTTCCCCCGCGGTCGTACCCTTGTTCTTCTCTATGTGGATGATATGCTCATCACTGGGGATGATTATGAGTATATTGCCTTTGTTAAGGCTCGTCTTAGTGAGCAGTTTCACATGTCCGACTTGGGTCCTCTACAATACTTTCTTGGGATTGAGGTCACATCCACACCTGACGACTACTACCTCTCCCAAAGAAAGTACATTCATGATCTTGATCGTGCGGGTCTTATTGGTCACCGCTTTGTGGACACTCCTATGGAGCTTGACACTCCTCTTCGTGCCACTGACAGTGTTCCTCTTGAGGATCCCACTCGCTATCATCACCTCGTCTGTAGTCTTGTCTATTTTGCATCACTCATCCTGGCATTTCTTATGCCATTCACATCTTGAGTCAGTCATGTCCACTCCCACTAGTGTCCACTACAGTCATCTCCTTCGCGTCCTTCGATACCTTCGTGGCACTGTTGACCGACATTTGTTTTTATCTAGTTCCAACTCCCTTTAGCTCCACGCTTATTCTGATGCTACTTGGGGTTCTGATCCTTCAGACTTCAAGTCCTCTGCTTATTGTGTCTTCCTCAGTTCCTCCTTGATTGCTTGGAAGACCAAGCAGCAGACTGTTGTTTCTCGCTCTAGTGTTAAAGTTGAGTTGCGTGCTTTGGCCTATGCGACTGCTGAGGTGACTTTTGGTGACTTGGCTATGGTGGCTCTTGGCTGAGTTTAGTGTTGCTCTCTCCTCTACGCGTGTGTACTGTGACAGTACCGGTGCTATCAGTATTTCTCAGGACCCAGTGAAGCATGAGCTCACCAAACACGTTGGAATTGATTGCTTCTATGTTAGGTCGGCTTTCCAGAGCAAGATAGTTGCTCTTCAGTATGTTCCCTCGGAGATTCAGCTTGTTGACTTGCTTACCAAGGCCCATACTCGAGCTCAGCATTGTTTTCTTCTTTCCAAGCTCAATGTCGTTGATCCACCTTGAGCTTGAGGGGGGGTGTTAGAGGTATACCCTATAGTATAGGGGCTTGTTTGTAAAGCTTCCCTTCTCTTGTACTATTGTCCTTTGGGCCCTCCTCTTGTACATATTGCCCTTTGGGCCCTTTGGAATAGATGCTGGACATTTCCTAACATCAACTACTACCCAAGCCAACGTGCACCTTCATGGCTGCATGCATTCACTTGTATGCTCATTGCTCACACAATTAACTCCATCAGCGTGCACCTACATGGCTGCATGCTTTCACTTGCATGCTCACGCAATTAATTCCCCTAGCTAATGTGCATGCAGGTCATTACCTCCACTAACTCATGTCCAATAGCATGCAAAGCTAGTAGGTTCCTTCGTACTCCTAGATGTACACTGACCAAACAATTTTAAACACATTAAAAGCTAAGACACAAGATTACTCTAACAATCACCCCTTAATCTTGATGTCTTTATTCTTGACACCTCCACACCAGGAATCAAAGTAGTGTAGGCTCATCATTGGGATCCGCAATGGCGAACTATGCCACAACCTTGGTCGCCTTCTTCACTTCATCACACTCATCAACAAAGTACTCACCATACTTGCGGCAATCAATCTTCGACTTGTCGAACTTGCCACAATACTTCTTGTCACCGTTGCTACTGTCGGAACCCTCACCACGTAGATTCTCTTCAGCAACTTTGGCCTCCCACTCGGTGTGTGTTAGTCGTGGTTTGGCATGTGCAACCAACAGCTACGGTCCTCTTTCCTTATCATGCCGATGTCCCCTAGACAACTCCTCGAAGGTCCTCAAACATCTGATGGTCTCCGTAACCGACATCTTTGTCACATCCCTCCATTGTTTGTGTGGCGTGTTGTGGAAATATACTAGGTGCTGGTGTTTGGTCAGCACATAACTTGTTAGCACAAACAAAAGCCATCATCAATATGGAACTAGAATGACACCTTTTTTTAATCAAATCTCAGGGACATGGTCTAATCATGAGGGTGGTATTTTATCATGGTGTTTGATCCCAAGTTTTTGTGTTTTGATGATGAGTTTTTTGTTTTGTGCTGACCAAACAAGTATAAAACACATTAAAAGGTAATACACAAGATTACTCTAACAACCCTTTTATGCTATACTGTCAAAATGGCTATGGAAAATCAGAAGTAAAATATATTTTATGTTCAGCGCATGATGCTGACATGCATGCTGATCAGGATCCCTCCTAGGAGCAAAATTTTAATTCAGTTGTCTTTTTGAAATTGACCAATGTTAAAGTTCACCATGGTTCCATTTTAGATTCCTGGGCTAGAAAGGATATAGGATTATAAGTTTATAGCTGAACGCAAAAGGAAATCTATGTTTGTTTGCAAATAAGATCTATTTCTACTAAGAATTTGGATTGGTATTAAGTACTTGGCAATTGAGATAATCATTTAATTGTCAACCTAACAAACTTCTTTTCTTACTTTTATTTATTTAGTGATCGTTTCCTGCCTGACAAGGCTATTGACTTGATTGATGAAGCGGGATCTCGTGTTAGGCTTAGGCATGCACAGGTACTACCAATTTATTATTCTATGCAGCAATCCCCTTCATTGCATTTTCTCTGTCTAAGTATGATCTCTTTATGTTGCAGCTCCCTGATGAAGCCAAGGAGCTTGACAAAGAGCTTCGACAGGTAACCAAAGACAAGAATGAGGCTGTACGTGGCCAAGATTTTGAGAAGGTATATATACTTTTTGTAAGACGACATGTTCAACAGTTGAGTGTTGCAGAAATGCATATGTTGCATTGGATTTGTGGGCACACAAGAATGGATCGAGTCTAGAACGGCGATATACACGATAGGCTAAGGGTAGCACTGATTGAAGAAAATCTTGTCTAACACCGATTGAGATGGTTTGAAATTATCCAACGGAGAACTCGAGAGGAACCGGTGCATGGTGGAATCCTGAGGCAGCACGACAATAGTGTGAGGAGAGGTAGGAGTGATAGGGGAAGATCAAAATTGATTTGGGAGGAGACAATAAAAAAAGACTTGAAATGATTGAATATTCCTAAAGATTTGGCTTTGATAGGAGTGCATGGAGAGAAGCTATTCATGTGCCTGAACCTTGATTAATTGCTCCTGTTGGGTTTCGACTCTAGCTTACCTCAACTTGCTTGGATTGAAAGCTTTGTTGTTGTTGATATAATATACTTTTTGTGGAAGTCCTATATAGAAGTTCTTAAATGGTTTTCTTTAGTAAAATATTAGTCATATCTGATGGCAAACCTATTGAGTTGTTTTGGCCATTTCCATTTTGTATTGCAAAGTAGTTTGGTGGCTCCTAAATCATAGCTAGAAACCACCCTTTTTCCTTTCTTTTTTGCGATTAGAATTTGGTAACTTGCATCAATTTTGAACCAATTCTATTGCTTCCAAAATTTTGTTCATGATATCTCATCATTATTATATTTTGACAGGCTGGGGAATTAAGAGACCGGGAAATGGAGCTGAAGGCCCAAATTACAGCCATTATTGACAAGAGCAAGGAAATGGTTAAAGCAGAGACCGAGTCTGGTGAAGTTGGTCCTCTTGTCACTGAGGCAGATATTCAACATATCGTCTCCTCTTGGACTGGAATACCTGTGGAGAAAGTCTCATCTGATGAGTCTGACCGTCTCCTTAAGATGGAGGAGACCCTCCATACACGAATCATTGGTCAGGATGAGGCTGTCAAAGCTATTAGCCGTGCCATCCGACGCGCTCGTGTTGGCCTCAAGAATCCGAATCGGCCCATTGCTAGCTTCATCTTCTCTGGACCAACTGGTGTTGGTAAATCAGAATTAGCAAAGGCTCTTGCAGCCTACTACTTTGGCTCGGAGGAGTCCATGATCAGACTAGACATGAGTGAGTTCATGGAGAGGCATACAGTCTCGAAGCTCATTGGTTCACCTCCAGGTTATGTTGGTTACACTGAGGGAGGTCAACTAACTGAAGCAGTTCGCCGCCGTCCATACACAGTTGTTCTCTTTGATGAGATTGAAAAGGCACATCCTGATGTCTTCAACATGATGCTTCAAATTTTAGAAGATGGAAGGCTCACTGACAGCAAGGGGCGGACAGTTGATTTTAAGAACACACTGTTGATCATGACATCAAATGTTGGAAGCAGTGTCATTGAGAAGGGAGGACGGAAGATTGGATTTGACCTTGATTATGATGAGAAAGACACCAGTTATAACAGGATTAAGAGCTTGGTGACTGAAGAGTTGAAGCAGTACTTCCGGCCTGAGTTCTTAAACAGATTGGATGAGATGATCGTGTTCCGGCAGCTGACAAAGTTGGAGGTGAAGGAGATTGCTGATATTATGCTCAAAGAAGTGTTTGACAGGCTCAAGGCAAAGGATATCGACCTCCAGGTGACCGAGAGGTTCCGAGATAGAGTTGTCGATGAAGGTTACAACCCGAGCTATGGTGCCAGGCCTCTGCGTCGTGCTATTATGAGGCTTTTGGAGGACAGCTTGGCAGAGAAGATGCTGGCTGGCGAGGTCAAGGAAGGTGACTCTGCTATTGTTGATGTGGATTCAGAGGGTAAGGTGGTAGTTCTGAACAGCGGGAGCGGTGTTCCAGAACCACTGGCACCTGCTCTGAGTAACTAGTTGAGGATAACATCGTTGGTCTGGAATTCAGCCTACCTTACCTCTCCTGGGCTTCTCATGATGGTGAAACGAGATGGTTTCAATCCCCCTTCATTTAGGTGCTTTCACTTTCCTCTCTGTTTTTTTCCAAGCGAGGCAGTAGGAATGTTACGGAAAAGAACCAACAGAGATGCATTTACCAGATAAACTGTATGCTAGATCATGAGTTGCTTTATTTTTAAAAGCATGCCAGAAGCTTTACTCCAAGTACTTGTATTTTATTTTGGTAGCCGTAAGATAACGCTGCGTTGTTGTTGTACATTACGTCACACTAGACTGCTTCCAATACTTTTCAAGTGGGTGTAACTTCTCTTGAGTTTCACGAAACGGTGGGGCTATATCATATGCTACGGCACCCTGGCCATCCAGCAGCGTTGATATATAATGATCTGAAATAATGAGATACTAGTTTCATTTGTCAGTTGCGACTATAGTGATTGTAATGCCAGATCAGAAAACGGAGGAAATATTGGAATGTTTGTAATAATTGTTCTATTGCTCTTGGTACTCGTGTTTCTTATTCAGTGAAATATAATGCATTTTATCCCGGCGGTCTTGTCAGCGCCTCTTTCCTTTTCAGACTTTCGAGGGAAATGACACCTTTATGGTTGAATTGATATGTCACACCAATATTTTAGTTTTAATATAAAGTTAATAAATTACAAAGATTTTATTTTTAATATATAGTTAATAAATTAGTGGTGAGAGTAAAAGATTAAATTGTGAGAAATTAGTGTTATGAAATGAAAGGTACGGGAATAATATTGAAAAAACAAACATTCGTAAATCGGCTGGATAAGAACTTAAAATTAAGTTTTTCTATAAAGTTGATTTGTTATAAACAAAGTCTTTTTGGTAGTACTTTTTTGGATGAAAAGATAGATAGATACGTAGAAAGCGTCGTATGATTAGACAATACGTTTCGAGATTTGGATTGTTACAGCCTCCAAAATCTCTCTATTTGTCCATTTAGCTAACTCTCCAAAAATATTACTCTCCAAATCTGCTATATACTTCGAAAAAACTCTCTATTTTCAACTCTCTACAAATTTACTTCTCACTTTTAAAATCCTAAAATATTTCAAAAGATTTGATTTATTTTTGAAATCCCAATTTCTAACCTTAAAAATCCCCATAAAAATCCCCAAGTTATAAATTTACGAATTTTCAAAATTTCAAAATTTAAAATTTTTAAAATTATATTTTCTCTTCTTTTTGAAATCTTAAATTCTAACTTTATAAATCCCAAGTTATAAAAATTTCAAATCCCAAAATATTTTGAAAAAATCACTCTTCACTTTTAAAATCCCAAAAGATTTTGAAAAAGTAATTTTTAAAAATCCAATTTCTAACCTTAGAAATCTCCGTATTATAAAGTTTTCAAATTTTAGAAAAAATTAAATATATATATATTTCTCTTATTTTTATTTTTATTTCTCTTCATTTTTTTCTTTTTCTATTTTTTCTTTATTTATTTATTCGGTTTTCTTCTAAACGCATGTGTCCCTAGACGCTTTTTCTCTTCCTGTTTGTACTGCTGCGTTTGTACTGCTGCGTGTGGGACCACAAAAAATAGCCAGCCACGGCTAGCCGGAACATCAATTTGGCCAGCCGAAAAAAGCCATCCGGTTAGCCACTCTTTTGGAGTAAGTTTTTTTTTGTTTAGATGGTTAAAATTTGGCTTGGAGAGTCAAATAACCAGTTTTTTGGAGATGCTCTTACAGCTATGGAGCAATCTCTTGGCTATCTGCCTATCTGGGTTCACTTCGAGCTCGAGCGTGCACAATATATACTTTGTAGTTTAGTGCAGTTTGGATGGTCGGGACTAATCGAAGACATAAAACCAAGAAATATTGTGCTCTAGTGACCGGTATCATGTGCATTAACTACCAGCACAGCACTACAGCACTAGAGCACTACCGGTATCAAGCTCTCTTTGACTTCAGCTCACACGTACACCATTAGGCTATTCACAATGGGGTTTCATGTGGTGTTTTATGGTATTAATTATCATGTCATATTAGATTTTTTGCTTACATGACATTCAATTAATGAAAAAAATAGTGTCATCATCATAACATGGTGCTAACCCATTTCTAAAACAGATGAAACGAAATGAAACAACCATTGAGAACTAAATCGTTTCATCCGAGAGAGCGTATTTCATGAGAGTCAGTTGCATTTAATTACACTAGTTAGTCTAGGAAATAGTAAAATGAAACTCTCCACTGAGAGAGGGTATTTCATTCAGTTGTAAAGCTGACGTGACATTCTAGGAAACTGTGCTATAAAACACACCATTGTGAATATCCTTAGAACCGGTTTAGATCTAAGAAGCTAAAGCAAACCGACTAAAATAGAGCTAAAAATCCAAACACCAAGAGCTAAAAGGGTTAAAAAAATTAGTCTCATTAGCCCCTAAGGAAGAGCTAAGAGAGGCTAAAATACTCATTTTCTCACCTCTACCCTCACCATACATACATGCATGAAAATAAAGGGCATTTGAGTCATCCTGTATGATAATAAGGCCCTGTTTGGGAACAAAGTTTTGAGGAGTTTTGGAAGTAATATTGTAGTATTGAGCAATATTGCAGTATTATATCATGAAAGGTGTTTGGGAACACTATCTGAAATATCTGTAAAAAAACTACAATATTAGAAATGCAGTACTAGATCTACAGTATTAAAAACTTTGATATGGAGCAAAGTTTTTCTCTGTAACTCATCCCATTTCTCTCGCACACGCGCTAAGGCTGTCTGTTCTGCCTCCCACGCCGCCACCTCTTTTTGCCCTCACCCTCCTGCACCGCTCGCCGCCACCAGCGCCGCCCACCGTCGCCAGCGCCGTGCCGCAGCGCCCGTCGTCACTAGCTCCGCCCGCCGTCGCTAGCGCCGCCGCCGCCGCCAGCGTGCCGCAGCGCCCACCATCGCCAACTGTTTAATGTTGTTTATGTTGTGTGCTTGATTAGAAAATGGATTAGCAGCTATGTTTATCTGACTTGTAGCTAAGCCACTCCACGATTTGCAAAGTTTGGTTCCCTTTTTCAGTTTTGTTCTCCCCTTGTTTTTTATTTGTCTTGGAAGCAGACCAACCTCTGACCCACAACAATAACCCTTGCACAAGAATGTTAGGAGCAGTGCCACTCGCTCTAACATTGAGTTATGTATTTTAATTTGTGAACACTAGATTGTAATATTTTTGAATCAAATATGATGCAAACAAACTTTGCTTCAAAACACCTCTATATATCTCATACTATGGTATTCCAAAACTATGGTATTGTCATAGACGTAGTATACTATAGTTTTTGAAATACTATAAGTTTTCAAAAACTGTGTTCCCAAACAAAACCTAAAGTCTTTAGCACCTACTTTATTCACTGGATTATTCACTGGATCCAAATAGAGAGACTAAAATTTAGTCACTGATTTTAGTTACTTTTACATTAACCCTTTAGATCCATAGTCCCTGCAAGAAATGCCATTCATTGCAGCAATCAAGTTCTTAATAGCCGCATGGGGAAAAAGAAAAGTAAACAGAAGGTAGCAGAGATAAATGAAGAATGTAATCGAGTAACATATGGCCAATCTTCTTCACAAAGAAAACAAGTTAAACATGCTCTTACATTGTTAAGCACTAAGTACAACGAAGTAAGAAAAACTGGGGCGAATAGCACGCAGAGAACTTAAGTTTCTCTCCAAAAATGCTCAAATTACATCGGTAATGAGTGAAAGATCATATGAATATCTGACACTATGATGATCCCAAACACTAGGACGCTCTAACCAGTGACCATAAACCGGGGCTACAAAACCTTCAGTTTTAGGACAGGATCTCAACCAAGGAAGTTCATGATCACCAAGTGGAGCACCAGATTGCACAGAACAAAATCTGCAAAAGCCCTCTCTGGAGGAAGTTCCTGTGGATAATGTTTTGGCGTGAAAAGTTATGCCAGAATCTCAAGAATTCCTCTAAATAAAGAATCTCAAGAATTAATGTCCCTAGTAAATACAAGTGAATGAATAGTTACCTTAAAGTCCTTGTTATCTTTGTTGACTTGAATACGGAGGCAAACTGCACAAACATTGCTAGTTATCTATCTGACAAGGGAAAAGAGTAGTTGGGATTGAGAATGGGTAAGAAGTTCCTACCAGCGAGTACGGCAGTTCCTATGCATGAAAGGATGCCCGAAAGGAAAGAGTTGAAGGGAAATGACCCCACTATTCCCATGTAAACAACCTGTTTTGTCAGAGGAGAGCAGTTCAATAGTATGCAAATGTCACTGTAAACATGTCAGTTCCAATTATCAACTAGTTTGCAACAGTTATGGAAGAAAGGACTTGTGAATGGAACACAAACTTATGTTCACTTAGTACATCAGGAGCTCAAAAAAATTGCATCAAGCATAAGATTTTTGATTGAACCCTCTACAGCACAGTAACATTGTATTAGAAAAAGAAACACAGCTAATGTGGTGTCTATCAAGTATCAAACCAAACATTGGGTAACACAGTTTCATAATAATCCATGACAGCCACCTATAAAAAATGGAAGTTAGATGACTAGGTAGAGAAAATCTCTCCCCATAGAAAAAAAAAACAGGTAGAACAAAATTCTGTATTAATATCTTGTTGTCAAAAAATACAGTATAACTACCACCAACAAATAAGATCTTTCCAATCTAGCAAACTGATACATAGCATAATCAGTGTTCAAAAATTCAGCCCCTAGGGGCCTGTTAGGCACTAGGCGCTGGGTAGCTGCCTCAATTAGGCATTAGATGTTGCATTAGTCAGCTAACCTGCCTTGGGGACTCTTGTGCTTCTATTTTAGTGATATATATTGCCTAACTTTTATGCAATATCCTAGCTAATTGCTTGGAGTTCACTAGTCAAGTTGGTCCTTGGCGTTAGCCACAGGCCCTGCCGACCAGCTAGTGCCTAGAGCATTGGTGAACCATGAGCACAAGGAAACCATCATATTTCCATGGTAATAAGGCTTTAAACTCCTCCGAAACTTCACAGCAAAAAAATGGTTAGATTACCTGAATAAGGGCAGTAGCGACCGCAAAAACCACATAGAGATCAATTATCTGCAGTGATATCAAAGGGAAAACATGATCAATGATTTGCTAATAGCTGATCCTGCCAACTTAAATGGAAAAAATGGCCAAATGATACCTTGAGGTTTGTTGGCGTGGCAGCATAAGCCTTGCCCAGAGACTGAATAAGAAGCTTCGCATCACTAGTGGCCCTCGGCATCCTCAAAATCTTGTCTTCTAGATCAAGCAGTTCAAAAATTCAATTTGTCAATTACCAACAATTTTCTAAAACAGGTCGAGTGCCTATTTAGGATTAATCTGAATCTGTGCTCGAAGTAACCAATAATGCTTACATCTTCAGTAGCATGCATGGCAAGTAGAGAAATCATATTTTCAGCACTATAATACAAACATATGAGGTTCTAGCATTCACAAATACAGTTAGTTGTGCCACATGAAAATGCTGCAAAATTTTGTACATGACTGCTAAAATTTATACAGGGCGTGCTGGTGGCACGCTGGAAATGCTGGATACTAGTGCAACAAGTCGAAATGCCAAGGGTCATCTGTCCCTGGACGACGCATGTGGAATCAACTAGTTCAGAATCAGGATCAATTGCTTCACATGTTGTTCACATATCTGGATCAAATCAAAGAACACACAATACCAACACGAGATCAGGTCAGATCTGAAACCCCACCGTCGAGTGCGGACGACGGCGACCAGCCCAGCCGCGAAAGGCAGGGAAGGCGCACGGGAGCTCAGTGGAGGAACCCAGCGCGTGGTTGCAGCCGGCGGCGGAGGCTGGCTGGAGGAGGTCTGCGGGAGGAAGCAGAGAGGGTTTGGCGCGTAACGAAGGTTAAAGGCCGTGGCGAGAGACGGCAGGCGGGGAGTTTGACGCATCGGGTACTCGTACCTTATCCGGAGATGGGAAGGAAGGGGAGGTCGCCGCCGTCTCCTCGATCCGCCTCCGCTCGACTCGACTGGAATGGTCGGGGCGAGAGGGAGAGTGAAACTGTGAAAGGCTACAAGGATGGCAGTTTCACGCAAATTCCATAATAGTCAAGGGCATTCGAATGAGTTTGGAATTTTTGCTCTTATGCGATAAAATTGTGTGGTGTTTACTTTTTTGTTACGTTCTGTGTGTTTGACAATTAGATTTAAGGGTCATATGTCATACATTCATATGGAGCAAAAGAGTAAATTCCATCAACTTAAGTATGACATGAATATAAATCTCCTAATAAGTTTTGAGCAAAGCATTGGAGACGACTAGGCCAACCTCAAACGTGCCCATCTAAGGTTCGAGCCCAAAGCTCTTGATGGATGACCCATGGCGACTCGTCAGAGTTTCTTTTTTGTCGATTGGGAGCGACGATGGTTCCTTTCTTGTGATTTTTTATGGATAGGGCGTTAAGTTGTCGATGTAAGCTCTCGACTCTTGGACCGCGTCATGGATAGGCGGTGGCGATTGTCATGGAGGTGATTGTAGCCATTCGCGTGTCTTTAGGACGTCCTGGGAAGATTTTCTCATTCATGGTCGTTTGGGCAAGCCAGATGACTCCGGCTATAGCTAAGACTTGGGTTGTGCCGGGCCAACACGGCACGGCTCATCAAGCCTAGTTGACTCATGCCAGCCTAGCACGACCAATTTGCTGGGTTAGATCGGGCTCACATGCGGTAGTGAAACTTAGGCTTAAGCATGGTTTATAGGCATGTTGGGCCTATTCGGGTTGAGCTGGTTCAAGCATGGACCAATATATTAGCATGTGAAAAATAGAGTAAAAAAGAAAAAAAACTTTTTATAAAGAAAAAATTGATTCCTATAATTAGTTTACATGTGATTATTATGATTTTTATTGTATGGGTTAATTAATATGTATGTGATTTATTTGATTCCGTTGGATATGGTTAGTTTGATCCTATTCCTAAGGATAGGTCACGACCGACAATATTAATAACAAATTAACACAAATAAATTAGTGGAATGAAATTAATTAATAATTATTTTATAAAGTTGTTGTCTCGTTAAAAACCTTACGCCCTAGTGTAGAGTTCCCCTTATAAAGAAATAGTGCAACAACTAATTTATACTAGCATAACATATTATTAATCTTGATCATCTTCATCCAAGCGAAACTCGGCCATCTGGCACTTAATATATGCATCTTGTTGATGATGCTGAGTTCATTCCTACGCCTCTAGGCAATCTTTCAAGTAAAATATTATCTCAATAGTTTCTGCTATAAGACATAATCTCCTTTCTTCAATATTTCTTCCAACCTGGCTAAATGCCTGCTCTAAAGAAACTGAGGAAGATGGAATCAATAGAATGTCTCGGGTAAAGTGAGCCAACACCGAAAGAGTGTTTTCTTTATCCTTCTACCATGTAAGGAGGACGACCTTGTCCTTATTGAGCATCTGATCATAGACCGTATGATTACTCTCGAGGTAGTGGTTAAGCACTGCGTTAGGATTCCAATTTATCCTAGTCAGTGAGGGCCTAAAGAGGAATCTATTTCTTTGCCCATAAATTTCTTCCACAAGTTTTTAGAGCTTGAGTTCCTTTCCTTTTTCTTCAGGGCCTCCTCAACTATCGGGCGAGTGAGACATAATTTCTATTGATATAAACAAAAAAACTTTGTACAACTCGTTAGTAACATGTTGATAAGTTTCAGAATAATCAATACTCATTGCATCACCCATAGAACCTAAAGTAATTTTCAAAACATCTACTTTTTTCGAGAATCAACTATCAAAGCAAAACAATAAAGATGTGCAATAATAGTAAAATATTTTTGTTGGATCGGAAACGGCGACCAAGGGGGTGAATGGGAGCTTTTAAAAACTTGGGCTAAAAACAATCTTCGGATTTAGTTCTGTCTACTGTGGAACAGGCTTCGAACACCAACCTTCGAAGGTCTGGTTCGGAGGTACTTGACAGCTCCGAACACAGGCTTCGCAAGGAGTAAAAGTCCGAAGCCAAGCAGACTTCGCTCCACCCATGACCCCGAAAACAACTCTGCTAAGTCAGTGCAGGCTCCGCACACAGGGTGCTACGAGCAGGCTTCGCACTTCACCCTTCGCAAGAGTGGACTACCCTCCGAGGACTTCGACTTAAAACTTAGCGACAGCAACTGGTGCTGGGCTTCGTTCTGCGAAGGTCTAAATGCACACTAAACAGACTTCGCTAAGGGTTCCGACACGAGAAGCAAAATGGGCCTCGGTCAGGGCTTCGCTAGTAAGCAGCGAGGTCTAGCCTCCTGTTACACAGAGCGAACGCACACTGAAAAACACACTTCGCACACAACACACTTCGTCAACACAGGCTTCGATGCACTGTCACAAGTCACTCAGGGTGACACACAAATGAACGAAGTATGCAGCGAGGTATGTAAAACAAGCTCAAGCAAAAAGCACACCGAGGCAGGGCTTCGCCGCTTGAACAAGGAACACAAAAATGAACTCACTGGATGTATTCAAAGTGTGAGGAGGTTGGTACAGGAGCTCAACAGTAAATGCTCAAAAGTGTTAAATGTTACCTACTGAGCCCCCATATTTATAGCCCACAGTTCACCCAAGTGAAATGACTACTTTACCCCTAGGGTTTACACCAGTTTTGTCTCTACAGAATGGAGGGGTACAAAAGGTAGTCAACTTTATTCTGGAGGCTTCTCTGTCAGCTTTGCAGAGGGGACAGCGTCAGCTTTTTGCAGAGCAGACAGTGTCAGCCTTTGCAGTCTTTGACCTTCCTGAAGCCCCCCTTCGCACGCGAGGGGTGCGGTAGCTTCGGTGAGAAGCCTTGAGCCTGACGGCCTTCGCTTCACCGAAGATAACCTCTGATACAGTGACGGTTTTGAGCCGAAGCCATCAAAGCCCTTGGGCCTTCGCACCACCACCTCCGGAGTGGACCACCACGGCTTCGCAGCTACTCCCAGCTCGAACTCCGTCAGTCCGTGTACCGAACCCATGCATGGCCGAAGTACCACAAGTCATCCTCACTCCGGAGCTAGCCTTGCTCCGAAGCCTTCCTCACTCCGAAGCCCCACCTTCGGAGTACCACCCTTCGAAGTCCCTCCTTCGTCCAAGGCCTCCGTATGAAGCATTCCATGAGCACTTCGTCGCAGTGTCTCTCCCCGAGCACACTCCTCGACGAGCCTCACTCGGATCATGCCTTCGATGCGCCTCGACTTCTGAGACCTTCGTCGGGTACCTTCGAATGTCTCCTTCCGGAGCACACTTCGAACACCTTGCCTCCGCAGAGGACTTGATCCACCAAACTCCGAAGTCACTCCATATGGAGTACCTTCGAAGTGCCTCACCTCCGAGTACCTTCAGCCGGAGCCACGCTCCGCACTCTCTGCCTTCACCTGGCGCACCTCGACCCGAGGACCGACCCAGACCCCTTCGCAACCACCGTGACGGAGCTCCCCGCTCCCCTGGCATCAAGCCTCCCGCTTGACCCAGGTTCACCTGCTACGAACCTGTCCGTCGCCTCCTAAGTCCCTTGCGCACCACAGACAAACAGACAAGTGTATCCAATACTCCGGAGACCTCTCCGGGTTAGCAACCTTCGGTACACCCTCCGGTGTACCGCCCAAAGTACCGAGACCTTCGGTACGAACCCAGTCATCGTGTACTGTCGGACCCCTCCGACAGGCACACTCCGCTGCAACAGCTGCAGCAACCGAAGCGACCTCCGAACACCTTCGGAGATCCAACCTCCGAACCCCCTTCGGAGGTACCCCTTCGAACCAGAGGGTAAAAGCCTGTCAATCACTCATCACAAACACCGAAACCAACCCTTGGTTTCTCAATTTTAATAATTTTGTTTCCATTTCATGAATAACGAGAGATAAAATCCTATCAGACCTATTCTCGTTGAACACATGCATAAATTTCTAAAGACGCTCAAGTACCTCATAAGAGGTCGGATAATAAACTTCTGATAGTAAAATTGTTGCATTATAAAAGGGCTTTAAAAATTTATGCATGTCTATAGCAATGGCCCAATCTGCATTGGTGAGAATTAGAGTATCACTGACATTATACTCAACATCATCCTACATTCTAACACTCATAGATTTGATAAAAACATATATTAAACTTTTATATCCTTTTACCTCCCTCAACAGATAAAAATGATGCTTCTAATGTCTCAGTGAGGTCGACCTCCTATGGTGTCACCCTATTTGTGACTAGGGATGGTAACGGGTCTGCCCTCATTGGGTTTTGTCGCCCCATCCTCGTACCCATCGCATGCAAAAATCCTCGTACGCATCCCCGTCCTCGTCCTTGGGTACGGAGTTTTCCTCGTCCCCATACCCACATGGGTATAGGGAGCTTGTCAGGTCCCTAGCAAGGTAGTTGTCGATGGGGATGAGCTCCTATGCATTGAGGTGCACCGCCAAGAAGAGGGTCTCGATATAGAACTGGATAGAGTGAACGTCTGGTTCAAAGAGTGAACATCAGGTTCTTCCATTCTTGTACCACCACCACTAGTATATCTCAATTCTCTTGTCTTCTCTATTTTCTAGAGTGAGATGATGTTGACGCCAAGATTTGGTAAAGCCCAAAGCCCACCAAGGATGCCGCACGGTCAACAAAAGTCGAGAAGATCTGGTCAAAGATGATCAATGAAGCCGTCCATATTGTTACAATGTGAATGGATGCAAAGGAGTCGATGGAGATAAAGATGAAATAAGATAAGTATAAATCTAGAATCGGTTAAGATAGAGTTCTTGGACGACAAGTCTTCAGACTACTATTAATACTCGGTGCATCGCCACCCTCGGTTCCCAAGGTTTATCTTGGTGGGATTCGGCACTCGGAGCTAGGCTGCATCGTTTTGATTTTTAGCGAAGAGGTGAGTCCCGCCACCCCCAATGATCGTATAGACTACGTCAGTATCCTCACGGTTGCATCAGATTGATCTCTTAAGGTGAACGTCAAAACAGTACGGTTGCCGGTTCTCGGTGTATCAGCTAGCTCTAAGACTGCATCAGATTGATCTCTTAGATTGATGTGATCTAGGTGTGGTAGTTTGAGGCTTCATCGGTTAAGTCTGACATCTCTTGCTATTGTATCTTTTTCATGATGTATACCATTCATCTAAATAAAGCATGCCCGATACTTTGATATATTATTAAGATCATCGTGATTAGCTACTGTCTTGGTTAGGTTCGATCTAGTTATTGTGATGATTTTTATGATATAGATATGTTATATGGCACATTTTATTTATTTTTGTCAAAGCACAAGCCAACAGGTTATCTTCAAATCAACGCCACATCTTATAAGACATCGAAAAAGCGTTCATCGGCCTATGTGGTAAAACTGTCCATCTTATCGGCCGATGGCACGGTCACCCGATTGCTTTACCCCTGGTCATCGGCCCTATGGCTGATTGGCATGATATTCCATGAATATCCCATCCTCATCGCGGTCATCGGCTCAATAGCCGATAGGCTGACCATATTTTCCTGTTTCCTTATCATTTGTAGGATCAAACTGATTGGCACGCCTTGAACCCCTTTTTCTAAGAACGTAGGACCTGCACTAGAGTTAAACAGATCTCCCAGGTCACACGTGTGTTAAAGTGTGACCAAAAAATACACTAATAGATGAATATACTACTTTTAGGCACGATGAGATATGCGCGCCGATAAGATTCGAGAGGACGTACAGAGGTGCTCGTGGAATTCAACGTTGAGATGGCTGCTTGTCAATGAGGTATGTGCTCGTGCTTCACATGTGCTGATCTACTTTTTTGAGCTGCGTTTCTGGATGTTTCGAGGAAGAAAAGAGAGCATTCAGTTCTTTACATAATCGCAACAATGTATCGTGGACAATTTTTATTAGTGGATTTTTGCACTATGTGTGCAGAGTGCTTCAATGAATGTTTTAGCTGCTTTTTTCGAATGTTTTTACTTTTTAAGCTGATCAACATTGCATTTTTTAGCTCATGCATGTTCCTGTCATCTTGTTGTCTCTCTAGCTACCACACTTGCATCCATTTACGTACATAGATTGATGCAGATCTTGGAAAAATAGTTTGTAGGTTCAAGCATCTACTTCACGTTATTCACTCTTGTTTTCGTTCTTGCAGTATACAGTTCATGTTTAATTATTGATTTCATTTTGGTCTGAGGTATATTGGTATGACTGAAATTTCACCAAATAGATGGGTCATTTCCATGCCGGGTCAGCCCAAGCATAGCCTATTTGCTAGGTCGGACCATGTTGACCCATATGCCAACCAACCTAGCATAAGCATGACCCATAGATGAGTTAGGGCATCATAGCCCATGTATGGACTATGTTGGGCCATGTCATGAGCTGTGTCGGATTGCCGTATCATGGGCTAGCCCAAAAGAGCTCGGCTCAAATCCCAACTCTAGATCTGGCTCCCGAAGGGGCGACCACCATATGAAGTTTCCCTAGGGTTAGATTTTCTAGCTCAGGAGGAGGTCTATCATTTGGGTGTTTCATCTTGCTAGATTCATTGATCATCATTGAGGTTAGTAGATTCATGCTCTTTCTTGGAGGTTGTTACTGGTGTAGGGATGGATCGACCTTGGAAGGATGACCGTCATGGTAGGAAGAGGAGGATATTTGATTGGGGTGATAAAGGGAGGGAATGGTGGTGACCATGGCCTAGATGAGAGTAGCTTCCATGCTAGAGCTCACCGGGTCTAGGATGGGCGCACGGGGGATTTCCAACACAGAGATGATCACCCTAGTGATGTGCGTAGGAATGGGGGTGCTAATTTCTCTCGATTTCACGGAGTCTTGAAGAAATAGAGAAATCACAATTGAAGATATGGTTTGCTATAACTGGGGAAATATCCTATGCAATTTGCAATCGTGCGATCTGGTGCATCCAATCAAGATCCAACGGTTACAGTACTTTTTTATTTTTTTCATCTGTAACCGTTGGATCTTGATTGGATGCACCAGATCGCACGATTGCAGATTGCACAGGATATTTCCCCGCTATAACTATGGTATACTAGGGCACCATCAAGCGTAGTTCAGAACCCCATGCTTTGCTATACTTGCAAGCAGGCTAGGGAGGAGAAGTCGATTTTCAATCCTAGACTTGAATTGTTTGGATTTGGGTTTCGATCTACGGGGTTCTATTTCTTGTAGACTGAGAATGTGGCCAATCATGCGATGAATGTAGTTGTTATAGGTTTGCTCAAAGTGGAGGAGGGCCCATGTTCTGAGGAAAAAAATATTTGAGCTACAGAACATGTTTGAGATCAAATGGGAGTAGAGAGTTAAATAGATTGATCATGTTTGGTACTTGATTGAGTTTCCCTCTATAGAGACTTTGAAAGCACTAACCATATTTGGGAGTTTTTTGCTTCAAGAAATTCAAGATCAGGCTAATTGTGGTTGAATCTGATAGAATTCTGGATTTTTTTTGGTGAGCTTCAACATATTTGGGTTAATGTTTTGGGGTTCCTCCGGCTGCTCGCAATGAGAAGGACATAACAAACCGGCAATCGTAGGTAGGAAACCTATGGAGATTGATCAACAGAGCCTTGTTATGATAGGAACAGTTAGGATTAAGATTGCTTGTCGTGATCCATATAAGGTGGAGGGTACCTCAAATGTTTTTATTGACTATGCGGGCTATAAAATCACCTAGATCCCCGAATTGGAAGGACAAAAGGCTTTACGTCCAAAACCTGATGAACTAAAGCTTCGAAAGACTGATGGGGAATTAGGATGCTCATAGAGGGGGGAGAGGGATGGTGGTCTGGATTAGAAAGATCAGCACGGTTCCTCAACGACTACTCATAGTTCTCATGGGGACCAGAAAGCAAATGAGAAGACAAATGATGCTAAAGATCAAGAGGTTGATGGAGAGTATGTTTTTTCTGAGGATGGAGGAAAAGTTGATATTTCTGATTTTGTGGGAGGACAATTTGATGATGACATAGATGGGTCTCATAGTGATGATATGTATGAAGTGCTATACAAAGGAGAATAACCTGGGAGTCTTAGGAACAATATGGAAAGTTCATCTAAATGCACAGTACCAAAATAATAACCTGGAACTGATTTTCCCAATTTTCCCTAAAAACCGTATTAAAACTTTTTTCTAAAATCTACTCCTATCTTTTATTTTGTCACCCAAACAATAGATGAGACTTTGTTTTTGAGTTAGGGTTAGGAATTTCTTAGTTCAACATATTTTTTGTTTTGAGCTAAAACCTTGGTTTTTTTAATGGATGATCAAAATTTGTTACGCATGTATCCAACAAGCCATGATATTTGGATCATGCGATATCCTAACTTCTTGTATCCTTCATACAAAAATGCCCTCAGAGCGTTAAGGACCTAGCGATGCCGTTGTCGGATAAGCTATAGCATACATAGGAGTTGATGTGTACATGTGAGCCTATGTTGAAGAAGCCCAACATGTGAATCTATGGACTGTGTGTACTAAGTGGAGTATGTAAGAACCGATGAAACATTGTAACAGAACTTAACAAGAAGTAAGAATCAATTGATTGGTGGCTCGATAGACCAATTGATCCTACACAAAAGTTCTACGAAATTGAGTGAGATTGTTAATAATTGGTATCAGATCCGTTCGAGATGGAAGTCTAAGTTTGATCATCTGATTAAGAGAACGGAGAAGACGGAAAGAGTTAGAACATAGGGGGATCTTTGGAGTATTGGCTACCAAAGCAGAAGATGGAAGATCTTTGGATAGGATGTGAAGGATTTAACTCCTGTTCGATTCTAGCGCAGCTTTGGTTCTAGTGGCGTGGGTTCAGACTCACTCCGGCAAGCCAAGGAAGAAGGGTTCAATCTCAGAGGCAGCAACTACCACAATAAGGGTTTCGTCTGCCTGCGGAGCGCGGCACGATGAAGCCCTCCTCGTCGGCGGCGATGGCGAGGTAGACGGGGGAGCTAGAGAATAGCATCTCGGTGGCCTCCTTTGATCCGGACACGTTGGATGCGATCTACCGCTACGACGAGGTGGCGCAGATGTGGGTGTAGTGGCAGGAGAAGCCCTGGGTGAACGATCCCCACCCTTCCGCCATGCCAAGATCTTCGCACTCGCGTTGCTGAAGATTGTCGTCCACGCCCACGTTAGGGGCACCATCGAGGTCATGGGCCTCATCCAGGGCAAGGGCAAAGGCGACGCGATCATCGTCATGGGTGCCTTTGCGCTCCCTGTAGAGGGAACCGAGACAAGAGTCAATGCCCAAGTCGACGTGTCGAGGACATGGTCTAGTACTCCAGCATCAACAAGCAGACTGGAAGGCCGGAGAACGTGGTCGTCTGGTATCACTCACCCTGGTTATGGATGCTGGTTATTGCAGATGCTTAATCAACAATTTACAGTGCCATTCTTGATTCTTGGCTGTTGTGATAGACCCTACAAGGACTATTTCTGCTGGTAAAGTGAAGATTGGAGCTTTTAGGACATATCCAAAAGATTACAAGCCATCACAGTAACATGTGTCCGAAACTCAGAATATCAGGCTATACTGCTTAACAAGATAGAATATTTTGTGTTCACTGCAAACAGTACTATTATCCGGATATAACTTATTTCAAGTCATTGCTGGGCTCTCACCTTGATCTACTATGGAACAAGTACCGGGTCAACACATTATCCTCATCACCACTTCTAGGAAACAGGAATTATGTTAGTGGTCAGATCTTTGATTTAGCTAATAAACTAAAAAGAGCAAGCTAAGGCTCAAATGGCACATAGTCGATTTGGCATGCTCATGCCATCACAACAAAAGAAAGAGCAAGAGGAGTCTCCACTGGCTAAGGTAACTCGTGATAGCTCAAAAATTACTACCGAACAGGTCCATGGTCTCATGTCACTGTTAGGATAAGATCTCGGAGGAGAGAGGGTCGAGTCCCTCTCCCCCACGCGCTCAGCTCGGACCCCCTAACCACCTCCCTAGTCTCACGCGCGCCCTGATCGGGGGCGCCCCAACCGATCTATGGTTGAGGGGCCCCTGCCGCTAGCGCAATAAAAAGAGGGGAGGGCTCTGGCTGCAAAGGTTAATCTTTGCACGCCCAAAAACCTCCCCGACAACTCTAGAGACCCGATCTACATTTTGCGCTAAGCGGTGGGAAGCCTCCCTCGCCGCAACTACGCCATGGCGTCGTCCTCGTCAACTCCGGCCGCCGCCACTGAAGGTGCACTACTCTTACCCTCTCTGTTTTTCATACCTAAGGACCTATGCCATGTTCATTAGACCTAAGATGAACCCTGCTAGACCTAGACTAGTGATCAACCTAGACTAATCTAGTTCTATCAATGGTATCAGAGCCAATCTAGACTTAGGCTAGCTAGGGTTTAGGCGTCGGACCCCTTGATCCGACGCCATTGTTGTGTTTTTTTAAGCACTATGAGCTCTCTGTATGTACCCGTATTACTCTCTGTTAGACCCTAAGAAAACCTTAAGAAAACTCATAAGGACCCCCCTGTTAGCTTCGGCTAAACCCTAAGAAAGCAAAAGAAAAATCCCCAAATCCCCTTAAGAAAATCTTCGGGTAAGAGAGTAAGAACAGAACACAAAAAAATAGAAATTAGGGTTAGGGTTTCGAAACCCTAACCTTAGTTTTTTTAGGGGAGGCCGGGGTCTTACCTTGGCCCCTCGGGTCGTCGCGCCGCCGCTCGCCGGTAGCCGGGACCGCGCCGCCGCTCGCCGGAGGCCGGCGAACCCTCTCGGGTTGCTAAGATTTGACCGCCGTGGGCTAGCTCGACGGAGCCCTGCTCACCCTCGGGTGAGCGTGGTGCTCCGGCGAACTAGCCGGTGGTGGCCGACCGCCAGTCGCCGTCGCCGTCGCGGGCCGCCGCCGCGCGTCGCGCCGCCGCGCGCTCGGGACCGGCAGGGGGAGGGGAGAAATGTTTTAGGTTTAGGGTTTCCGGCGCGGCGACGGTTTTTATACGGGCGACAATAGCGCTCAGCCGTTGGATCGGATCTGACGGCCAGCAGCTACCGGGCGTCGATGTGGCCCAGGTGGGGGAGCCAAATCCTGGCCCAGGCCCAGGTTGCGTGCGCGGGCGCGCGCCGAATGCCTGGCCTGGGCCCAAGACTCAGTCAGACTGCCGAAAGGCGTTTTTGGGCCGGACCGTGGCACTGTTTGGGCCAAAATCCTTTTTTATTTTTCCGGAATTAAGAAAATTGATTTATTGTTTTATTTATTCTCTAGAAAATAAGAAAATTGCCCAAAAAACAGATAAAATTAAGTTTGATGCGGGAATAATTTTGTAAATTTCATCACATTCAGTAGTATTATTCTGAATTTTATGAGAATTTTTAGAACATTTCTATGATGTTTTCTAATTTTATAAGACCAACGTCTTATTTAAATTAGAGAATAATTTTTTTTAAGTCATTAAAAATTCAGAATAATTTTTTCTACTGATTTCTTTATGCTGATTAAACATGTGTTATATTTTTTAAGTCTTCCACTGTGCTACCACTGTTTAATCATATATTATGTTCATCCACTTTATTAAGTTTATAGTTTTTGTCGATTGAATTTGAACCAATGAGATAATTTAATTGACGAAATAAAGTTTATTTTAGTCATTTTTGCATAGTAATTTTATCTCCTGACCAACGTTGGTGATAAAATCACTGTGTTTTAAGTTGAATTGATTCTATTTCTGCCCAACGGTGATGTAGAATTAATTCCTATTTATTGAGTTTTCACATGCTGATTTGACCAACGTCAAATTAGCATGTCTCTTTTATGCCTGTAATTAACCCCTTTTGACTATCATTGTTTATCAGGCAACTTGCTTGCTCAGATGTCCAACATTGAGAAACTCAATGGGGACAACTATGGATCTTGGCGAGAGGGTCTGTTGATCTCTCTCGCCATCTTAGATGTGGATTTTTCCTTGCAGGAAGGATGCCCAGTTGAGCCCACTGAGTCAGTGATGGCTACTGGCGAGACAGCTGATGCTTTCGTCGTACGCCAGAAGGACTTTGCTCCTATAAGGATAAAGTACGACATTGCGTACAATAAGTGGAAGCAGTCAAACAGAAAATGTTTGATGATAATCAAGAACTCCATTTTGGAGCCCATTAGGGCTTCAATCCCTGACTGTGAGACTGCCACTAAGTACTTGAAGAAGGTTGATGCCCAGTTTACTGGTTCATCAAAGGCTGCTTGTGCCTCCACAATTAAGAGGTTTATCACGGAGAAATACTGTGGTGGAGGCATTAGAGACCACATCCTAAGAATGAGTAACTGGGCTGCTAAGCTAAAGACAATGGAGTGTGCAATGACAGATAATTTTATAGTTCATGTTATCATGAGCTCACTCAGCAAAGACTTTGAGCACTTCGTTATTAATTATAATTCTCAGCCAGAAGTGTGGACTTTTGAAAAATTAGTGTCCAACTGCGTTCAAGAGTAAGAACATATTAAGGAGGCTCGAGGTGGTGATTCCGTTCACCAGATTCAAGACAAGGGGAAAAAGACATTTACCCCGAAGAAAAATACTAAGACCTTTAAGAGTAAGGGAAATGCGCCTAAGGACAATGATGTCCCTCAAGGCGTCTGCAGGCACTGTAAGAAGGAGGGACACCACATGAAGGACTGTGTGGATTTCCTCAAGTGGATGCACAAACACGGTAATGATGAAATTACTTGTATCGATGAATTCTTGTATTTAGATTATTCTACCAACACCTGGTGGATTGACTCAGGTGCAACTGTTCATGTTGCCAACTCTTTACAGGGATTCGCTACGACGAAAACTTTGGAAAGAAACGAAAGAACAATTAGAGTGGCGAATGGCATCGAAGCAGAAGTTGAAGCCATAGGAAATCTCCCTTTAGAATTTAAGAATGGCTTTATAATTCTTTTGCGCGATGTACTCTATGTTCTTTCGATGCGAAGAAACTTAATTTCTGTTTCTTGTTTAGTTAATAATGGGTATGATTGTCATTTTGGCGACAGACAATGTGCTATTATTTATGATAATAAAGTTGTGGGTCTTGCCTTCGAGCATGACAAACTTTATCTTTTGTCCTTAAGTGATTCAGTGAATTCTATTAGTGAGAAAGCATCGTCCAGCAAAACAAATAAGCGTAAGAGAATTAGCGACGTATCTTCGAAATTATGGCATTGTCGCCTAGGCCATATTTCGAGGGGGAGGATTGAACGTCTAGTTAAGCAGTCAATTCTTCCACCTTTAGAATTCGCAGACTTAGATCAATGCATAGATTGCATTAAGGGCAAATACGTCAAACAAATTAAGAAAGACGCAAAACGAAGCACATGAGTTTTAGAAATTATTCATACGGACATTTGTGGTCCATTTCCTGTGACGTCTGTAGATGGTTATGATTCATTCAAAACATTTACAGATGATTATTCGCGCTATGGTTATATTTATCCAATTAAAGAACGATCAGAAGTCTTGGATAAATTTAAGATATTTAAGGATGAAGTAGAAAATCAGCATGATCTAAAGATTAAGATAGTGAGATCTGACCGTGGAGGGGAGTACTACGGTCGTCATACCCCGTATGGCCAAGTTCCTGGACCTTTTGCAAGGTTTCTACAGGAAAATGGTATAGTCGCCCAGTATTCTACACCGGGCGAACCTCAGCAAAATGGAGTGGCAGAAAGGCGCAATCGCACCTTAATGGACATGGTAAGAAGCATGCTAAGTTATTCCACTCTACCGGTTGGTTTATGGATGGAGGCATTAAAAACTGCCATTCAAATTCTTAATCGGGTTCCGAGTAAGTCGGTGCCCAAGACACTGTATGAGTTATGGACTGGACGAGAACCCTCTCTAAATTATTTTAGAGTATGGGGATGTCCAGCTGAAGCTAAAGTTTTTAACCCAAATATTGGTAAGCTAGATCCTAAGACAGTGAGTTGTCATTTTATTGGCTACCCAGATAAGTCTAAGGGTTTCCGTTTCTATTGTCCCGGTAGACATACCAAATTTGTAGAAACGAGACACGCAGTCTTTTTAGAAGACGCGATGATCAGGGGGAGCACGGTATTAAGAGAAATTAGCCTTGAAGAGAAGCGGGTCTGTGCACCTACTCCTATGATTCAAGAGCCAATTCTTCATATACCTGTGATAGTACCTGTCTGTCCAGCACCTGAAGTTGGACCTTCATTAGCGACACCTGTTGTTCATGAGGTACATGTTATTCAGGAGCCTGTAGTTCCAGATGCTGCTAATGAGGAACAAGAAGGACAACCCCCTGTTTTAGAAAATAATATGCCAGTTGAGGAGGACATCATAGAAAATGATGTACAAATTCAAGAAGACATTAGAGATGGTGATGTCCCAGTTCAAGAGAACGTTAGGAGATTACAAAGAGTAAGAAAATCAGCTATTCCTGATGACTATGAGGTGTATATGAGTGAAGAAATTCAAATGGAGGGCGATCCCGCCTCTTTTGAAGAAGCTATGAGAGGCCCTCACTCTTCTAAGTGGCTTGAGGCCATGGAGGATGAGATGAGGTCTATGAGTACCAACAATGTCTGGAAATTAGAAGAAATTCCTAAAGGAGCCAAAACAGTAGGCTGCAAATGGGTCTACAAGGTCAAACGTGACTCCCAAGGGAATATAGAAAGATTTAAAGCAAGACTTGTTGCTAAAGGCTTCACTCAAAGAGAAGGAATAGATTATAATGAGACATTTTCTCCTGTCTCATCTAAGAATTCATTTAGAATCATTATGGCTTTAGTGGCACATTATGACTTAGAGCTACATCAGATGGATGTAAAGACGGCATTTCTCAACGGGGATCTAAATGAGAATGTCTATATGGCACAACCCAAGGGTTTTGTCATAGAGGGGAAAGAAAATTTGGGATGCCATTTAACTAAGTCCATTTATGGTCTTAAACAGGCCTCTAGGCAGTGGTATCTCAAATTTGATGAGACAATTAGAAAATTTGGGTTTAAGGAGAATGAAGAGGACAATTGCATTTATGCTAAGTTCAAGAATGGGAATTTTATTTTTCTAGTCTTGTATGTGGATGACATCCTACTAGCAAGTAGCGATGTTAATCTACTATTAGAAACTAAGAAGTTTTTGTCCTCTCATTTTGACATGAAGGATCTTGGAGAAGCTTCATATGGATTAGGAATCGAGATTCTTCGAGATAGAACTAAGGGGGTATTAGGATTATCACAGAAGGCATACTTAGAGAAAATACTGAGAAAATATAGTATGCATTCATGTAAGCCTTCGCCTGCTCCGATAGTCAAGGGTGATAAGTTTGGGAATTTTCAGTGTCCCAGGAACCAATATGAGATCGATCAAATGAAGTCGGTTCCATATGCTTCTGCTGTCGGAAGCCTAATGTATGCTCAAGTATGTACTCGCCCTGACTTAGCTTTTGCCACCGGGATGCTTGGCAGATATCAGAAAAATCCAGGTATAGATCACTGGAAAGGAGTTAAGAAAGATTTGCGATATGTGCAAGGCACAAAAGGCCTCATTCTCACATATGAGAGAACAAATAACCTTGAAATAGTAGGTTATTCAGACTCAGATTTTGCGGGATGTGTGGATACTGAGAAGTCCACGTCAGGTTATATATTCACACTCGCAAAAGGAGCTGTGTCGTGGAAAAGCTCCAAACAAACTGTGACGGCATCTTCCACGATGTATGCCGAGTTTGTAGCATGTTATGAGGCCACCGGACAGGCTCTATGGTTTAAAAAGTTTATTCCCGGTTTAAGAGTGGTCGACAGCATTGAAAGACCACTTAAGTTGTACTATGACAATGAGCCAATAGTATTATACTCTCATAACAACAAGAAGAGTGGTGCTGTCAAACACATCAATATTAAGTACTATGTTGTTAAGGAGAAAATCCAAGATCACACTATAAGTCTAGAGCATATAAGTATCAAGCGCATGCTTGCGGATCCGCTCACAAAAGGCTTACCACCCAACGTGTTCAGAGAACACTTAACCGGTATGGGTTTAAAGGAAAGCCTATGATCATTGGATTTGTAAGGGCCCAAAATAAGTTTAGAAACTATTTCAGAGTAGTGAAATGTGTTGTAGCTGTTGAGTCACATAGTACGTAACTGACTACTGTGATGCATCATGCTCTATGCATTGATCTATAATGAGATAGAGGTAACGTTAAGTTAAGTTAAGAACTAAGTCGAGATCTAGGAGGAGAATGTTAGGATAAGATCTCGGAGGAGAGGGAGCCGAGTCCCTCTCCTCCACGCGCTCAGCTCGGACCCCCTAACCACCTCCCTAGTCTCACGCGCGCCCTGATCGGGGGCGCCCCAACCGATCTATGGTTGAGGGGCCCCTGCCGCTAGCGCAATAAAAAGAGGGGAGGGCTCCGGCTGCAAAGGTTAATCTTTGCACGTCCAAAAACCTCCCCGACAACTCTAGAGACCCGATCTACATTTTGCGCTAAGCGGTGGGAAGCATCCCTCGCCGCAGCTACGCCATGGCGTCGTCCTCATCAACTCCGGCCGCCGCCACTGAAGGTGCACTACTCTTACCCTCTCTGTTTTTCATACCTAAGGACCTATGCCATGTTCATTAGACCTAAGATGAACTTTGCTAGACCTAGACTAGTGATCAACCTAGACTAACCTAGTTCTATCAGTCACAAGTCATTAAAGACATCCTCTTCAATTCTGCTCACCTATCAAGCAAAGCACAAGTGCTATAGATTCATCTAGGCCTGAGCCTATGGTTGAAGCAAACATCGGTACTATGGTTTACAAATTGCAACTTCTGGAAAACAACTCCATCCACCCAGTTTTTCATGAATTTCAACTCAAGGTTGCTTATGGAGTTCATGGCAATCCATCGCTAATCGCTGGCATTCATTCTGCTCGTTTTCGATCTGGACTTTAGTTCTACTATTGCACGAATTCACCAGTGACTGAAGTCCTTTTCTAGAGGACCAACAGACAAGCTGAATGCTTCATGAAAAAACCTGGAATAATTGCAAGAAAGATTTCCTCAATGCTGGCTCGGGGAAAGCCAGATTTTAAGGAAGAGAGGATGTTAAGGACCCAGCGGTGCCTTTGACGGACAAGCTACTGCCGGATAAGCTACAGCATTCAGAGGAGATGCTACGTCCGTGTGAGCCCAGGCTGAAAAAGCCAGAATCTGTGGTCTAGAATGCGCCACGTAATTTGAGTGCTGGTTGTTTGTACTGTACTACTGTATGAAGTATATAAGAACCGATAAAGTATTGCAACAGAACTTGAACAAGAGGTTAGAACCAGTTGGCTGGCGGCTCAGCAGATCACTGATCCTGTGTGAGAGTTCTACAAAATTGAGTGAGGTTGCTAACATAGAGCTTGTAGAGTTTCACAGTTTGTAGCTTGCTACTACCTCAGTGTCTCTCTCGTCTCCTTTCATCTGTCAGCCTGTAACGCACATGTTACTTCTGTTATTTCGGCTTTTAACTGATGGGAGTGGCCGGTAAGACGCTGCTTGGAACGCATGCAGGAACTTTAGAGACGAGATTTTACACGAAACAGTCCGATACGCGTGGGCAAAGAGGGATCAAATTTCCCGCATATATTCCAAGGTTAGGTCAAAATACAGCGAGTACATATTAGTCGAGGAGAATATGAAGAAACTAATATTATTGTTGATGTAGATATTAGTTTATTTTCAAATTATGTTGCAACTGAGTTTCACAATTTAAGTAGCTGGAGCCAAACGTGGCCATATACACCTTGGCTTCTTCTGGCCGAGAACGCACTTACGCACGTACGCGCACAGTCCTAGCTTAGCTTAGCTGCACCCTTGCACAACGAACCGCATCCTAGCTAGGCTCATCCAGCTCGGCCGGTCAGCCGTCGGATCGCTCGAACGACTCCGGCAGCGGCCGGCCGCCGAGGAACGCCCTGAAGAGCACGAGCGACCTCTCCGGCTGCGAGAACGGCGCCTCGTGCGACGCGCCCCTCACAGTCGCGAACGACAGCGCGCCGCCGCCGAACGCCTGCGTCCACCCGCCAACCTGCATAGTGCAAGCATGAAGCATTCACATCGCCGGAGTCAGAGAAGAAGAGGGCCCGTGTTCACCACGGCCATGGGGTGACGCAGCATATATGCGTATGTACCTGCTTCCCTTCGAACCAGACCCTGTACGGCATCGTGGTGTTGAGCCGCAGCCTGCCGGCGAGCCGGTGCACCAGCGTCCTGCTCCCCGTCAGCGGGATCACCGAGTCCTGGTCACCGCTGCACCACACTCTTCCATTAATCCATCCACACTCTTACATCAATCCATGAAAAGCCTCCAGTTTCATTCGCCGCCTGCCTCACCTGTACACCAGCACCGGGACGCCAGACTTGACGAGGCCACCGACGATGTTGATGGTCGGAATCTGCAGGTCCAGCTGCTTGTACTCCAGAACACTGCATCGATAAACATGTTCTTGCAACAGTCAGCTTGCTGAAACGGCTAGCAACAATGCAGAGGATCAGAGGACATTGGAAGTTGGAACAGCTTAGCTTGCTCGAGAGCAGAAGCAAATGCAGGCCGGCCGGCTCACCTGCTGCAGACCGTCCACTTGGCCACGTCGTTGAGGCTGGCGTGCATCGCCTCCTGCACGTCCTTCCGGTTGAGGTAGCCCATTGTCTCGTCCTCCAGGCACACGTCCAGCTCCCTGCTCCCTCGCTGCAATCGCGCAGAGAAGAAACTTATCAACAATTCAGGTATCATTGCCCTGATCATGCAACTCATCATGTAGCAAGCACACTCCTGCAATCTAAAGCATAGTGGATTAACGCCATGTCTCACCTGTGGGGCGAGGGCTTTGGACTGCATCAACACCGACGAGACACAGACGTCGAGGGTGACATCATACTTGTCCACAAACCTGCTGGTCTCCATGGCAACCTGGCTCATCACAGCATCACAGGCTGAGCTGAGCAATCCGTGGTAATACTCGCTCACATATCGCGAGTAGTTGCACACGGTCGTGAATTGATGGTAGGTCGAGTCCGAGATGAGGCCGTGTGACCAGAAGAACTCAGCCCTCGAGTTGAAGTCGGTCGCAAACTCGAGGACGGGGTTGCCCAGCTGATTGAGTGAATCAATGAGAATTCACTGTAATTATAATTGGAGACAGATCATGAGGTTTCAGTAAATTTAGCTGGGTGAATGGTGGTTGCTTACGGCAATGCCTTTCAGATTGAATAGCTTCTCCTTCTTGTTGCATTCGATCATGCGCTGCGCCAATTGCGGAACATAGTGGCCTGAAAAATACTTAATTCTGCTAGTTAGAGGATGGATAAATGAATTTCATAACAGGAGCAGAGCAACAAGATAATACAGTAAAGTTGCCTTAATTACCAGCATAGCTCTCCCCTGTGATGTACAAATCCCTGCCCTTGTACTGCGGGAACTTGGTAAACCAGCCTTGCAAGAACCTCAAGTTGTCCCTTGCTTTAGAGATTCAAAACCCCTCAAAATTAATCATCTTTAAAACTAAATCTGCACAAAATTGGACTATAGTTTGGAAAAGATAAAATTCACCTGTCCTGCTGTCACCAACACCCCCATAGAAGGAAGGGTCAGTGGAGTAGGAGAAGCCCACTCCTGCAGGGCTCTCCAAATACAGCATGTTAGCCTCTGAAAAAATCAAGCAGCAGATGCCAAAAAGATATTGAGAAACCAAGGGTGGTTTCGGTGTATGTGATGAGTGATTGACAGGTTTATTTACCCTCTGTTCGAAGGATACCTCCGAAGGGTGTTCGGAGGTGTTTCACCGGAGTGTGTTCGGTGTTTGCTTGCTGCAGCTGTTGCAGCGGAGTGTACTCGTCGGAGGGGTCCGACAGTACACGATGACTGGGTTTGTACCGAAGGCTTCGGTACTTTGGGCGGTACACCGGAGTGTGTACCGAAGGTTGCTAACCCGGAGAGGTCTCCGGAGTACTGGATACACTTGTTTGCTTGTCTGTGGTGCGCAGGGACTTCGGAGGCGACGGACAGGGTTCGAGCCGGGTGAACCTGGGTCAAGCAGGAGGCTTGATGCCAGGGGAGCAGGGAGCTCCGTCACGGTGGCTGCGAAGGTGGTCCGGGTCGGTCCTCGGGTCGAGACGTGCCAGGTGAAGGCAGAGAGTGCGGAGCGTGGCTCCGGCTGAAGGTACTCCGAGATAAAGTCCTCGGACAAGAGGCACTTCGAAGGTACTCCGAATGGAGTGACTTCGGAGTTGGTGGAACAAGTCCTCTGCGGAGGCAAGGTGTTCGAAGTGTGCTCCGGAGGGAGACACTCGAAGGTTACCCGACGAAGGTCTCAGAAGTCGAGGCGCATCGAAGGCATGGTCCGGGTGAGGCTCGTCGAGGAGTGTGCTCGGGAAGAGGCACTGCGACGGAGTGCTCATGGAATGCTTCATGCGGAGGCCTTGGACGAAGGAGGGACTTCGAAGGGTGGTACTCCGAAGGTGAGGCCTCGGAGTGAGGATGACTTGAGGTGCTTCGGCCATGCATGGCTTCGGTACACGGACGGACGGTGTTCGAGCTCGGAGTAGCTGCAAAGCCGTGGTGATCCACTCCGGAGGTGGTGGTGCGAAGGCCCAAGGGGCTTTGACGGCTTCGGCTCAAAACCGTCACTGTATCGAAGGACTTCTTCGGCGGAGCGAAGGCCATCAGGCTGCAGGCTTCTCGCCGAAGCTACCGCACCTTCGCGTGCGTTGGGAGGTTCCAGAAGTCAACTCTGTAAAGGCTGACACTGTCTGTTCTGAAAAAGGCTGACACTGTCCCCTCTGCAGCTGACAGAGAAGCCTCCAAAATAAAGGTGGACTACCTTTTGTACCCCTTAGTTCTGTAGAGACAAATCTGTTGTAAACCCTAGGGGTAAAGTAGTCACTTCCTTAGGATGAAGCCGTGGGCTATAAATATGGGGGCTCGGTAGGTAACATTTAACACTTTGAGCATTTACTGTTGAGCTCCCGTACACAGACCTCGCTATATTCATCCAGAGTTCATTTATTTTGTGTTCCTTGTTCAAGCGGCGAAGCCCTGCTTCTGTGTGCTTTTGCTTGAGCTCGCTTTGCATACCTCGCTAGTTTTTAGTTCACCGTAGCCTGTCTAGGCGAAGGGTGTTTTATCGCGAAGTGTGCTTTACAGTGTGCTGTCGCTCTGTGTAACACGAGGCCAGACCTCGCTGCTTACTAGCGAAGCCCTGTTCGTTTCCCGTTTTGCTTCCTGTGTCGAAGCCCTTAGCGTAGTCCGTTTTGTGTGCGTGTAGACCTTTGCGTACGAAGCCCAGCACCAGTGCTGTTGCTAAGTACTTGGTCGAAGTCCTCAGAGGACTGTCCACTCTTGCGAAGGGTGAAGTGCGAAGCCTGCTCGAAGCACCTCGTGTGCGGAGCCTGCACTGACTTAGCAGAGTAGATTTTCGAGGGTTGTAAGTGGAGCGAAGTCTTCTTGGCTTCGAACTTTTGCTCCTCCGAAGCCTGTGTTCGAAGGTGTCGAAGTACCTCCGAACCAGACCTTCGAAGGTAGTGTTCGAAGCCTGTTCCGCAGAAGACAGAACAGAACCGAAGGCTAAGTTTTTAGCCCGAAATTTTAAAAGCTCCCATTCACCCCCCCTCTGGTCGCCGTTTCCGGTCCAACAATTGGTATCAGAGCTTGGTTAAGATCACCAGTTGACCTTAACCGGTTTTGTGATCTGTCGGCGACATGGATAGAGGCAGTAAAATTCCTCTGTTCGATGGGACAGATTTTGCGTACTGGAAGGTGCGCATGGAGGCTTACTTGTTAAGCCAAGGAAATGCAATTTGGGAGATTGTGGACTCACAATACTCCATCCCTGATACCCGCACCACTCAAACCGAAAAAGATCAGTACATTGCCAACTCGAAGGCAAGGAACATATTGTTCATTGGTTTGAGTCGGAGTGAGTTTGATAGGGTGCAACACCTTAGGACTGCTAGGGAAATTTGGACAACACTCACTGTCTTTCATGAGGGCTCTGCTCAGATCAAGGCCAGGCGCCAAAGCACCTACAATCAACAGTATCAGCTGTTTGTGCAGGCACCTGGTGAATCTGTAGATGCCATGTTTTCTCGTTTTGACGCGATAGTGAGTAACTTGCGATCCAACGGGACGCTTGCTTACAGTGATCATGATAGGGCTATCAAGCTTCTCTATGCTCTTGACCGTAGCATATGGGAAGTGAAGATATCCAGCATTGAGGAGTCCACAGGCTATGACACTTTGACCTGTGACGAACTCTTTAGCAAGCTGAAGTCCACAGAGATTGCCAAGGCATCTCTTGCAGTGCACAGAAGCTCTTTGCCACAGCCATTGGCATTGGTTTCTAGCACTAGTCGTGGCACCACTGCAGAACCAAGCACATCAGGCACTTGTGTTCTTGCAGATGGTTTTGCTTTGTCCTCCCTGGTCTCCGTCACAAAGGAGCAGGTGGACACTCTAGCTGATGATGAGCTTGCTCTCATTGCCCGGAGGTTCACCCGCTTTCATCATGAGAGACGGGATCAGCGGAGAAGTGGTTTTAGTGGCTGCTATGAATGTGGCGACACCTCTCACATTAAGGCCAATTGCCCCAAGGTCAAGAAGAGAGATGAGAGTGAGCGCCCCAAATTCCACAAAAAGGAGAGGAAGCCCTTTGTGAAGGGAAAGCGCGGCAAGATGGCTAAGAAAGTAGCCAAGGCCGCTTCCAGAGCTTTTGTTGCTGCTCTCAGCGACATCGACACATCCTCAACTGAGGAGTCGAGCTCTGAGGAGGAGGAGTCCCCAAGGAAGGAGGACAAGAAGGACAAGAAGGGACGTGACTTCACCGGCCTTTGCTTCATGGCCGACAGCGATCACAGCGGCGATGAGCTTGACTCATCTGAGGTAAACCTATCATCCGACCAGCTACTAATTAAATTAGATGAGCTGAATGAAGTAGTGCTTGGTCAGGATAGATTACTTGTGCAAGCCGCTAGAGAAAGAAAAGACCTTAGACTTAGGTTAGAAACTATTTCTACTGAATATGCCATGCTTAAGTCTAAGTTTGATGATGCTGAATGTGAGTCCTGTTCTGTTGTCATGAGTGAGCTTGCTCAGTTGCGTTCTGTTCATGCTCAAACTCTTTCTGAGCTTGAGACTGCACAGAAGCAGCTTTTGGAGGTGGATTCTAGACCTCATGATGTTATTGATTGCATGAACTGCTCTTTATTACGCGATAGCATTAATTTACGTGATAAGCATGTTCATGATTTGGAGGCTAGATTGGAAAGGGCCGGTAGTTCTAAGGATGTGCAACCTGTTTGTGACACTTGCATCACCCTTAAGGACCAGCTAGGCACTGTCAGAGAGCGAGCTGAAAACCTCATGTCCGAAAATGAATACCTTCTTTCTGTGGTGAACAAATGCACTGAGGAAAAGGGTAGGATGGATTTGCTCTTGGCCAAGACCAAGTTGTGTGCTGACAGAGCCGGGGTAGCTCTAGGTTTGGGTTTTGAGAGGATAGCTTCAGACAGTAAAACCAAAACTGTTTTTACCTCTCCTACCACCCTAGAGAAAGAGAGAGCTCTGTTGGACACCCCTCCAGCCAAAAAGCCTACCCATCCACAAAAGAAAACCACTCCTCCTGCCAAGAAAAATCCTCCCAAGAAAACCACTCAGAAGAAACCCAAGGAGCCTGTGAGAGTTGCTCCTGTGACCCATGAGAGTGCCCCCAGGAGAGTGTTTCACTGTTCTTATTGTCAGCGGGCGGGTCATTTGATTGGTTTCTGTTTCCGTCGCATCAAGGATGAGCGACGTGCACAGGCGATGAGCTATCAGGACATGCATTACCCATCTTTAGGTATGCATGAGTCTGAGTATTACTCTCGTCCTGTTTTCGAGGCTCCTCGTGCTTCACGGAGAGGTTTTGCTCCTCGAGGTGTTCACCATGTTCCATATGGTGGTAGACCTCGGGCGAGTATCCTTGTACCCCGTCAGAGTAGGAGACCTCGACATGCTTTTCGTTCTTTGCATGTAGGTAGACCTCGCACTTTGCATCATTCTGATTATTATGTGCGTAGACCGTCTACTTTTACTGTGCCTACTACTCGTGTCACTCAGTGCTGGATGCCTCGACATTATTTTACTCACCCCAGCACTGAGCGATCGAGACGTTTTCATCATGTGTAGGCGACAGGTCGAGGCTTGGAGGGCACGTGGATAATGGACTCCGGTTGTTC
Organism: Zizania palustris; assembly: GCA_019279435.1. NCBI lineage: Eukaryota > Viridiplantae > Streptophyta > Magnoliopsida > Poales > Poaceae > Zizania > Zizania palustris. The sequence continues at coordinate 2,739,992 of JAAALK010000086.1, read as the reverse complement.
GCGCCACATGACCGGAGATGCAGCTTGGTTCTCCAGCCTCACCACAACCAAGCAAAGGGAACATATCACCTTCGGAAACAATCGAAGGAGTAGAGTGAAAGGTAAAGGTGTGGTAAGAATTAATTCGAACTTCACTCTCAAAGATGTTGCTTTGGTTGAAAACCTGGGATACAATTTGCTGTCTGTATCTCAGTTGCTTGATGAGGGCTTCGAAGTGCGATTTCATCGCGATACTTCGCAAGTGCTCAATTCTGATGGCGTTATGGTGTGTAAGATCTTTAGGGTTGGGAGAGTTTTTGGAGCTGATTTTTCAGAGTCGTCTGGTTCTTCTCATTGTCTTGTTGCACATTCGACCTCTGAGCTTTGGAAGTGGCATAGGAGACTAGGGCATATGAGCTTTGAATTGCTTACTCGTCTGAGCGCCCTAGGTTTGATCCGAGGATTGCCCAAGCTCAAGTTTGAGAAGAATTTAGTTTGCGCTCCTTGTCGACATGGAAAAATGATTGCTGCTTCGCATTCGCCAGTCACCACAGTGATGACTGAACAACCCGGAGAACTTCTCCATATGGACACTGTAGGTCCTTCTCGGGTTAGTTCTTTAGGCGGCAAGTGGTATGTACTTGTTATTGTCGACGATTTCTCTCGCTACTCTTGGGTCTTCTTTCTTGCCAGCAAGGATGAAGTGTTTTCACACTTTCGGAGCTTGGCTTTGAGACTTTTCACAGAACTCCCTGGTGCATTAAAATTCATTCGAAGCGATAATGGCACCGAGTTCAAAAATAGTCTCTTTGTTGACTTTTGCATGGAGCATGGCATAGAACATCAATTCTCTGCTCCGCGGGTTCCTCAACAGAATGGTGTTGTTGAGAGGAAAAACCGCACTTTGGTTGAGATGGCTAGGACGATGCTTGATGAGCATAGGACTCCTAGAAAATTCTGGGCTGAGGCCATGAACACTGCTTGCTACATCTCAAACCGAATTTTCTTGCGCTCAATTTTGAACTTGACATCTTATGAGCTGCGTTTTGGGAGACAGCCCAAGGTTACTCATCTTCGAGTTTTTGGCTGTCGCTGCTTTATCCTAAAACGTGGTAACTTGGATAAATTTGAGTCGCGATCTTCTGACGGGATCTTTTTGGGTTATTCAACTCATGGTCATTCTTATCGTGTTTATAACTTGGAAACTAACACTGTCATCGAGTCATGTGATGTGACTTTTGATGAATCAACCCCCTCTGTTAGTTCTGCTTTTGAACAGGCTAATGAACACAACATGGAACAGACCTTATTCGAAGACGAAGATCCCGGAGAATTCGAGGATGAACCCCTACTACCCTCGACGTCAACCCCCGAAGCTGACCCCGCTTCTACTACTTCGGCACGAGGTCCCGAAGCGACTACCTCAACATCGGTCATCTTGGACCACTCCAACGCACAAGTTGAGGGGGAGACTGCATCCCGCCGCGAGGCTCCACATCATGTCCAAAGGATGCACCCTCCCGAGCAGATCATTGGTGAGCTTGATCAAAGGGTAACTCGTTCTCATGCCCATTTCACTAATGCTGCTTTTGTTGCTTCTTTCGAGCCCTTAGATGTTAGTCATGCACTTTTTGATTCTAGTTGGATCAATGCCATGCATGAGGAACTTGAAAATTTTGAGAGAAACCAAGTCTGGACTTTAGTTGATCCTCCACCTAATGTTCATTTCATTGGAACAAAATGGATTTTTAAAAATAAACAAGGGGAGGATGGGACAATTGTTAGAAATAAGGCTAGACTTGTAGCTCAGGGCTTTTCTCAACTAGAAGGGATTGATTTTACTGAAACTTTTGCACCTGTTGCTCGCCTTGAGGCCATTAGGATTTTGCTTGCCTTTGCGACATCTCGGGGATTCAAACTCTATCAAATGGATGTCAAAAGTGCTTTTCTTAATGGCTTCATAGGTGAAGATGTTTATGTAAAACAACCCCCTGGTTTTGAAAACCCCAAGTACCCACATAAAGTCCTTAAACTTCATAAGGCTCTTTATGGACTCAAGCAGGCCCCTCGGGCGTGGTATGATAGACTTAAGTCTTTTCTGCTTGAGCGAGGGTACGTGATGGGCTCTGTTGATAAAACCTTGTTTTCTCTCAAGCATGGCAAAGATTTCCTCCTAGTGCAGATTTATGTGGATGATATCATCTTTGGTGGCTCTTCTCATGCTTTGGTTGCCGAGTTCGCAGATACCATGAGCAGGGAATTTGAAATGTCGATGATGGGTGAACTCACCTTTTTCCTTGGTTTGCAAATCAAGCAAAGCAAACAAGGTACTTTTGTCCACCAGACAAAATACACCAAGGACCTGCTCAAGAAGTTCGACATGTCCGATGCGAAGCCTCTCGCCACTCCAATGGCTACATCTGTAGCATTGGACCCTGACGAAGATGGAGAAGCCGTAGATCAGAAGGAGTTCCGAAGCATGATCGGCTCCCTCCTCTACTTGACTGCCACGAGGCCGGACATACACTTCGCTGTGTGTCTGTGCGCTCGTTTTCAGGCTTCACCACGAGCTTCGCACCGCCAAGCGGTAAAGCGCATTCTAAGGTATCTCAAACACACCCTTGAATTTGGCATATGGTATTCATCGTCTTCATCTTTATGTCTTAGAGGTTATTCTGATGCGGATTTTGCTGGGTGTAGAATTGATAGGAAGAGTACCTCTGGTACTTGTCATTTTCTGGGTACGTCTCTGGTTTGCTGGTCTTCCCGCAAACAGTCTAGTGTTGCACAATCGACGGCTGAGGCCGAATATGTTGCTGCAGCTAGCTGTTGCTCTCAGATTTTGTGGATGGTTTCCACTTTGCGGGATTTCGGGTTCGATTATAAGAGTGTTCCACTTTTCTGTGATAACACTAGTGCTATTTGTATTGCAAACAACCCGGTTCAGCACTCCAGAACCAAACACATTGATGTACGGTATCATTTTCTCAGAGATCACAATGAGAAGGGTGATATTGAACTTCAATATGTTGATACCCAACACCAGCTTGCCGATATTTTTACAAAACCCCTCGATGCATCTCGATTTGCTTACTTGCGTGGGGAACTTGGTATTTGTCATCCCTACGGTATTTTGTGAGGGGGAGCTGATTTTAATTGTCTTGCATATGCTCTTTATGTGTGGAATTGCATTTACATCTTTTGCTATTATATGCCTGCTTTGAATTCAAAGAAATCATGTCAGCTCAGCTCTATGAAATATATCTGGAACATTGGTTGTGCATGCTGTTTTATTTTCTAAAATCAAAACTTGCTCACCGCACAATCTTGCATCTAGCTTGTTTAGGCTGGACTGCTTTTCGCTATCTTTTATCTACTTGACAGCAAGACACTGTTCCTTGGATGCTAAAATTTGCAACTTGCAAAATGTGTTCTTTATTCATGGATACTCATCAAAATATTTAAGTCATCAAAATCAAAATCAAAAATCCATGATTTGCCTGGTTTCAATGAAAAGATCCAGGAGGGTTTGTTTGTCGCACTACTCTATTCTAGACTGCTTACCATTGCACATTGGTCTGAACTGGGATAGTGTAGTGTATGCCAAAATCACCGCCTTAAGCTTCAGATGGCTTTCTTGCCTAGGCTTGGCTTGATTGGAAAGTATAAGGTGGACAAACAAATAACCCCTGGCAATTAAGAAAAGAACAACAAATTTAATGGCTCATCAAGTTTGCTTTCAAAGCTCCTTTTGAACAAGAATTGTCTGTCTAGGGTAGAAATTGTTAGCTTTGCGCAGTCCTTGCCTTCACATGACTAGCTGCTATGATTAAGTGGTGATGCTTTTACTTCCAAAATGTCAAAATCACATGCCATCATCTTGTTTCACAGAATGTTAAATTGAGCTGAGCACATGATCATTGATGCTACTGTTGGCATATTTTTGCATTATATGTCTTTGCAATTCTATTCATTTCGAAGCTTTGCATTTTTTAACTGCTCCTTGATGCTTGCATTGCCAAAGGGGGAGATTTGCTGTGTTCTCTGCCGCAAGAAGGCATAATTTCGCAAGGGGAAAGATTTTTGACATAAAGGGGAAGAAAAATTTGCTTAACTCAGGGGGAGTTCTTATCAAGGGGAGATTTGCCAAAGGGGTTTTTACTCTTTTACAAAGGGGGAGAAAAATTCTTTTATCAAGTGACATGCTTTGGCTTTTTTCTGAGTTTTTATGGTCACTTGTGTGCTGAAATTTTTAAATTTTCTTGAACTTGGATTTGGTTGTCAATGCACTCATCAAGGGGGAGATTGAGAAACCAAGGGTGGTTTCGGTGTATGTGATGAGTGATTGACAGGTTTATTTACCCTCTGTTCGAAGGATACCTCCGAAGGGTGTTCGGAGGTGTTTCACCGGAGTGTGTTCGGTGTTTGCTTGCTGCAGCTGTTGCAGCGGAGTGTACTCGTCGGAGGGGTCCGACAGTACACGATGACTGGGTTTGTACCGAAGGCTTCGGTACTTTGGGCGGTACACCGGAGTGTGTACCGAAGGTTGCTAACCCGGAGAGGTCTCCGGAGTACTGGATACACTTGTTTGCTTGTCTGTGGTGCGCAGGGACTTCGGAGGCGACGGACAGGGTTCGAGCCGGGTGAACCTGGGTCAAGCAGGAGGCTTGATGCCAGGGGAGCAGGGAGCTCCGTCACGGTGGCTGCGAAGGTGGTCCGGGTCGGTCCTCGGGTCGAGACGTGCCAGGTGAAGGCAGAGAGTGCGGAGCGTGGCTCCGGCTGAAGGTACTCCGAGATAAAGTCCTCGGACAAGAGGCACTTCGAAGGTACTCCGAATGGAGTGACTTCGGAGTTGGTGGAACAAGTCCTCTGCGGAGGCAAGGTGTTCGAAGTGTGCTCCGGAGGGAGACACTCGAAGGTTACCCGACGAAGGTCTCAGAAGTCGAGGCGCATCGAAGGCATGGTCCGGGTGAGGCTCGTCGAGGAGTGTGCTCGGGAAGAGGCACTGCGACGGAGTGCTCATGGAATGCTTCATGCGGAGGCCTTGGACGAAGGAGGGACTTCGAAGGGTGGTACTCCGAAGGTGAGGCCTCGGAGTGAGGATGACTTGAGGTGCTTCGGCCATGCATGGCTTCGGTACACGGACGGACGGTGTTCGAGCTCGGAGTAGCTGCAAAGCCGTGGTGATCCACTCCGGAGGTGGTGGTGCGAAGGCCCAAGGGGCTTTGACGGCTTCGGCTCAAAACCGTCACTGTATCGAAGGACTTCTTCGGCGGAGCGAAGGCCATCAGGCTGCAGGCTTCTCGCCGAAGCTACCGCACCTTCGCGTGCGTTGGGAGGTTCCAGAAGTCAACTCTGTAAAGGCTGACACTGTCTGTTCTGAAAAAGGCTGACACTGTCCCCTCTGCAGCTGACAGAGAAGCCTCCAAAATAAAGGTGGACTACCTTTTGTACCCCTTAGTTCTGTAGAGACAAATCTGTTGTAAACCCTAGGGGTAAAGTAGTCACTTCCTTAGGATGAAGCCGTGGGCTATAAATATGGGGGCTCGGTAGGTAACATTTAACACTTTGAGCATTTACTGTTGAGCTCCCGTACACAGACCTCGCTATATTCATCCAGAGTTCATTTATTTTGTGTTCCTTGTTCAAGCGGCGAAGCCCTGCTTCTGTGTGCTTTTGCTTGAGCTCGCTTTGCATACCTCGCTAGTTTTTAGTTCACCGTAGCCTGTCTAGGCGAAGGGTGTTTTATCGCGAAGTGTGCTTTACAGTGTGCTGTCGCTCTGTGTAACACGAGGCCAGACCTCGCTGCTTACTAGCGAAGCCCTGTTCGTTTCCCGTTTTGCTTCCTGTGTCGAAGCCCTTAGCGTAGTCCGTTTTGTGTGCGTGTAGACCTTCGCGTACGAAGCCCAGCACCAGTGCTGTTGCTAAGTACTTGGTCGAAGTCCTCAGAGGACTGTCCACTCTTGCGAAGGGTGAAGTGCGAAGCCTGCTCGAAGCACCTCGTGTGCGGAGCCTGCACTGACTTAGCAGAGTAGATTTTCGAGGGTTGTAAGTGGAGCGAAGTCTTCTTGGCTTCGAACTTTTGCTCCTCCGAAGCCTGTGTTCGAAGGTGTCGAAGTACCTCCGAACCAGACCTTCGAAGGTAGTGTTCGAAGCCTGTTCCGCAGAAGACAGAACAGAACCGAAGGCTAAGTTTTTAGCCCGAAATTTTAAAAGCTCCCATTCACCCCCCCTCTGGTCGCCGTTTCCGGTCCAACAGATATTAAGGCCCCTTATTGTATTTCACTTTTTCTTCTTTATTTACAATCTTGTGCACCACAAAAAGAAGTAATTGAAAGCAAAAAGGTACAAAACACACACAAAAAAGTTTGCTCTAGTGTGGCTACAACTTACAACAAGTGCTCACCTTTGTTCCAGCTATACTCATTTCTCACTAGCACATTGCCACTAGGCCTGAACGGTCCATTCTCTGAGAACGCTCCCACTCCCACAGATGAACAGCCAGGCCCTACACATGAATGGTCCATTCTTAATCAGAAATTATGGTGAAATTTTGGCATCTTTGTTTGAGACTTTGGCTGCAAAATTCCCCATTTCACAAGCTTACCAAATATCATGTAAAAAATCAAGGATTTATCTAATAATTGTGACAAATCCTTATTTTTCTCCTTTTTTCAGCCAACCAAGTAAATATTTCCTAAAATTATTTTTCTAGAATAGTGAGAGGCTGAGAGCTCCAGTAATTAAGTTAACATCAAAGAAAAATGAGCTTCCTTGCATTTCTTGATTCCGCTTATCGCCATTGTCCTTTCAAATCCACACTGTTCTTGATCGAGTGACCTCTCCAATAATGCAGCTAGCAACATGCACAAGTACGGCAACAGATATTTCAGCTGGTGAGCCGACAGATTACATCCGTTGAGCCAGAGGACGAGTGGCTTGGTGTCCGGATCCAGCTCGGCCTCGGCGAAGTAGTAGAAGAGCGACCGCTTCTTGACGGCGTCCACCGTGATGTAGCCGGAGTACTGGGCGAAGCTGACGTTCGGTTGACCCGGGAGCACCCCGATCTTGTCCTCCTCCATGGCCGCCATGGTGAGCCCGCCAATGCCGGCGAGCAGCAGCACCACCACCGCAGCTGCTGCAGACACCACTGCAGCGATGGCGCCGCCCATGTCCACACACACGCAGGGAGAGAGAGGGAGGTGAGAGAGTGAACTGTGAAGTGAATGCAGCGGCAGGGTGGTGAGGTGAGAGAAGGATAGGTGGAAATATAAATAGATTTGACAGGTCTTCCAGCTCCAGGTGAGGTGTTCAAGTGTGAGCAATGCTTAGCTCCGTTCGGTTGGGGTCCGAAAGGTAAAAAGGCATGCAAAAGATGATGTAAAGTTAAGACTTTGTTCTAATTTTTTGTTTATCCAACTAACTTTCAGTTTACTAGTTTAAAATAGGAGTTTAGGAAAAAGGCAAGGTTTGTTAAGTGTGTCGTATACTTCCTCTTCCTCTTATTTCTCATATAGTTATTTTAGACTTATATGTAAGAATTAAGAAATCAACTCGAATAACTCTTTTGCCACTCATTCTACTTTGAAAAGAATGAATTATTTATTTGTAAAAATTATATCATTTATTTGATAAAAATACCTAAATCTCTAAAGCAAATTATATTTTAAAAATGTAAAAAAATAAATTTATATGTATATAATGGGAGGGAGTATGAGATAGGGAAAATGCTCCGGAAAGCTACTTTATGACTAGTGCATAGTTATGCTGCAAGAGAGAAAATGGTATGTGCACCCTTATGCCAAGCTTAATTACTTGCATATTCCAGTTTTCGTTGGCAGCATTTATCATTTCTCTTATTATGCAAGTCAAAACAGATCGTGTGTTTGGTGTTTTGATTTCAGGTACTATCTAACTACTGTCACTCACATGTTCTGCCTTACTAGTAGTGCGCATCTTTTAACATGTTAATAAATTTTGAGCAGTCGAAGGTTTGAGATTCAAGAAATGGCTCTGTATTAGTACTGATGTACGGATACATAGCTAATAAATACGGTTCTATGACATTTTTAATTCGGCGAAGTATCATGTGCATATCGGTTGGCCGTGTACATGATGTACATGTAAGATTTCTATCTTCAATCTGTAATCCAACGGACAACAGGTCCATCAGATCATTTAGCAGAAAACACCTCCCACCTCCCTCATTCCGTTCCCCGCTAAATTTGCGGTAATCCCCTGGCGGACCCTTGTTCCCTGCCGCAAATGTAGCAAGGAACGGAATGGGGGAGGTGGGAGATGTTTTCTACTAAATAATCTGGTGGAACTGCTGTCCGTTGGATTTCAGATTGAAGGTGGAGATCTCACATGTGCATCATGTGCACGACCAACCGATGTGCACAGGATACTTATCCTTTTAATTTATTGACAAACATGTTGGTAAGCGTAGGTTTTTGGCGAAGGATGAAAGAAATGAACGTATAAGTAGATACGTGAGCTACAAAGTACTATTAAATGACAATGTTATTTTTTATCACTACATTTGACCATTGTCTTATTTCAAAAAAATGTGCAAATATGAAAAAATAAGTTATGATTGAAGTATCTTTAATAATAAAATAAATTATAATAAATAAACAATATTTTAAATTTTTTTTTGAATAAGACGAATGATCAAACGTTGTGATGAAAGTGACGTCATTTGAAAATGAACGAGGAAGTAACAAATTACGGCAACGAATGCATGTCTCAAAAAGTATATTCCCTTTATTTATTTATATAAATCATTTTGGATTTATACATAAAAATTAATAAATTAACTTAAATAATTTTATTTTTATTGTTGTTTATTTATAAGAGTGATAACATTTGTTTGATAATGACAAACATTGAAGAAAAATGTAAAAGTGTATGAAAGTTCTAAAATATCTTACATTTAAAAAAGATTTAGAAAACAAAAAATAATTTATATAACGAATCAGAGAGAAACATTTGTACGGGAAAATGCGGCAGTGAAACCCTAGAATATTGTTCACATAAGCACAAATCCAGTTCAAACCTCTGTATGGGTTAAGCTTGTTGCATTAGATGTCAAAAGGATAGATCCAAAATTTTATATCAATTGTGTGACCACAAATTCATGATCAGACATTGAGACACTAAATAGATTAGACTATTATCATCAATATTATATTAGAGAATATTGCTCATCCAAACCCCTGTTTTTTTTTCAATTTTTAACTTTGTAACTGTTGTTGACCTAGCCCTTTCCTTTTTTTAATATAAATCTCTACTATTATAAAGCGGCTAGTTTTCCGTTCCTCGGTACATACTTTTTCACTTCCCATAAAAAACCAATCAAAACTTATACTCTATAAAAACCGGTGTCTCACCCTTGGCTGCATGAGAAAGAAAGAAGAAAAGGAAAAAAAGAAAATAAAAAACAAGAAAAAGAAAAGAAAATTGTATTTATTTTTCAGTTTTTTAATTTATGTATTTTGCGCAGAAATAAAAACCATTAGATTTCTGAAAAATCACGTAGAAACATGAATTACTTAATTTTAAAAAAATTCTAAATTTTTTTATTCTAATAGATTTTCTTCTTCTTCGGCTTTACGAAAAACCCTATTATAAAATAAGTAATATAAACATGTCATGCAACCACTCTCTCGTTGGCGGTTTTTCGGGAAAAAAAGATTAGTTTGCTCGTGGGAGCAAATCTCACTGCACATGCAAGGCATATATTGGTTTGCATATAGACAAGGGAACATTGAAACGAAACAGACATGTCGCGTCTAATTATTATTTCTAAGTTGTAGTACTAACTATACTCATCAATACAAGAAAGTTGGATAAAATCATTCAAAAAACATACACTTGCAAGTTGCAACTTTGCACGGCAAGAAGAGTTACATCGGCTACCGCACAAACCGGTGTACCCTTTGCGGTTTTAACTCTCGTTTTGTCCCGGACATATGGTACTATTACAGCTACCATCTAAGCTAATAAGAGAACGGAAGAAAAAAAATTCTGCCATACGATTGACGAGTTAACCTTAACCATACATAGCACGGTTGATGTGTCAGGCGTACCGTGTGCCCCTAGTAATTCCGCTGCCGGTGGGCCCATGCCATGGATCGGTGTAATACATTCCAACGTTGTTGTTGGATCTGGTGGCCACATGTGACCGGCCAGCCGAGCCCACTGCCCGTCTTTAATCATTTCTTGAAGGTAAATAAAGAAGGGATCATCCAATTCCAAGACCATTGATTACAGGCCTCTTTTGGCAACCACGTATTAAATTTTAGTCACTATCACATCAAATCAAATGTTCGAATATTAATTAGAAAAATTAAATGAGATAATTAAAAAATTAATTGCAGAACCTTTAGGCTAATTTACGAGACGAATCTATTAAACCTAATTAATCCATGATTTGACAATGTGGCGCTACAATAACATTGTGCTAATGATGGATTAATTAGGCTTAGTAAATTTGTCTCGTGAATTAGGCTAGGAGTTCTGCAATTAGTTTTTTAATCAACTTATGTTTACTCCTAATTAGCATTCGATCATCCGATGTGACTCTGGCTAAACTTTAGCCCCTGTCATCCAAATAGCCCAACACATGCGAGATTGATATCTTTTAAAAAATAAAACCTATATTTAAGACCGCCTCGACATGTTTAAGAGAGATGTATTGTTTTGTCTTTATATCACTATATTTTTTAATTGATAGTTTGTTCGAAATAAATTTTTATCCAATCGCATATATATTCTCTATTTTCTCTCCAAATTACTTTCTTTACTTCCTTGAATATTGAGAGAGATGAAAAATGATTAGATATATTTATTTTTAAAAATATTCATTTGAAAGATATTGTCTACTAGTGATGTATAAAGAAAAGAAAAAAAATAAGACACCATTCTTCATAGATATTATGAGTTGAGACTGTTGTAATTAACTTAAGCATATATTCAATTAGATAGCAAAAGAAAAGTCTATCAATGCCTAAATACAAATATGTAAATGCAATTACTTAGGAGTGAATAGTAAAAACAAATTAATGATTACGATAAGATTCAATGATTCATTCTTTGTGTTGTTTGTTGTTTCGAAGTCCATTCTTCTTCTTGTCGCATTAATATTTGATATATTCCTAAGTATTATAATACACTCACATATATATATAAAAGATATAAAATTAAGTGAAAGTATGATCTGGTTATATAAATTTCCAAATTATAGGCCCATTTTATATCTTGTATCGGGGCTTCAAATATGTGGAAACAACGAACCCTAATCGATGCTTTATAGTAAGTAGTAACCAAATCAACAACTAGTACATTATCATTAAACGATTTGGGTACCGGCCGGGAGATACTCGGATTCGAACATGAAACACAGCAGTGCCAGTAATCGATCGATTACAGTATTGTCTCTCACAAGCTTCTTCTTATCTTGTCAGAGGAGGAAAAAATATGGGGATGGCAGGGTGAAAAGGCTCAAAGAAAGGGCTCAGTTTCATGATGGAAAACTGTATGGGAGCAAAGGGATCATCAGTTTTAACTTTTGACCTTCGGCTGCTCGGTCTTTGAACCCTCTGCATTCAATTATAATGGCTGTTTTGCTAATTGCTTGATTTGTTACATTTTTATGAATAGGTAAATGACAGTCTAAAGGTGTGTTTGGTTGAGCTGTGGCTGTGGGAAAAAACTGCTATAGGCTGTGGGCCGTGGAAAAACTGCTGTGAGAAGTCAGCTGTGAGAAAGCTGAAAGTCGTTTGGCTGAAACAGTTGTTAACAAGTTGCTTTGAGCTGTGAGCTGTGTAAAAAATTCAATTTATGAAATTTTGTATGGTTGTATGAAATTTGAAATGTCAATTTATGAAATTTTGTATGGTTGTATGAAATTTGAAATGTTAATTTATGAAATTTTGTATGGTTGTATGAAATTTGAAATGTCAATTTATGAAATTTTGTATGGTTGTATGAAATTTGAAATGTCAATTTATGAAATTTTGTATGGTTGTATGAAATTTGAAATGTCAATTTATGAAAATTTGTATGGTTGTATGAAATTTGAAATGTCAATTTATGAAATTTTGTATGGTTGTATGAAATTTGAAATGTTAATTTATGAAATTTTGTATGGTTGTATGAAATTTGAAATGTCAATTTATAGAATTTTGTATGGTTGTATGAAATTTGAAATGTCAATTTACGAAATTTTGTATGGTTGCGAAGCCAAAAGCCAAAAGCCGCAGAAAGCAGGTCTGAAGGAGCTTTCACATTTACACTGCACCAAAAGCTACTTTTACTAAAACCGCTGGTTAGAAATATGCCCTTTAGTTTGGCTTTTGGTTTCCAGGAAGCAAAAGCTGCTTCCGGAAGTCAAACCAAAGTGACCCTAAGCCTATAGATTGAGGGGCTGGAGATCATTCAATTCCTTGATCCCTTTCCTAAGGGATTACCCGAATAGGCCGGTTGTGAAAATACAAAAATCATGCAGGGACAGGAGTACAGGACTATATGAGCCATTTGGTCCAATACAATTCTTCTTTTATGATGACACGGAACAGATCATTAAGTTTATCGAAAAAACCTCTTGTTTACTTTCCTTCCATGTGATCCATGTCTTAATTAGCGTCCCTAATATTAACCTCCCATCTTCTTCTGTTTGTTGTCCACTTTCTTTGATTTTTTATATAAATTGTTTCAGTATTCTTAACTCTTTCGTAAATATACTACATCCGATTTTTTAATAAGTCATTGTGTCCTTCTCAATTCTTTTTTTTTAAATGTAAGTCATTTTAATTTTTTTACTTTTTCTTCCATATCTATCATTATCAAATATATGGTATCACTCTCATAAAAGAAGAACTCGTCTTTTCAAAAAGAATAAATAAAGGAAAGTCATTTGTGTTGTGATTTATTAATTCTTATACATGAGTACAAAACAACTTATAACAAGGAATTAGAAGGAATAAGTCGTTTTATAACTGTTAGATGATTTTTTTATCTTTTCTTCTGTATTTGTCATTGTGAAATAAATGCTACGTACTTCACTCACAAATAAACAACTCATATTTTTCAAAGCATATTTTTTAAAGATAACAAAGTTATTTGAGCTGATTTCTTAATTCTATATACAAAATAAAATGACACATCTAAGGAATTGGAGAAGCTACCAATTATCTGCGACCATTTAATTAGCACCTTATTTTGAGCATTGAAGCTGCAATCTTTAACCAGATTATCCGCAGTTAGGGTTTTACCTTGGAGCATTGACCCAAGTAAATAACTTTTCTTTAGGTTCATCTTGTGATCACCAAACTTAATTATGAACAGGGTTTGAGCACTATGGGAACCGAATATTTGCCGAGTGTCCGAGGCTTTGCCGAGTGCAATACCTCGAGCACTCTGTAAACTTTAAACACTCGACAAATAAATGATTTGCCGAGTGCCTCACAAAAATACACTTGGCAAAATTAGATAATAACGGGCGTCGTGACGGCGTGTTCGGGCAGACAATTTTTTTTTGGTTTGCCGAGTGTTTTTTTAAGAAAAAACACTCTTTTTTTAAGAAAAAACACTCGACAAAGATAGTGGATTTGCCGAGTGTTTTTTCGAAGAAAAACACTCAGCGAACCTAAACTAGTATTTATTTTGTGTACAACTTTGTTTCGAGGCTACGTGATATTTGCAATTTGGTTTAAGCTTGAAATTTTTTCTACAAGCACAATACAGCATATATTATCCCATGTAAAAATTTCACATTTTTTGGTTCAATTTGCTTTTTTAATTCATTAAGTATATTTCAAGGATTTAAATTGAAATAGGTGAATTTTGAACTATAAGTGCCTAAAATAATGAAAAAACAATTATAGAAAAATCATATTCATATTTCTCAGCCTATTTTTACTTATTATCAACTAAATAGAAATAAATTATAAAAAGTTAGATTGCGATACTCGATCGGCAATGTGGAGCTTAATAGTTTTTTAGTTCTAAAAAAAATAAATGAAATCTAGAAAACATGAGACTTGTTAGAGTGTTATGATATGATACATTGATGCTCTGATAAAAATTTAAAAAAGTTTCAAGATTTTTGTCATGTAGAGTTTTTAGAAATGGGAGATTATCCGAGAAGGAATTAGGATTTAAAGTAGAAATGGGTAAAGTTTGAAAGAAAATCAATGGTTAAATATTTATTTGAACTCTAAATTTTTTATACATTCAAAGCTCAATTTATATTAAATGATTAAAAAAAATTGGCACTTTTCTAGATCAATTTTCAATTTTTAGTTAATTAAATTGGTTTCTAAGATTTTAATTGAAACATGTTAAAATTGAACCACAAATATATGAAATAATATACCAAATTATCTAAAAAATCATAATCATGTTTTATAGTATATTTTTAGGCCTTATCCACTAAATTTAAATATTTTCACAAAAATATATCAAGAAAAAAAATAAAAAAAACGATTTTTCACAAAAAAACAACTTTGTTGAGTATATTTATGACACTCGGTAAATCGGCAAAAAATTCATTTCCTGCCGTCCAAAATTGAAGCTCCGCGCCGCGCCTTGTGGTGACTCCCGATGAAAAATTTTCCCGCCCCCGATGGCCAATAAAAGCGACCATCCTCACATCATTCCCAACTCCTAGCCCGAGCGCCCGGCGTCACACTGTCTCCGCTGCCCGATGTCGCCACCGCCGCCGCCCCGATCGTCACCTCCTCGACTGCCGCTGCCTCCCCGCTCGGTGTCCCTACCCCAGCGTCTCCTCCCCGACCAGCGCCGCCTCCCTGTCGGTCCGCCCGACCCCATAGCGCCTGGCTGCGCTTAGCCCCGGCGCCACGCCTCGACACACCTCGTGGTGCCCCGTCGCTGCACATACTTTTTTTTTCTGAGTTTTACTTTGCCCAGTGCAAAATTTTGACACTCGACAAACCCAATATCACGACCGTTCACCCCCTCTCAAGTTGCTTTTGTTTACTGAGTGTTGTGTATGCCACTCGGCGAAGGGTTCACCGAGTGTCCGATGAAAAACACTTGATGAACCCTTGGTCGCCGAGATAACGTTCCTCGTGTGTCGTTCGTCGAGTGCAACAGTTGGTAAACTCTTCGCCGAAAGTTTTTGGGACTTCGCCGAGTGTCCTTAACACTCGACAAATGTCTAGTTTCCTGTAGTGGTGATATATATGATGAGGACATCGATAACAATGATAAAGACATCCAACACTCTATCATTCTTGGACCAAACACTCGCTCCCATGCCCGAAAGCTTAATTATGAGGTGCATTCGTTTCTTACTTTATATAATGCTATGAATATGGATGAGATGTTACTTATGAGTGATATTTTGACTCTGAGGAACATGGAAGCACTTCTGGATCAAACACAAGAGGGAGAGGTGGCACAACAATCCAATTCGGATTCCACTTCAAACTCCGATTTCGGTTCGGATTCAGCTGAACACCCTACATTAAAATAGACATAACTTTCTCGTACATAGGCGGATTGAGGCGTTCTTTAAGGCGTTGGAAAGACAACGAAACTATATTTCCAATGGATCTGGTGCCAAGTCCTTGTTCGTTACGAAACAGTTTGCGTCGTCCGAACAAGTCATCAGGTGTTGCGTCACCATTTTGGGTCACTTTGGGCCTTGTATCCGTTTGGGGCCTTGTATCCTGTAGAGATGAGATAGATCTTGTGGGTTTAAACCAGTCGTGGTTATCAAGTTCTTTGTTAACATCCTGTTTTTTCTCCTTGATAATAACACAAGGATGGTAGGAGAAATCTCTTTCTGGCCTTTTCCATCAAACCATTTTTCATGCAAAAACAGTGCCTTGGATCCATCCCCTAATTCTATTAGGGAGCTCACTTGGAACAACAGTAAATCAAATTGGTTACATGGAAATTGAAATTGGCACCATGCATGGTAGTCGACAGATTTAAGATCTGAGCAGTCTTTTTGTCTTACTGTGTAATCTGACGATACAGAGCTCACTTCACAATGATCAGAGATTCAGAGGTGAGACTTAATGTTGACTTAAATAGTGCTGCTACCCAAATTCATTATATTAGGCTATTCACAGTGAAGGTTTTATGGGATTTTGTTGGACCGAAAACGGTGACCAGGGGGGGTGAATGGGAGCTTTTAAAATTTCAGGCTAAAAATAGCCTTCCGTTTTAGTTCTGTCTTCTGCGGAACAGACTTCGAACACACCCTTCGAAGTTCTGATTCAAAGGTGTTTCAAAGCTCCAAAACCAAGCTTTGCAAGGAGCAAAGTTCGAAGTCAAGAAGACTTCGCTCCACCCACAAAACCAAACCCTCAATTCTGCTAAGTCAGTGCAGGCTCCACATGTTAGGTACCTTGAGTAGACTTCACACTTCACCCTTCGCAGGAGGTGGTTTCCCTCTGCAGACTTCGACCAGATACTCCGCACTAGCAACTGATAGTAGGCATCGTGTTTCGAAGGTCAAAACGCACACAACAGATTTTGCTAAGGGAAGAAAGCAGGCTCCGATCACACACCACTCAGTGCTTCGCTTGTAACAGAGAGATGTAGCCTCAGTTTACACAGAGCGAACACACACAGAAAAACACACTACACACGCAATGATCTCTAGCACACTTCTCCAAAATCACCTCAGTGAACAAACCCAAACCAGGAAGAAGTGGAGCACAACGAAATCAAACAAGTAGTGCAGGAAAGGCATACAAGTTCAAGCAGAAAATGAAAACAGAATCAAAGTTTCATTTCTTGAACAAGGAACACAAAATGAACTCACATATCCGAATACATGTGTGTGGCGGCTAGCACAGGAGTTCTAAAAATGGTTGCTCAAAGTATTGTTGTAGCCTAGCTAGCCTCCGCTATTTATAGGCACTATTCAGCCCTGTGAATAGACTACTTTACCCCTAGGGTTTACACTGTTTTTGTCTCTTTCATACAAGGGGTGCAGATAGTAGTCTACTTTATTTGGAGACTTCTTTTGTCAGCTTCGCAGAGGAGGCAGCATCAGCTTTTGCAGAGCAAACACGATCAACCTTTATAGTTTTGGAGTCTTCTGAATCCCCCCTTCGCACGCGAGGGGTACGATAGCTTCGGTGAGAAGCCTTGAGCCTTATGGCCTTCGCTTCACCGAAGTCAGCCTTCGATGCAGTGACGGTTTTGAGCCGAAGCCATCAAAGCCCTTGAGCCTTCGCGCCATCACCTCCGGAGTGGACCACTACGGCTTTGCAGCTCCTCCCAGCTCAAACTCCGTTAGTTCGTGTACCGAAGCCATGCATGGCCGAAGTACCACAAGTCAACTACACTCCGAAGCCCCACCTTCGGAGTATCACCCTTCGAAGTCCCTCCTTCGTCCAAGGCCTCCTCCACTTGAGACATTCCATGAGCACTTCATCGTAGTCTCTCCCCGAGCACACTCCTCGACGAACCTCACCCGGACCATGCCTTCAATGCACCTTGACTTCTGAGACCTCCGTCGGGTGAATCTCTCGAGTGCCTCCATCCGGAGCACACTTCGAACGCCTTGCCTCATTGCTATGGACTTTGTCCACCATACTCCGAAGTCACTCCATTCGAAGTACCCTTCGAAGTGCCTCGCCTCCCAGGACTTTGTCTCGGGGTACCTTCAGCCGGAGCCACGTTCCGCACTCTCTGCCTTCGCCTGGTGCACCTTGACCCGAGGACCGACCTTGACCCCACACAGCCTTCGTGACCGAATTTCCCGCTCGCCTGGCATCAAGCCTCCCGCTTGACCCAGGTTTACCTGCTGCGAACCGTCCGTTGCCTCCGAAGTAACCTACGCACCACAGACAGACAGACAAGTGTATCCAGTATCTCGGAGACCTCTCTAGGTAAACAACCTCCTATACACACTCCGGTGTACCGCCCAAAGTACCGAACCCTTCGATACGACCAAGTCATCGTGTACTGTCAGACCCCTCCAACAGTCACACTCCGTTGCAACAGCTGCATCAACCGAACCCTTCGGTGAAACAATCTCCGAACCCCTTCGGAGGTACCCCTTCGAAATCAGAGGATAAAATCTGTCAATCACTCATCACAAACTCCAAAACCAACCCTTAGTTTCTCATGTTTCATAGTATTAATCACCATGACATATCGGATTTTTTACTGACATGACATTAAATTAATAAGGGAAGAGAAGGAAGTAGTGTCATCTTCATGACATAGTGCTAACCCGTTTCCAAGATGGATGAAACGCCCACTATAAGCCAAAACGTTTCATGAGTGAGAGAGTATTTAATTCAGTTGTAAAACATTTAATTATACTGGTTAGCCTAAGAAATAGTGAAATGAAACTCTCCACTGAGAGAGGGTATTTTATTCCATTGCAAAGCTGATGTGGTATTTTAGGAAACAATGTTATGAAACCCATTACTGTGAATAGCCTTATGAATATTATTTCGCAATAAATAGGCATGTTGAATTCTGTTTCAGCATATTTACTCTAGAATATCTTCTATAATCCATAGAACATTGTCACACTATAATTCCTTCAAACTGTTTCAGCAAGTTTGGAAGCACCCAATGCTATGATTGGTTAATCACAGGATATATTTACACATGCGGTTGCATTATGTTGTCCAACGGTAAAAAACCATACGTGAGTCAATATATCGGGTTGAGATTTATACAACTGGTTTCTCTTTTCAATTGTCTGTGTTGAAATAAAAGAGGCCCAGGAAAAAATCTTTTTAGGGCTCCTTTGAATGAAGTTTTTTTAAAGAAATTTTGGAAGATTTAGTACAATTCTTGTGAAAATTCTATAAAATTCATATGTTCCAAAGTAACTCTTAGTAGTGGTTGATAAATAAAATATTGTATTTGCTATTAAGCGTACAAATTAAATTTCCTGTTAGGAAATAGAGGGAGTACTTGTTAGGAAAATTTACACGGCAACTCTTGTGATACACTCTAGGCTTCTTTGAACACATAAATTTTATAGAATTTTTACAGAAATTATACTAAATTCTCCAAAATTCTTTTAAAAAACATGATATATATAGAGCTACTGACCTTACTGGCTTTCTCCTGATTAAGAGCTTATGGCCTATTTGCCCCTGCTTCCCGAACTGTATTATCACATTTGTTATTTCCATTCATTTTCACACAAATCTCGCTTCAGCGGCAGCAGCAGGGTAGCATCCCAATTGCCTATGCACTTTACACCACTGAGATACTGACGTATAGCAGCAGCAAAAAAGAATACCAAATTAAAAACAAAGATTCTTGTAGTCTTGGCTGCATATGATGAGCGTGAGGTAGAAGAATATGGGCACTGACAAAGCAAAGGTGAGAGGTTCTCTCATTTTTAGGGGTGTTGGGATCGGCCCTTTTAGCCCCAATCACATCAAATATTTAAATATTATTTTGAAATATTAAATGTAGACTATTTATAAAACTCATTCATAATCGGTGAATTATTCGCGAGACGAATCTAATGAGACTAATTACGTTATGACTTGACAATGTGATGCTACAATAAATATTTGCTAATTATGGATTAATTAGGCTTAATAAATCCGTCTCGTGAATTATCCTTCGATTCTATAATTATTTTTATAATTAGTTCATATTTAATCCTTTAAATTGATGTCTAAACATCCAATGTGACACGGGCTAAAAGTTAGCCCCCGGATCTAAACACCCCATTACTCTTTCCATCTAAAAATCTTCTGGTTATTATATATATATATTTTAAAAATATTCTATCTATTTATAGTTTACCTAGACTTAAGTATTAAATGAGTTTCATTTATGACATTAATCATTTGTTTCATGTATGCAATAGTAGTATTATTTAATGTATTATGATGAATATATGAACTTTTTAATATAATACTAGTACTATTTAATGTATTAATACAAGTTTGTTTTTCCTCGGTCTTGATGTGAAAAATAATAGGGTGAAAATTTTTGTATCGAGAGAATACTATTCCTTCATCTCATCTCATAAGGCTATTCGCAATAGGGGTTTTATGGGGTGTTTTATGATATTAATAACCATGCCACATCAGATTTTTTCCTGACATAACATTCAATTAATGAGGAAAGATAAGGAAGTAGTGTCATCACTATAACATGGTGCTAACCTGTTTCCAAGACGGATGAAACGAAATGAAACAACCATTGAGAGTCAAATCGTTTCATCAGAGAGAGGGTATTTCATAAGAGTTAGTTATATTTAATTACAATGGTTAGCCTAGGAAATAGTGAAATGAAACTATCCACTGAGAAAGGGTATTTTATTCAGTTGTAAAGCTGATGTGGCATTCTAGAAAATAGTGTTATGAAACCCACCACTGTGAATACCACCACTGTGAATAGCCTAAAGGTTTTAGCCTTTAATAAATAGTTATTGATCCAGTTTTATTAAAGCAGATAAATTGGACACAGTAACAGCTGTCCTGCAGCGAGAGCCGAAAGGTTTTGTAAACCCTACCTGCATGGACAGGGGTGGAGCCAAAGGTTGGGGTGGGGTTCCTAGAAACCCCCTTGCAAAAAAAATTTAGTTATTATTGTTAATTTTTCACCTTTTGTGCATCCCCTAAAATTTAATTCGGTGTACCGCTTAAAACGGTGCACCCCATCAGTTTTACTCTAGCTCCGCCACATGGAGGAACCAAAGGCTGCAGTGCCTCTGCCTAACACGGCATGGCGTGCAGCTCTGCATCTGCAAATCTGCAGATGTTGTGGTTGGTTGTAGGGCATGTCCTGCCGCCCGTGGAGACTCACACTCACCCCCTCGTTTCCTTGTCTGCCTGGACCGTTCGTGTCCTTTGGCCTATCCCATCGGAAAGTAGAAAAGATGCGTCGTCGTCTTGATGCCGTCGGCTGCTACGGACTACAGTGCTTGGTTTTCATTCTTGTCCTGCACATCAGTGGACGCCGCTGCACACAGCTCTCTCCTCTGTTTCCTGCAGAATTCTTTGGAGGCTAGTTCTTCGCTGAAGAAGAAGATAACCATAGGACATAGGAGGAGTCAACAAGTTCTTGCGTGAGTTTCTAACTTTCTATCTTGCGCCCCTTCTCTTTTTAGATAATGGGAGTAAGTACAGGGGACTTGTTGAAAAGTTTATCCAAAAAATTGGTAAGTATTTAACCGATGAGATGAGGATTAAATAAGTCAATATTTTTTACTTATATTTATTAGTTTAGTTTTGAATTTACGATACCCCCAAAATTATGAGTCATCCTGTGATCGAACGGGTTAGATTCAAAATAGGTGATTTTGTTACCTCCTAGAGATAACATGTAATATCATCTTAAGTGTGGGATCCACGTGCATGCAAAACAATTTTTTCATGTGTACAAAATATCTTTTTCCATGAACCGAAATGATTTTGAAATTCCTTAATTTACTCCTTAATCGGCGCACACAAGTTTATACAAAATACAAGTGTGTTGTTAATAGGTTTGTATCGCAGTGGAGAATAGTATGCTGGCTATTTTTTATGCCTCTTTTTTGGAGATTTTGTTTTCATTTTTATTTTAAATTTTCAGAAAAATTCGAAAATTTATTCAGAGCTCTTTAATAATTTGTTTTAAAATTTGGAAATTTGAATAATGTAAATGTTTCATGCACATGCTTATCTACTTTTGTATTGAACCGTGCAATTTTTCTATTATGTGCGGTAAGCGTTTTTATTTTTTCATAAAAATTTGAAAATTTATTCAGATCTTTTCAATAATTCTTTTTCAAATTTGGAAATTTGAATAATGTAAATATTTCATGCACATGCTTACCTACTTTTGTATTGAACCATGCATTTTTTCTTTTACGTGTAGTAAGTATATCATTTATTAGTCATAAATGGAAGTAAGATGATTACGATTTGGTTGAATTTAAGTTATAAAAATTTGCATAGAATAGTTGGAGTAATGTATCCCAAATAAGTTGAAATAATTTGGGTTGTCATTTTTTACTGATAATTGCGATATTCGTGAAAACAATATTGAATACAATATAATACATAACTTCAGACCTATTTGTTTCACCTTCTGGTAGCTAGAGATTCTCTGTAGCTAGTCAGTCTTAGGGTGCGTTTGGTTCTAGTTTTAAAATCTGCTTCTACTGTGAAAAAAACGAAAGCTGAACCAAATGGGTTTACTAAAACTGCTTCTCCCACGAAAAGCAACTTTTTCAGTACAAATTTGGAAGCAGGTTGGATCCTGCTTTTCGGCTTCCGCTTTTCTGCTTGTTAGTACAAATTAGATTGCATGGATTCAAGGTGTCTTGATTGATCTACTATTATTATGTTTTCTATTGCATTGCACAAATTCATGAGATAACGATGTGGTTGTCGGTTACTTTATGAGATGAACTATGGACTTATTTATTTATTTAATATATTTTTTAGTTATTTAGTTGCATTAATGTTGATTGCTTCCTATTCATATATATGTATGGAATATTATAATGATAAAAATTATGTTAGTTATAAAAATAGTCAGCTCACAAAAACTTTTTTACAACAGCTTGAACTAAACGACTTTTAGCATATTTACAGTAGCAGACAACTAACAACAATTTTTTCACAGTAGGCAGCTCACAACAGCTTTTTCACAGCAGATAACTCACACCAACTTTTTCACAATATGCAGGTTACAATAATTTTTTCACAACTCACAATAGAACCAAACACACTCTTAGTAGCTGGAATAGTGTAAGCATCTAGCTGATAAGAATACAGAGAAGGTAGCGTTTCTAGCTTCTGGATTCTAGTACATTTCCAGATTCTGTAGCTACTGATTCTCACAATTTAAGCTAGAATCTGGACCGTTTGTTTCACCTTTAGATTGTAAAAGTAGTTGCAACTGTCAGCAGCTGAAACAAACAGACATATGTGAAATATAATGTACATGTTGAATGGTACATAACATAGTGTAAGTATATTATCATTCACATTTTTGAATAAAGATGTGAATACACTTTTAATGGGCATGGGTTGTATAGTATTTACCGTAAACATGGGTATGTTGTTGGTAATGACTGGTATGTTGCTGGTATTCGATGCAATTGTTTATTTACCGTTATTGGCTAGATGTTGAAATGAAAATGCATCTTTGAAATGAAAGATACAGATGAGGTTCACATAGGGTTAGGGGTTTAGGGAATACAATTTGTCCGCTAGATTTACAAGGTTTGCGTATAGCTGTAATAAATGGTTTTACATGTTCATTTTATGTAGTTTATGTAATTATTTGAAATTTTGTAGTTGGAGACTCTTTGTGATGAAAAATAAAGTGCACAATCATATTTAAAATTTTCCTTTCAAGATTGTAATAGTTTTATAGATCATGGTGCTTTGAATATCCTTAAATCTTTTTTAAGGTTCATGTAATAGTAGTTCATTTTTTGTCAGCAATTTTTTTATGTTTGGATATGTGAAATTTGAAATTTTAAGTGATGCATTTTTATTTTTTGGATGTAAATCACTTCGTTGTCAGAGGAATTGATGAATTTTCAAAGTTGAAATTTATTTTTTGCAGATGTAAATCACTTCATAAATTATATGGACCCACAATGCAGTGAGATTGTAGATAAGGAAATTTTAGAATCTGTTGGTGTCATTTTTGGTCACACGTGTGGCCTAGGAGGTATTCTTAACTCCAGTGCATGTCCTACAATCTTAGAAAAAAAGGGGTTTGAGCGTGCCAATCAGTTTGACCCTGCAACTGATAAGAAAGAATAAAAATGATGTCAGTAGCAAAGCCAATTGGCTATTGAGCTGATGACCATGATGAGAATAAAACAATCGCGGGTGAAGGGACCAATCAACCGTGTGGCCGATGACCATGGCAATGCTACCAAGCATGAGTATACCATTAGCCGATAATGTAAAGTTTTTGCACGTAAGGGCCGATGAATACCTCCCGGAGCGGATAAGATGTAACATGGAATTAAATAAAACCTATCAGTTTGTACTCCAATAGAAACTAAATTTAGCATACCAGACAACGTATCCATATTATCAAATCATCATAACATCAAGATCGGACCTAACCAAGACAATAACTGATCACGAGAAATCAACAATACTTCAACACATCAAGCACACTTTATTTAGATAAATGGCATGCACCATGAATCAGATACAATAGAGCGAGATGTTGGACCTAACCGATTAAGCCTCGAACCCTGACACCTAATTCACATCAATCTAAGTGATCAAAGTGATGCAGCCTTAGACCTAGCAAATACACCAAAAAAATCGGCGATTGCACTGACTGGATCGATGCCTCAAGAGATCAACGCGGTACAGCCTTGATGAACACTAACCGAGCCGATGCGATCGTTGGGGGTGGCGGGACTCACCTCATCACTAGAGATCAGAATTATATTGCCCAGTTCCAAGTGCCAAGTCTCATCGGGATTAACCTTGGGAATCCAAGGGTGACGATGCGCCAAAAAGTAGTTTAGTTGTGGTTGATTGTGTGTCCTCTAAACCTAGCTAATTGGTTACATATTTTTAGTCCATAGACTTACCGTCCAAGTAACATCCATTGTAACCGATTCTGGATTAATCTTTATCTTCGTTTATCTCCATTGACTTCCTCTTATCTAGCCATTTGTAACAGAACTAATAGACTTCTTTGATCAACCTTTGGCTAGACTTCCTTGACTTTTGTTGACCGTACATCATCCTCACTAGGCCTAGGCTTTGCCAAATATCGGCGTTAACACATGCCCCAGTTTTGGAGCATTAAAGGGTAACTGATGCTTTGAAATTATCGGTCATCAAAACCCTCTGCCATCACGTTCTTTCAAATGTCTCTTCAAAACATATTTTCAAATTTATCAATATTAGCTAAAACCCTTCATCTTCTGGTACTTTATATAACAATTTGCAGGGTACCAGCTCCATATTGTATCATCCTTTCATCTTCTTCTTTGCATCTTCTACTTCGGCCATGCACGACTGTGATGGGTGTCGCTTAGACCGACACATCTACTTTTCTTTGTGGCAGCGTCGAACCAGTCTTCATCCCACATAGTTTTGCACTGGTACCCTTTAAACCGAAGATTCCATTCCTCTAATCTCTAGCCTGCAAAGATCTGGGCGTTTCGAAAAACGTACCCATGATTACCTTTTTGTCGAACGCTGAAGATGGCCCCACCTGTAGGACCGAAAGTAGCGACCAGAGGGGGGGTGAATGGGCGCCTTAAAAATTCTTTCGAATCAATGGCCTGTTCCCAATACCCAACGCACCTCAAAATACTACGCAGCAGAAAATAAACAGAAGGCCTAAGTCTAAAGGTTTCTAACCTAGAAGCAACTGATGATAAACAGTGTAAAACTAAAGTAGTGCAACTAGGCAGATGAACAAGATGTAACAGGCCTATACTTCTCAATGAAATGATCTAAGTATGTGTAAGATGAAAAGAGAAGTTACTGTCCAAATTTGTCTCCTGTTCGGAACTTGGCGAAGCCCCCTTCGCACGTCGAGGTATGCTTCGGAGGTTGGTGACGGAGCCTGTCCGAGATGCCGAAGATGTCACGGACTAGCCTAGTTCGAAGTGTCAAGATGCGAAGAGTACTTCGGAGCGAAGTATAACAGTGCCGGAGCCTGGTTCGAAGTATGTACTTCGAAGGCAAGGCTTCGAACACAGCTTCGAACCAAGAGCTTCGGGGCAAAGTGACAGAGTCGGAGCCTGCTTCGAAGTGAGCACTTCGAAGACAAAACTTCGAACACAACTTTGAACCGAAAGCTTCGAAGCACAACCTTCAAACAGAAAGCTTCGAACACAACACACAAAAGGACAACCTTCGAACAAAGAAGCGAAGTCTATCACGCGACAGAAAAATCAAGTCCGAAGCCTATCTTCGAACAGGGAAAGCTTCGGAAGGAGAATCGAAGGCTGACACGCCACAAATAAATCCAAACGAAGTCTATCAGAAAAGACAAGCTTCGAACCCTACTTCGAAACCTACCGAAGTGTGGACTTCGAACAGCTAGATTCGGAGTATGTAATTCGAAGCATGCGATGCTGTCCGTTCACAAGAATACTTCGAAGCTTATCAACACAGACCGTACACCGAAAATCGAAGGTTGAGCGAAGCCTTCGAATATTCTAAGTCGAAGCCTGTCTCACGGAGCTGAGGGGCTTCGAACAAAGAAAGACTTCGCCAGAGACAGCCAGAAAAGGTAATAGACCCTGTCAGCTTCGATCAAAAAGTAGTGCAGTAGAAGGTGAAAAGCTGCACAGTACACTATAGCTACAGGGAAGTAGTACTACTTGCAACAGCAAGAACTAGTACTACTAGAATGAAGAACACACCCAGCCGAAGCCTCCAAAGCCTCAAAAATCACGGGAAAAACTTGCAATGCTAATGAAATAAAGCCATTTAAAACCTTTGCAGATGCAGCACACAACGAAATAGAGCATTTACTGCAACATTAAAAGCAAGGGATTAAATACAGGGGCAAACACTCCCTGGCGGGGCAAGCAAGGAGTAAAGAGGAGAGAGACAAAGCAGGAGACAAAAAGTGACCCAAATAGTGGATTTGATTTCAGCACAAAGGGGTAGTCCAAACCCTAGGGATTGGGGTCCTATTTATAGGCAGCCCAACACTAGGAATATTCTACCAGCCCCTTAGGGTTTTTACAGACTCAAAAATAAAGAAAAGACTCTACTGCCCTTAGGAATTTTTACAGACACAACTGACTGACTGTGGGCCTAGAGTTACAGATGACATATCCGGAAGCTAAGTTTTCGTAGCGACTACGGCTTCTCTTCTGGACAGTCGGATACAGAATCAATGGTTGTCAGTTTTACGCCGAAACTGACAAAGCCTCCACCGGCTTTGCACCAGGTACTCGGATTGGGCCGGCCCGACTCCGCAGCTCTCTCAGCCCGGCAATCGCTCACCGCCCGTGTACCTGAGTCAGTCCTGGTCAACAGCCCAGTGGGTCTTCTACTGCTTCTGGCCCATGCACCCGGATTGGGCCAGCCCGACTTCGCAGCCTCCTCTGCCCGACAGTCGCTCGCTGCCCGTATACCTGAGTCACACGCGGCCCATGAAACAACAGATCTCCTCTTCTTCAGTCCTCTTTGACTATCGTTGACAATGACTCATCACTTCTGGAGCCATGAGGCCCACGCTATTCAGCATGGCTCCTCAATCTCCCCCTTGATGAGTGCATTGTCAACACTCCTCAATTCTCAGCTCTTCAGCACCTGTGAACAAATGTGGAAACACGAAAACAAAACACAAGGAAACAAAGAAGAAGAAAAATAAGGTAAAAGTTTAACCCTAATGACCAAAAGCCAACCAAAAGCAAGAAACGGTCATTATGGTTAACCAAAACGTAAAAGCTCAAAATGAGTGTGATTTCAGAACAACAAGGATATCAACAGAGTAAGAACTCCCCCTTAAACTCTGATCCCAAATTTTCTCCCCCTTGTTGACAAGTGAACTCATCAAGCACTCAAAAGAGACACAGACTCCCCCTGAGATGCAACTCCCCCTCAAAATATGCAGTGAATGCAACTGGGGTGCAGGTGGAGTATAGAAAGCATGCTTCTCAGATATGATTGACTGCAAATACAGTATCTAACAGGTATAGCAAAAGAGACACTGTCTAAGACACATGGCATGATCAGTGCAAGAGATGATATCTAAAGAAAGTCATTTAGCACACATTTTTCAATTTTTGCAAATAAAAACATCACCATAAGTTCCAATAAATGAGCAAGGTAAAACATGAGATGCAGAAGCTAGCTGATATCTACCAAGATAAGCATTGTCCAAAAACAAAATGCTTCAGCAAACTTGTTATCTTTTAGATGTTCAGGCTTTTTCATTTTCCTTTGTCATTTTTGCCAAGGGTTATTTGCATGTCAAACCTTATGCTAACCGACCAAGTCAAGCCTAGGCCAGAACTGGACCATCAGAAGCTTAAGACATTGGTCTTGGCATACACTACACTGTCCTAGTTCATACCAAAGTGCTATGGTAAGCAGTCCAGAACAATATAATGCGACAAAGCAAACCCACTTGGATCTTTTCAACTTAAGCATAAAAAGGCATGGAATTTTCATTCATTTTTGATTTTTATCATTTTTATAGCACATTTTCCATGTTAAAGCATAAAGATGTCCAAGTTGCATATCTGCATCTATGTGATGAACTAGCTACAAGGCATGTAACAAATAGCAAAAGCACTCAGCCTACACATGCTAGTTACCAGAAGCAATGGTGATCATTTTTCAAGTTGAAAGCGTAAAAGCCATGCATATGACAGATATCAGACATATCATTTGAACTGAAGCAAAAGCATGATCATCGACAAGTAATCAAAAGCATGTACCAGCTAGAATAAGTAAAGCAGTTCAATCATATAACAGAAGCAAGCTCAAAAGTGTGATATGTGAATATGCAAGATATGAACACACACAAAAAGACTCAAGAGAAGAGTAAAGAAGAAAGAAAAACTGACGCAAAATATCCTAGAAAGGATACACAACACCCAAATCCCCTCTTAAACGCTCAAAAGTAGACTGATCTAGGGGTTTGGTGAAAATGTCAGCCAACTGATGATGGGTATCAACATGAATAAGGTCAATGACACCTTTCTCATATTGATCCCGCAAGAAGTGAAAGCGCACATCAATATGTTTGGTTTTTGAATGGAGACATGGGTTTTTCCCTACACTAATAGCACTAGTGCTGTCGCAAAACAATGGAACCCTGGTAGGAAAGAATAACCCAAAGTCTCATAGAGTGGAAATCATCCAAACCAACTGTGAGCAGCAGCTAGCAGCAGCTACGTACTCAGCCTCTGTGGTCGAAAGAGCAACTCCAGATTGCTTTCGAGAAGACCAAGATACAAGGGAAGAACCAAGAAACTGGCAAGTACCGGAAGTCGACTTGCGATCCAACCGGCACCCACCAAAGTCGGCGTCCGAAAAGCCAGATAAATCAAGAGATGATGATGCTGAATAATAAAGACCAAGATCAGGCGCATAGGTGAGATACCTGAAAATGCGCTTGACAGCCTGTCGGTGAGACGCGCGCGGTGAAGACTGAAAACGCGCGCAAAGTCCCACGGCGAACTGTATGTCCGGTCTTGTTGCCGTTAAGTACAACAGCGAACCGATCATCCCTCGAAATTCTCTCTCATTGACCTTGACACCGCTCTCGTCCTTGTCCAAACCCCCAGAAGTGCCCATCGGGGTCATCTGCGGCTTCAATTCACCACCAAAGTCAAATTTCTTAAGCATGTCACGAGTATACTTACCTTGGTGGATGAAGGTGCCGTCCTTGGTCTGCTTGATCTGGAGCCCTAAGAAATACTTGAGCTCACCCATGAGGCTCATCTCAAACTCACTGTGCATCTGCTCAGAAAACTTGGACACAAGAGAATCAGTAGTACCGCCAAAGATAATATCGTCCACATAAATCTGAGCAACTAAAAAATCTGAAGCATCTCTGAGCAAGAAAAGAGTTTTGTCCACAGAACCCATCACAAAGCCCTTTCCCAACAAAAATTGCTTTAACCGGTCATACCAAGCCCTGGGGGCTTGCTTCAACCCATATAAAGCTTTGTGCAACTTAAAAACATGTCGAGGAAACTTAGGGTTCTCAAAACCGGGGGGTTGCCTAACATAAACCTCCTCCTCTATGAACCCGTTCAGAAAAGCACTCTTAACGTCCATTTGAAACAGCTTAAAACCCTTCGAAACGGCAAAAGCTAAAAGAATGCGAATGGACTCAAGACGGGCAACAGGAGCGAAGGTTTCTTCAAAGTCAATACCTTCCTTCTAGCAATAACCCTGGGCAACTAGTCGAGCCTTGTTGCGCACCACAACCCCATCTTCACCTTGTTTGTTCTTGAATACCCACTTGGTGCCTATGGGGTTGCATCCTGGTGGCGGCTCAACCAATGTCCAAACCCGATTGCGGACAAAATTCTCAAGCTCTTCTTGCATGACATTAATCCAATTTGAATCAGAAAGAGCATGAGAAACATCTCTGGGCTCAAAAGATGCAACAAACGTAGATTCAGCAAACACGGCGAGAGAGGCAGAAGAACGCAAAGTTCTCTCAGTGAAATCACCAATGATGAGCTCTGAGGGGTGGTCACGCTGAACTGCTCGGGTTCCCTGGTGATCTGAAGTCACCTCACCGGAGTCAGCAGCTGGCACCTCTGGACTCGACTGAGGGGGCTCGATCGAAGTGGAAGAAGTGATCAGAGGTCCGCCCTCATCATCAGTCGAAGTCACAGAAGGTGTGGGCTCTGCGGGGGATGCAGAAGGCCCGCCCTCAACAGCAGCTGGAGTATCCTCATCTTCCTCGAAGATGGACTCTCCGAGCTCATCATCACCAGAAAGCTCAAAAGAAGGAGTCAACGAAGGCAAGGACTCATCAAATGAAACCTCACACGTCTCGACAAGCAGCTAGGATTCGAGGTTCCAAACACGGAAGCCTCGAGAATGCAATGCATAACCAAGAAAAACACCATCCCAGCAACGAGACTCAAATTTGTCCAAATGCCCTCCCTTCTTGAGCACAAAGCACTTGCAGCCAAATGCTCGCAAGTGGCTCACTTTGGGCTGTCTGCCAAACCGCAACTCATATGATGTCTTACCAATGTAAGCTCGAAGAAAAATGCGGTTGGCCAGATAGCAAGCCGTGTTCATGGCTTCAGCCCAAAAACGCCTAGGAGTCCTTTGCTCATCGAGCATCCTCCTGGCCATCTCAACTAGCGTGCGGTTCTTTCGTTCCACAACGCCGTTCTGTGGGGGAGTGTAAGGAGAAGAAAACTGATGGTCCAGACCCTGATCACCACAGAAGCTGACGAACTGAGAGTTCTTGAACTCAGAGCCGTTGTCGGAGCGAATTGCTTGCATCCGGCCATTGTTCTCATTCTTCAGCTTCAAAATCAGGTCATGGACAAATTGAAAAGTTTCATCCTTAGACTCCAAAAAGAAAACCCACGAGAAACGAGAAAAGTCGTCAACAATCACAAGTGCATACCACTTCCCACCGACTGAGCGTACCCGAGCTGGACCTACAGTGTCCAAATGTAAAAGCTCGCCCGGATATGAAGTCATCACCTGAGTCACAGGTGAGTGAGAAGCGGCAACCATTTTCCCATGACGACAGGGATGACAAACTAGATCCTTCTCCATCTTAAGCTTGGGCAATCCTCGGATGAGGTCCATAGAGCTTAACCTGACTAGCAGATCAAAACTCAAATGACCTAACCTCCTATGCCACTTCCAGAGCTCAGAAGAAGATCCAGCAATCAAACAGCGAGAAGGGCCAAAAGAACTAGAGAAGTCAATTCGAAAAACTTTACCGAAGGGTAAAATCTGACAAACCAAAGACCCTCTAGAATCAACCACAGAAGAATTGCCCTTCTTAAAACACACTTCCAAACCATCCTCAAGAAGTTGCGAAACAGAGATTAAATTAAAGTTCAGATTTTTGACCAAAGCAACATTCTTTAAAGAGAAATGATCTGAAATGCTGATTGAGCCTATGCCACTTACTTTCCCTTGACCGCTGTTCCCGAATGTGATGTACTCTTTGGAGCTCGGGGGAGTGAGACTGGAGAACCATCTGCGATGTCCCGTCATGTGGCGAGAACATCCCGAGTCCATAATCCAAACATCCTCCAGTCCCCGGTCCTGCACAATCAGTGTCTGTAAGTGGGAGCAAATGGTCCGGCACCAGGTTTAGCAAAAGAGCTAAACCAGTGTCGAGCCATCTGCTCAAAAGATGGAAAGCGAAAACCATCAAAAGAGTTTGGACCAAAACACGGCTCAAAGCGCGGTCCTCGGTTTTGCCTAACCCTACGGCCACGAGGTCCAGAACCGTAGCCAACTCGGTCTGGAACTCTGCCGGAACGAACACCACCACCTGGAGCACGGGCACGAAAACCGTCTCCTCTACCACCACCTACACGACGCGGCCTGACCTCCAGCCTCTCCCCGCGCCGAGGAACACGCAGTCTACCACCCTGCTGGTAGAACAGCTCCTGATCACTATGAGCCCTCTCTGCTCTCTCAACTCGCTTCCTCCTGAAGCAAAACTCCGCAAGATGCCCGTCTCTCTGACAATACTCACAATGATAGGTAGGCTTCTTGGGATGTGGTTGAGGCTTGGGATTCTTGGGCTTGGTAGTGATTGGTGTGGTCTTCTTGGGCTGAGAGGGTCCAGGAAGAGAGTCAAGAGAAGTGTGGAGATTTTTGGGCTTTGGAACCCAGATAGGTTTCTTGGGTGGAGCTTTAGGTGGCTCATGAATCACTCCATCCTTGGGCTGACAAGCCTGGGAAGACTCAGTGGAGTGAGTCTTGGGATACCTCTGCTCTGGAGTCATTTTACTCCACTCCACTGCCCGGCTAATGGCGCTCTCAAAGTCAGCCTTGGTGTAGGTGTAACCTACCCCAAACCCATCCTGCCTCTTGAACTGCTGGATCATCATGCCAAGCTGTGGCTCTCGGGCACTGATCCAACTCAGGATAGAACAGAGGTAAAAGTTCTCATTCTGAGAATCTGCTAGCTCCTCTCTCAAAGAAGCTAGAACCTCCACCTGAGACAAGCAGGTCTCACACTCACTCTCTACTTGGACAGACTTTCCGGCTTTTAGCTTAATCAACTCCATTCTAAGAGACAGGCAGTTCTCACAAATAGTGGGTGGAACTGACAGTGTCTCAATCTCTAGCCTAGTCTGGGCAAGCTCAGCTCTCAACCTCTCTAAATCACCCAAATGCTCATCGCCCTTGGATTTCAGCTCAGCTAAGGCAGCTAGATGCGATGGGCAATCAACACAGGGTGCGACGACAGTGGCTTGAGCATCTTTCAGCTCCAGCTGAGCGCTTTCAAGCTCAGTGGCCAAAGCGTCCCTCTCATCAACCCTTTCTGTGTACCTGGACTTCAGAGTCGACAGGTCACACAGAAGCACCTCACACTTCGGGCACTCACTGCTATCACCCAAGCAAGGGGAAGAAGATAGACTCTCAATTCTACCGCTGGCCACGGCAAGCTCACTCTCTAACTGGTCTATCCTTTTCTTAGCCCCCCTAAGCAGTTTCTCCCGATACTTCAACTCCTGACGATTGCTCTCAAGTAAATCAACAATTTCGCGCTCATAAGATGATACCTTGCTGTCGTCGTCGTCGGAGTCATCGGAGGAGCTCTTTTCTTCTCTATCCCCAAGAGCCATTGAACAGAAGCTCTTGCGGGATCTTCGGCGCTGGTGTGAGCGGCTCTTCGGCTTGTCTCCGAAGGCCATGAAGCAGAGGCCCGCCGGATCGTCCTTGTCCTTCCCCTTCTTGATGGAGATCTCCTCATCGCTTGAGCTCGATGAAGAGGAAGAGGACGTGGATCTCTTGGAGTAGCTCTTCTCCATCTCGGCGAAGAAGGCCTTGTCGCGCTTCTTGTTCTCTCGCCGGTAGTCCTTCAGGGCCTTCTTGAAGAAACGAGTCTTCGGCTTGCCCTTGTTGAAGGAGGGGCTCTCATGCTTGCCGGAGTCGTGGAAGCTGCTGCCGGTGCCCTTCTTGTATCCACTGCGCTTGGGGCAGTCGGCGATGAAGTGTCCTGGATCACCACATTCAAAGCATCCGGATTTTGTGCCGTGTCTTTTGAACATTCTTTTATCATAGACACGACGCACCCAGTTGTTAAAGAGACACAAATCATCATCTCCCAACAACTCAAGCTGGTCCTTAGTGATAGACATCAAGGAGAACCCTGCACAGCTCACAGCAGAGGGATCAACAGAAGGTGTAGCAAGGGCCAGGGATTTTGATCTAGAGCCAGTGAGATTTGATCTCAACTGGATATCTACCTCAGTGGCCTTCAGCTTGCTAAACAACTCAGAAATGGTCAAGGTATCATAAGAAGTACTCTCAACGATAGATGATACCTTGATCTCCCAGATCTTTGGGTCCAAGGTATGAAGAACCTTGAGCGCCTGCTCGTGATCTGAGACTAACTGAGCACCCTCAGCCTTGTTGTCCCGAAGCTTGTTAATGATCGACTGAAAGCGACCAAACAAAGCCTCAACAGATTCACCCGGCTTCTGTGTGAAATTCTCATATTCACGCCGGTAGGTCTGATAGAGCCGAGCCTTGACCTGTGCTGTTCCCTCATGGTGTGCCTTGAGGGTAGCCCAGATCTCTCTCGCAGTGGAGAGATGACTCACACGCTCAAACTCAGTGGGACCTAAACCAGAAAACAAGATGTTCACAGCCTTACTGTTGCTCAGATGCTGAGCAATGATACCAGCAGTACCGTGCTCAGCGACTGGCAAAATGACAAACGTGGTGTGAACGCAAATGTCCCATATGTCCGAACCCTGGCTCATGAGATAGGCTCGCATGCGAGTCTTCCAGTAATTATAGCCATAGGCTTCCAAGGACGGGACCTTGCCAGGAGACGTCATAGTCACTACTGGGGTTTAGAACCGGTTAAGGTATGGAAAAACCCTAACCTCGCTCTGATACCACTTGTAGGACCGAAAGTAGCGACCTGAGGGGGGGTGAATGGGCGCCTTAAAAATTCTTTCGAATCAATGGCCTGTTCCCAATACCCAACGCACCTCAAAATACTACGCAGCAGAAAATAAACAGAAGGCCTAAGTCTAAAGGTTTCTAACCTAGAAGCAACTGATGATAAACAGTGTAAAACTAAAGTAGTGCAACTAGGCAGATGAACAAGATGTAACAGGCCTATACTTCTCAATGAAATGATCTAAGTATGTGTAAGATGAAAAGAGAAGTTACTGTCCAAATTTGTCTCCTGTTCGGAACTTGGCGAAGCCCCCTTCGCACGTCGAGGTATGCTTCGGAGGTTGGTGACGGAGCCTGTCCGAGATGCCGAAGATGTCACGGACTAGCCTAGTTCGAAGTGTCAAGATGCGAAGAGTACTTCGGAGCGAAGTATAATAGTGCCGGAGCCTGGTTCGAAGTATGTACTTCGAAGGCAAGGCTTCGAACACAGCTTCGAACCAAGAGCTTCGGGGCAAAGTGATAGAGTCGGAGCCTGCTTCGAAGTGAGCACTTCGAAGACAAAACTTCAAACACAACTTTGAACCGAAAGCTTCGAAGCACAACCTTCAAATAGAAAGCTTCGAACACAACACACAAAAGGACAACCTTCGAACAAAGAAGCGAAGTCTGTCACGCGATAGAAAAATCAAGTCCGAAGCCTATCTTCGAACAGGGAAAGCTTCGGAAGGAGAATCGAAGGCTGACACGCCACAAAGAAATCCAAACGAAGTCTATCAGAAAAGACAAGCTTCGAACCCTACTTCGAAACCTACCGAAGTGTGGACTTCGAACAACTAGATTCGGAGTATGTAATTCGAAGCATGCGATGTTGTCCGTTCACAAGAATACTTCGAAGCTTATCAACACAGACCGTACACCGAAAATCGAAGGTTGAGCGAAGCCTTCGAATATTCCAAGTCGAAGCCTGTCTCACGGAGCTGAGGGGCTTCGAACAGAGAAAGACTTCGCCAGAGACAGCCAGAAAAGGTAATAGACCCTGTCAGCTTCGATCAAAAAGTTGTGCAGTAGAAGGTGAAAAGCTGCACAGTACACTGTAGCTGCAGGGAAGTAGTACTACTTGCAACAGCAAGAACTAGTACTACTAGAATGAAGAACACACCCAGCCGAAGCCTCCAAAGCCTCAAAAATCACGGGAAAAACTTGCAATGCTAATGAAATAAAGCCATTTAAAACCTTTGCAGATGCAGCACACAACGAAATAGAGCATTTACTGCAACATTAAAAGCAAGGGATTAAATACAGGGGCAAACACTCCCTGGCGGGGCAAGCAAGGAGTAAAGAGGAGAGAGACAAAGCAGGAGACAAAAAGTGACCCAAATAGTGGATTTGATTTCAGCACAAAGGGGTAGTCCAAACCCTAGGGATTGGGGTCCTATTTATAGGCAGCCCAACACTAGGAATATTCTACCAGCCCCTTAGGGTTTTTACAGACTCAAAAATAAAGAAAAGACTCTACTGCCCTTAGGAATTTTTACAGACACAACTGACTGACTGTGGGCCTAGAGTTACAGATGACATATCCGGAAGCTAAGTTTTCGTAGCGACTACGGCTTCTCTTCTGGACAGTCGGATACAGAATCAATGGTTGTCAGTTTTACGCCGAAACTGACAAAGCCTCCACCGGCTTTGCACCAGGTACCCGGATTGGGCCGGCCCGACTCCGCAGCTCTCTCAGCCCGGCAATCGCTCACCGCCCGTGTACCTGAGTCAGTCCTGGTCAACAGCCCAGTGGGTCTTCTACTGCTTCTGTCCCATGCACCCGGATTGGGCCAGCCCGACTTCGCAGCCTCCTCTGCCCGACAGTCGCTCGCTGCCCGTATACCTAAGTCACACGCGGCCCATGAAACAGCAGATCTCCTCTTCTTCAGTCCTCTTTGACTATCGTTGACAATGACTCATCACTTCTGGAGCCATGAGGCCCACGCTATTCAGCATGACTCCTCACCACCAAATCCGATAGGATCGGCTTGACCTGATTGCCGAGGAGTTGCTTTTACTCTATAAGGACCTCCTGGCCACTCTTCTCTTCTCTTCTTCACGCAGTCTGCATACACCGTTCTCTTTTTTAGCCCTCGAGCTCGTCACCATTCTGCTTCAAGTGCCCCTACACTTGTTGTTTCACCATCTTCATCTTCTTAACCGGCCCCATACTCCGGTTAACTTTCGCGATGGCAACCAATGACGTGATCCCTGAGGTAAGTCTTTCGACATTCTCTTCTTTTTGCTATTTCTTCGGTTTTTCTTGGATTTTCCACCTCCCTTTCTTACTGCTTCTTTTTGCTTTCTTCTGTAGAACCTAAAGAACTAGATCTTGATCTCCATTGTGAACCACCCATCTTGCTTCTTTTTAGGTCTGATGGGCAACCCCGATCCTACTAATTTCATTATTGCTGAGACCCAACACATCCCTTTTAAAAATTCAAAAATGCTTTCCTCCGATTGGACCTAAAGCTTTAGGGCTTTTCCTTTGAGCTTCCTAGTTGGCGTGACTGGTATCTCCGAGTTGCCGCGTCAAAGCACGACTCTTGGGAGCAAACTAACATAGCACACTGCATTAGCCTCTCCCTTTCTCTTCCTTACAAAACGAGCCGATGCTTGCATCTTCTTGTTATTTCTAGTCTGATGCATTAAATGCATTTCTTTTCAGCCATGGGTTAATGAGTCCCAATCTCATTGCCACGGAGGCGATACCTTGAGGCAAAGTCCTCAGAGGCAAGGCACTTCGAAGGGGTGCTTCAGAAGGAGACACTTTGAAGGATGGCGGTCAACTCCTCAGGAGTGAGGCAAGTCTGTCAAGTATGCTCTGGACAGAGGCACTTGGAAGGAAACCTGATGAAGGTCTCAAATATCAAGGTGCATCGAAGGCATGGTCCGGAGAAGGCACTTTGAGAATGTGATCTGGGTGGAGACATTACAAGGGTGTGATTATGGAGATGATTCAAGCGGAGACCTTGGATGAAGGAGGGATTTCGAAAGGTGGTGAGCAAAACCCTCCGGAGGGAGGTACTTTGAAGGTGGGGTTTCAAAATCAGGATGTATTGATGTGCTGTGGACATGCATGGCTTCGGTACATGGACAGGCGCAATTTGAGCTTGGAGTAGCTGCGATGTTGTGGTGGTCCACTCCAGAGGTGATGGTGCGAAGACTCAAGGGTTTTGAAGGCTTCGGCTTACAACCGTCCCTATATCGAAGACTGACTTTGGTGTAGCAAAGACCTACGGGTTCGAAGCTTGCAACCGAAGTCACTCTAGTACTTCACAGTGCAAAGGGGGCTCTGAAGATTCCAGTCTGCAAAGCTGACACAAAAGGAGCTTCAATAAAGTAGGACTACCTGTTGTACCCCCGTGACTGCATGTGGCAGAAAACTTGTAAACCCCAGGGGTACTGTAGTTACTTCGCATGTCTGAGTTTTCCTATAAAAGGAGAGGTAGGCTGAGGTCTAGGGTAACACTTTTATCACTATTGCCTAGGTTTTAGAACCTTCTGTACTCACTGTCACCTAGGTCCAGCCGCCACAAATATTTACTCAGATCTATGAGTTTTTGTGTTCCCTATTTATGCAATGGATTTTTTGTGCTATCTCTAATTTATTTCTGCATGAACTTGTATCTGTGTTCTTCGTTTTGCATGTGTTTATTTTGGGTTGTGCGCTTTGTTTTGTGCAAACTGGAGTGTTTACTTTGTGTTTTTACTAACGAAGGTGCATCAGTCAACGTATTTGTGAAGATAGTGTTGAGTGGTTCAGAGTACATTCACTCTGTGTATATCGGAGGTATATCCTCGTATGATATTAGCGAAGTACTACCCCATTGAGTGCCTGCGAATATGTTTTTCTTGAGCATTTGTCGAAGTCCCTTTAGTGGCACAATTTTGCTAAGTCCTGTCCAAAGTACTGTTTTAGTGCGAAGGCTAGTACCAGTTGCTAGTGTGGAGCATCGGAACGAAGTGCTTTGAGGGGATTATGTTTGAAGCAAAGTGCTGTTGTGCGGAGTCAGACTCTAGACACCATTGTGTGGGGAGCCTGCTCTTACAAAGCTCCGCTTCGAACCCGTTGACACAAAAACGTGCCCCCACACTTGGGCCGGTTCGACGATCCAAAAGCGTGTGGATACTTAGTGATAAGCCTAAGCGTGATACAACACTGATGACACGTTCCGACTACCCTTAATAGTGGCAAGGGGGGTGGAGTCACCAGATAATCATATCACAAGGAAATAATCCAATTAGCCGAAGTATATAGATAAAATAAACCAATCAGCCGAACGGAGTCTGATTGGTTCAGAGAGTACTGTGCGAAGGGTCAACGAAGGTAATGTTCGACATTCAGATTGATCTGGCCAAAGACAAGTTCCAAACAGATCGCAACGCTAAATCGCCTCTGAATGATAGGGTTCGGTTCGAAGCCTCTAACACGACAAAATCCAATGAAGGGCACTGGCGCGATGAGATCCGGTGCAGAGCGCTGGCTCGATGAAGTCCTGTGCGGAGCGCTAGCATGACAAAGTCTGATGCGGAGCATTCTGGCGTGACTCCAGCGCGAAGCAACTCTGAGGCGAAGTAGCTCCGGTGCGCAAGACTTGACCAGACTAACAACAACGTGACGAATCCGGCACGGATGAACGAAGTGAGGACTCACCGAAGGGTGCTCTCACAACAACCGAAACCAGCTTCCTAGCTCCGGAAACCTTCGGCGAAGAGGGCTCCGAACATAAAACCTGCAGAAAAACGAAGATCAAGTGCCAATTCGGCCTAGAGACCGAATTACCAAGTGTAGCAATATACAAAATGAAGGGTAGCAATCTGTTACGTAGATTAATAGATGGTTCACAAGCGAGCCAGCAAGGTGATAGCAATCTGTTACGTAGATTAACGAATGATTCACAAGCGAACCAACAAGGCTTACCACAAATACGGCGTGCCCGACGGAGGGCTTTCAACGCAAACCCACGAAGGTGTACTGAAACAAATTCAGAAACTAATGGAAATAAAGGTACGATTAAAACTAGGGTTTGAAGAATTGATCTATGTTGGGGGGGTCCTATGAATCGGCCTCACGCCTGTATTTATAGGGGCTAGTCTTTTTATCTCTAACTCTAATATGGTAAGATTTGGCCTAATCAAGATTAGAGATAAAAACATCCTGAATCTGTATCAGACTCCTATCTGAAGCCTACCCAAAGTGGGCCTTCGGCAGGCCTGCCGAAGCATGCTCCTCAGGCCGAAGCTTCGGCGAAGCAGGCCACCGAAGGGGCCTTTAGGCCGAAGTCAGCCTGCGAAGCAGGCTAATGAAAGGCCCTTGAGGCTCCATGCAGGTGGGCCTCTGACACTTCAGGGCTTCGGCTTGTACCAAGAATTGTATATTTTCAGCCCAAAATTACCAAAATTGATATTTTGACAATTTCGACCATTAATGCCATTTTTTGCTATCAACACATGCCCCCCTGCCTTTTAGCAAACTATGTGAGATAAAGCACAATGGGCTATGGACGATATACTCCATATCAGACTTTTGACACTTTTAAGTGCTTTGCCACACACTTGGGAAGTACTTTTTCATTACCCGCCATTTAAAGCTCTTCAAAATCGCTCTCCTTATAAAGATTCTAACAAGTATGCATTACCTGGAGCGATTTTAGCTACCTTAAAAGGACCTTCCCAACAAGGCGACCATTTACCAAATTTGGGGCTTTTAGTGCCTAAGGCAAAAATCATCTTCCAAACCAAGTCACCAAGTTAAAACTATTTTGCTTTGACTCTTTTGTTGTTGGCTCTAGATACTCTCCTTTTATCTTTCTATATAGCTTCTAGAGCCATTAACCTCTTATCAGTCACTTCTTCCAAATTATCCTTCAAAAGAGTTTCATATTCATTGACCGATAAGCCATCTTGCTTAAGAAATCTTAAAGAGCCAAGATCTACCTCCACTGGTAGAACTGCTTCTTGTCCATACACTAACTTATATGGACTAACTTTGGTAGCACCATGCTTTGCAACTCTACAAGCCCATAATGCCTCAGAAAGAAGTTTGTGCCACCTTTTAGGGAACTCTTCAATTTTCTTCTTAATGAACTTAATTACACTTTTATTACTAGACTCGGCAAGAAGACCCTAGCCAACCTATTCAGCCCAAAGGTAAGGATAGAAATCAAGGGAGTGCTATTCTGGGCTGAGCCAGTTCTCATTGAGTGCACCGGACTCGATCTCATCCTAGGGATGGACTGGTTGATGAAGCACAAGGGAGTAATTGATTGCGCTAGCAAGTCCGTCACTGTGACCAACTCTGGAGGCGAAGCCATCACTTTTCAGATGACCACCCGTGGTACTAGCAGGGTATCCCTTCACTCGTTGGCCCTAGAAGAAGTGCCCGTGGTCAGAGAATAAATGGATGTTTTCCCGGAAGACCTGCCAGGAATGCCTCCCAAGCAGGGCATCGAATTCAGAATCGAACTTGTTCCCGTGACCACCCCAATCTCCAAGCGCCCATACCGGATGGCCGCCAATAAACTAGCCGAAGTTAAGAGCAATATTGAGGACCTAGAACAGAAAGGGTACATTCGACCGAGTACCTCACCCTAGGGTGCACCGGTCATCTTCGCCATGAAGAAAGACAATACAAAAAGGATGTGCGTGGACTATAGAGCCTTGAACGATGTGACCATCAAGAACAAGTACCCACTGCCTCGGATCGACGATCTATTCGATCAACTGAAGGGATCCTCTGTGTTCTCCAAAATTGACCTCAGGTCAGGCTATCACCAACTGAGGATTAGGGAAGAAGACATCCCCAAGACTGCCTTCACGTCCCGTTACGGATTTTACGAGTATACTGTGATGTCATTCGGACTCACGAATGCCCCGACCTTCTTCATGAACATGATGAACAATGTATTCATGGAGTTCTTGGATAAGTCCATCATGGTATTCATCGACGATATCCTCGTCTACTCCAAGACAAAGGAAGAGCACGAAACTTACCTCCGTCCGACCCTCGGAAAGTTAAGGGAGCAACAATTGTACGCCAAATACAGCAAATGCGAGTTTTGGTCATCTGAGGTGAAGTTTCTCAGCCATGTCATATCCACCGGAGGAATAGCAGTGGACCCAACCATCGTGGAAGCAGTGACCAATTGGCTACAACCCACGAACATGACTGAGATCCGGAGTTTTCTAGGATTGGCCGGATATTACCGCCGGTTCATCGAGAACTTCTCAAAGATAACCAAGCCCATGACCAGACTGCTGCAGAAGGAAGTAAAGTTCAAATGGACTCTAGACTGTGAAGAATGCTTCCAGATCCTTAAGAAAAAGCTCGTGTCAGCCCCGATTCTGACCTTGCCAGACATCCGAAAGGACTTCCACGTCTACTGTGATGCCTCTCGCCAAGGGTTAGGGTGTGTCTTGATGCAAGACGGATCGTGTACATGACTCGGATCGTGTGCCTGCACGGAGTTCCAAAGAAGATCGTATCTGACCGGGGGAGTCAGTTTACTTCCAAGTTTTGGAAGAATCTTCAGGAAGAACTCGACACCCGGCTGAACTTCAGCACCGCCTATCATCCACAGACCGATGGTCAAACCAAAAGGGTAAACTAGGTGTTGGAGGATATGCTTAGAGCATGCGCTCTAGACTTTGGCGGAATGTGGGATAAGAACTTGCTTTATGCGGAGTTCTCCTACAACAACAACTACCAAGTCAGCCTGCAGATGTCCCCTTTTGAAGCACTTTATGGGCGCAAGTGCAGAACACCGCTATTCTAGGATCAGACCGGAGAGTCACAGCTATTCGGGACAGACATACTACGGGAAGTAGAAGAGAAGGTTAAGGTCATTAGGGACAAATTGAAAATAGCCAGTCCTGATAGAAGAGCTATGCCGATAACCGATGGAGAGACCTAACCTTTGAGGAGGACGACTATGTCTATCTCCGAGTCACTCCCCTCCGTGGCACCCAAAGGTTCAACATGAAAGTCAAGTTAGCACCCCATTATGTCAGACCCTTTCAGATCCTCGGACGGCAAGGAGAAGTAGCATATCAGTTGGAACTACCACCATCTTTGGCAAGAGTCCATGATGTGTTCCACATCTCTCAGCTGAAGAAGTGTCTCCGTGTGCCCACCGAGCAAGCCGACCTCCAACAGCTCAATGTCCAAGAAGACTTGACCTACATCGAGAAACCCGTCCAGATTCTAGAAGTTAAGGAGAGGGTAACCAGAAGCCGTGTGGTTCATTTCTGCAAGGTTCAGTGGGACAACCACCCCGTCGAAGAAGCCACATGGGAAAAAGAGGACGAACTAAAGACCCAATACCCCGAGCTATTCGAGGAACTTTTCAAATCTTGAGGATGAGATTCTTTGTAAGGGGGATAGGTTTGTAACACCCCAAATTTTCAAAGAAATAAAAGTACCTTTTTATTATACTTTTCTAGAAAAGATTATTTTGAATTTCCTTTAAGGCTATTTATACCCAAATAAACTAAAACCTAGAGGAGATGTCCAAACCAGAGGCTAGGAAAATTTGTATATGATCCCAAGTCCAAGATATATTTTTGAGATTTTTTACAAATTTTTATCACCCTTGGAAGCAACCCAAACATTTTAAACCAATTTCAACAATTAAATTTATTCAAAAATGAATTTAAACAGTAACGGGCCCCTTTCCCCCTTTCTCCCTCAACCAGTCGGCCCAGCCCACTCCCTCTCCACGCCCGCACTGACAGATGGGTCCCGCTCATCAGCCACCCCCTCTCCCTCCATGCGCGCGCCCGACACATCGGCCTCACCTGTCGGCACCAATGCTCCCACGCGCCCGACGCCTCGGCCCCACCTGTCAGTTGCGTCCCGTTGCCATGCCCCTCGCCCCGCGCCCGCTGACCGGTGGCCCCTACCTGTCGGATCCATCGTCTCCACGAGATCCGCCCCTAAATCCCCCCCTCATCGGCTGAAGCCCTAACTCTCCTCGGATCCACCCCGCCGACCCCTCCCCCATTCAATTGCCGCCATTAAACGGTTCCACGAGGCCCGTCGGCTGTTTCCCCCCTTAATTCCACACATCATCGCTCCGGGACTGTCGCTCACATGCATGGAAAGGAGCTCGCTGGCGTTAAGGAGCGTTTACCCTCAGCCTCCCCCGATTGCGCCCCCTTTGACCCCACCGGCGCCTCTATTTAAACCCTACGCCTCTACCGCGTGCAACCCTCACCTCACTTTGCACTCGGACCGAACAGAACGCCCGCACTCCGGTTTTTAACACCACACCACCACCTTCGCTCCAGCCACTGCCCGACGTCACCGGAGTTCTCCTCCACCCTCGGAGACCGCACCAACGTGACCACTGAAGCCTCCCCGACCTCGGCCACCACTCCTTTGACGACGAAACCCGCCGGAACCCCGACGCTGACGAGGGACCCGAACACCTCCGCCATCCTCGCTCATCGCCGACTTCACTCCATCATCCTCGGACCACCGCAACGGTACCCTCGTACTCCCCTCGTCGCCCTCTTTCTGTTTCTAGGCGTAGATAGGACCGCTGTCGCTCACCATGGCCTCTAGCCCTCTCACCATCGTCGGAGAAGATGACCAGCACGGGTAGAGTACCTGTGCCGTGTTGGATTCAATCGCGACCGTGCGATCACTATCGGACGATAGATTATATCACGTGTTCGGTTTAATCTTGTCCGTCCGATCACAGCGACGGGGTACACTTTAATCTCATGCATCTGTTAGTATTTAAAACCCGCATCGAATCCAGGCCATCCATCGCGTACCGATTCGATCTTTTAATCTCAGCCGTCCGTTTTCATTAACACCGCCCGCCTCGCCCGTGGCTGCCCGATCACGATCCAACGACGATCCGTGATCCGGCGCACACGCACAGTGCGCGGGTTCACGGTGGAACCAGTTCAGCGTGGACCGACAACTGTTTTTGAGTTTAAATTAAATTGTAGAATTAGTTTTAAACTTCTAAAATTCATATCTTGCTCATTTTAACTCCAAATTTAACCATTTCAATTCCAGAAAATTTATAATTTTATTCTCTACATGTTAATGCAATAAAAATAGTAGGTTTACTTTGGGCATTTTATATTTATTTAATAAAGTATTTAAATGCACTTTAGGATATATTCATAGTTCCTTTTTGAAAATTCTCAACTCCATAAAAATTGACCTTAGAAATTGAGAAACCAAGGGTTGGTTTTGGAGTCTGTGATGAGTGATTGACATAT
This sequence comes from Zizania palustris, assembly GCA_019279435.1. NCBI lineage: Eukaryota > Viridiplantae > Streptophyta > Magnoliopsida > Poales > Poaceae > Zizania > Zizania palustris. The sequence goes on along the minus strand of JAAALK010000086.1, from coordinate 2,695,215 downwards.
TTTATCCTCTGATTCGAAGGGGTCCCTCCGAAGGGGTTCAGAGGTTGCTTCACCGAAGGGTTCGGTGGGTCTGATTGCTGCAGCTGTTGCAGCGGAGTGTGAGTGTCGGAGGGGTTCGACAGTACACGATGACTGGGTCGTACCGAAGGTCTCGGTAATTTGGGCGGTACACCGGAGTGTGTGCTGGAGGTTATTTACCCAAAGAGGTCTCCGGGGTACTGGATACACTTGTCTATTTGCCCGTGGTGCGCAGGTGAACTCAGAGGCGACAGACGGTTCGTAGCAAGTGAACCTGGGTCAAGTGGGAGGCTTGATGCCAGGTGAGCGGGGAGCTCGGTCACGAAGGCTGTGGAGGGGTCGAGGTCGGTCCTCGGGCCAAGGTGCACCAGGTGAAGGCAGAGAGTGCGGAGTATGGCTCTGACTGAAGGTACCCCGAGACGAAGTCCTCAGAGGCCGTCAGGCTTAAGGCTTATCACCGAAGCTACCGCACCCCTTGCGTGCGAAGGGGGGCTTCAGAAGATTCCAAGACTACAAAGGCTGACCATGTCTGCTCTGCAAAAGCTGATGTTGTCTCCTCTACGAAGCTGAAAAAAGAAGCCTCCAAATAAAGTAGACTACCAGTTGTACCCCCTTGTTCTGATGAGACAAAATTAGTGTAAACCCTAGGGGTAAAGTAGTCTATTCACAGGGCTGAATAGGGCCTATAAATAGTGGAGGCTAGCTAGACAACATCAACACTTTGAGCAGCCATTTTTGAGCTCCTGTGCTAGCCGCCACACTCGTGTATTCAGTTTGTGAGTTCATTTTGTGTTCCCTGTTCAAGTAATGAAACTTTGATTCTATTTTCATTTATTGTTTGAACTTGTATGCCTACTTTGCACTGCACGTTTTGATTTCTCTGTGCACCATCTTCTTCTGGGTTGAGTTTGTGCACTGTATCTCTTCTGGAGAAGTGTGTGAGAGGTATGTTCGTGTGAAGTGTGATTTTCTCAGTGTGTGTTCGCTTTGTGTACACTGAGGCTAGTCCTCTCTGATTACTAGCAAAGCACTGTTCTTGGCTTAAATCGAAGCCCATTTTCTTCCCTTGTCGAAGTCCTCTTCGCAGTGTGCTTAGCATGCGTCTCGACCTCCGAAGTACGAAGCCTAGTACCAGTTGCTAGCGCTGAGTATTCGGTCGAAGTCCTCAGAGGGAAGTCTGCTCTTGCGAAGGGTGAAGTACGAAGTCTGCTCGAAGGCACCAGCCTGCACTGACTTAGCTGAGTTGATTTTTTGGAGTTGTGGGAGGAGCGAAGTCTTCTTGACTTCGAACTTTTGCTCCTTCCGAAGCCTGGTTTCAGAGCTGTGAAATACCTCCGAACCAGAACTTCGAAGGGTGTGTTCGAAGCCTGTTCCACAGAAGACAGAATTAAAATAGAAGACTATTTTTAGTCTGAAGTTTTAAAAGCTCCCATTCACCCCTCCTCTGGTCGCCGTTTCTGGTCCAACAATTGGTATCATAGCGTGTTAAGATCACCAGTTGACCTTAATCGGTTTTGTGATCTGTCGGTGACATGGAAAAAGTTAGTAAAATACCTCTGTTCGATGGGACGGACTTTGCATACTGGAAGGTGCACATGGAGGCTTACTTGCTAAGCTAAGGAAATGCAATTTGGGAGATTGTGGACTCACAATACTCCATCCCTGAAACTCGCACCTCTAAAACAGAGAAGGATCAGTATCATGCCAACTCCAAGGCTAGAAATATATTGTTCATTGGTTTGAGTAGAAATGAGTTTGATAGGGTGTAGCACCTTAGGAAAGCTAGGGATATTTGGACTACACTCACTATTTTTCATGAGGGCTCTACACAGATTAAGGCCAAGCGCCAAAGCACATAAAATCAACAGTATCAGTTGTTTGTGCAGGCACCTGGTGAATCTACAGATGCCATGTTTTCTCGCTTTGATGCGATAGTGAGTAACTTGCGGTCCAACGGGACACTTGCTTACAATGATCATGACAGGGCTATCAAGCATCTTGTTGACATGGAAACGTGCCTCCGCACTTGGGTCGGTTCGACGATCCAAAAGTGCATGGATACTCAGGGACGGGCCTAAGCATGACGTGGCACCGACATCGCATTCCGACTACCCTTAATAGTGATAAGGGGGGTGGAGTCACCATGCAACCAGATTGCACGAAATAATCCAATTAGCCGAAAGAGATAGATTTAAATAGAATAAAATCAACAAACCAGTCGAAGCCCGTCTGGTTCGAAGTCTGATGTGAAGGGTGCGCCGAAGGGTACCTTCGGCGTCTGGTGCGAAGTACTCCGCCGAAGGGTGCTTCGGCGTTCGGACTGATCCGGCCGAAGACAGACTCCGAACGGATCTGGTGCGAAGTGCTCCGCCGAAGGGTGCTTCGGCGTTCGGATCGATCTGATCGAAGGTGAGCTCCGAATAGACCTGGACGCGGTGATCACCTCTGAACAACGGGGTTCAGAGTACGATCTCCGATACAAAAATCTACAGAATAGGGACACGAGGGCCACGCGCGGGTGCAACTTCGTCTTGGTACGGAGTAGGGTGGTGGTGAAGCCTGTTACGAAGAAGTGTCCTGGCGGAGCCTGTTGTCGAAGCCTGCGGTCCTGTCGAAGGGCGTCCTGGAGACCTCCAGAACCGATCTCTCAGCTTCGAACACCTCCGGCGAAGGGGCTCCGAACGTGCGAACCTGCGACAGAGATGATGCGAAGTACTAATTCGGCCTTAGGACCGAATCTTGTGAGGTGATGTACGGGTGGTGAAGGTAGCAATCTATTACGCAGATTAGCGGATACTTCACAGGCGAAGTAACAAGGCGATAGCAATCTGTTACGTATATTAACGGGGACTTCATGGGCGAAGTACCAAGGCTTACCACTGTTCCGTAGTGGCAGACGGAGGGCTTCCAGGCAAACCCACGAAGAGGTACAGAAAAGTAAAGGTAAAAGTAAAGGTTCGATCAAAGCATGGCTTTGGTTTGGTTTGAGTTGGGGGGGGGGGGGCCTCCACACCAGCCAGGCCTCTCTATTTATAGGGGGTTTACTCCCAATCTAATCTGCTATTAATCCGGCTAGATAGAGATAGAGATTGAGCTGGAAATGCATACATCTCTATCTCTGCCGAAGTGGGCTTCGGCTAGGCCCGTCGAGGCCTGCTCCTCGGGCCGAAGCTTCGGTATCGTGGGCCTCGGCCAGGCTCGTCAAGGCTTGCTCCTCGGGCCAAAGCTTCGGAAGCATAGGCTTCGGTCATGCCCATCGAGGCTTGCTCCTTGGGCCAAAACTTCGAAAGAATGGGCTTCGGCCAGGCCCGTCGAGGCTTGCTCCTTGGGCCGAAGCTTCGGCAGCATGGGCCTCCGAAGGCTTCCTAGCCGAAGCCCATGGGCTGGCTAGAAGCTTTCGGAGCCCATAGCTCGACAGACTTCGGCCCGATAGGGCTTCGGACAGACCCTGGACACGTGTACTTTCGGCCCAAACTGCCAAAAATTGATATTTTGACAATCTAGCCGTTAATGCCATTTTTTTGCTACCAACACATCTCTATGTTCTTGATCGTAGCATATGGGAAGTGAAGATATCCAGCATTGAGGAGTCTGTAGGTTATGACACATTGACCTGTGATGAGCTCTTCAACAAGCTGAAGTCCATAGAGATTGCCAAGGCATCTCTTGTAGTGCATAGGAACTCCTTGCCACAACCATTGGCATTGGTTTCTAGCACTAGCCGTGGCACCCCTACAGAACCAAGCACATCTAGCACTTGTGTTCTTGCAGGTGGTTTTGCTTTGTCCTCACTGGTCTCCGTCACTAAGGAACAGGTGGATACTCTGGATGATGAAGAGCTTGCTCTCATTGCCAGAAGGTTCACCCGTTTTCACCATGAGAGACAGGATCAGAGGAGAAGTGGTTTTAGTGGTTGTTTTGAGTGTGGTGACACTTCTCATATCAAGGCCAATTGTCCTAAACTCAAAAAGAGAGATGAGAGTGAGCGCCCCAAATACCACAAAAAGGTGAGGGAACCCTTTGTGAAGGGCAAGCGCGGCAAGGTGGCTAAGAGGGTAGCCAAAGCCGCTTCCAAAGCATTTGTTGCTGCTCTCAGCGACATCGACACCTCCTCAACTGAGGAGTCGAGCTCTGAGGAGGAGGAGTCCCCAAGGAAGGAGGATAAGAAGGACAAGAAGGGACGAGATTTCACTGGCCTCTGCTTCATGGCCAACAGCGATCACAACGGCGATGAGCTTGACTCATCTGAGGTACCTCTATCCTATAACCAGCTTTCAATTAAATTAGATGAACTGAATGAAGTAGTTCTTGGTCAGGATAGATTACTTGTGCAAGCCGCTAGAGATAGAAAAGACCTTAGACTTAGGCTAGAATCTGTTTCTACTGATTATGCCATGCTTAAGTCTAGGATTAATGATGCTGAATGTGAATCTTGTACTATGGTCATGGGTGAGCTTGCTTAGTTGCGTTCTGTACATGCTCAAACTCTATCTGAGCTTGAGACTGCACAGAAGCAGCTTTTGATGGTTGATTCTAGTTCTCATGATATAAATGAATGCATGAACTATTCTTTATTACGTTAGAGAATTGATTTACGTGATAAGCATGTTCATGATTTAGATGCTAGATTGGAGAGGGCCGGTAGTTCTAAGGATGTGCAACCTGTGTGTGACACTTGCATAACCCTTAAGGACCAGCTAGGCACTGTTAGAGAGTGAGCTGAAAACCTTATGACTGAGAATGAGTACCTTCTTTCTATGGTTAACAAATGCACTGAGGGAAAGGGTAGAATGGACTTGGTCTTGGCCAAGACCAAGATGTGTGCTGACAGGGTAGGGTTAGCTCTGGGATTGGGTTTTGAGAGGATTCCTTCAAATAGCAAGAACAAAACTGTTTTTACCTCACCCACTACCTTAGAGAAAGAAAGAGCCCTGTTAGACACTCCATCAGCCAAAAAGCCTACCCGAACCCCAAAGAAAACCGCTCTTCCTACTAAGAAAATTCCTCCCAAGAAAACCACTCAGCAGAAGCCTAAGGAGCCTGTGAGGATTGCTCCTATGACCCATGTGAGTGCCCCTAGGAGAGTGTTTCGTTGTTCCTATTGTCAGCGGGCAGGTCATCTGGTTGAGTTCTATTTTCATCGCATCAAGGATGAGCGACGCTCTCAGGCGATGAGTTTCTAGGACATGCATTACCCATCTCGAGGTATGCATGAGTCTGAGTTTTACTCACGTCATGTTTTCGAGGCTCCTCGTACTTCTCGAATAGGGTTTGCTCCTCGAGGTGTTCACCATGTTCCATATGGTGGAGACCCCGTGCGAGTAGCTTTGTACATCGACAGGTTAGGAGACCTTGCCATACATTTGGATCACAGCATGTAGGTAGATCTCGCACTTTGCATCATTCTGATTATCCTGTGCGTAGACAGTCTATTTTTACTGTGCCTACTACTCGTATCACTTAGTGCTGGATCCCTTGTCATGTTTTCACTCACCCCAGCACTGAGCGATCGAGATTTTCCTATCATGTGTAGGCGCCAGACCGAGGCTTGGAGGGCTCATGGATCATGGACTCCAGTTGTTCACGCCATATGACGGGAGATGCAACATGGTTTTCCAGCCTCACCACAACCAAGCAAAAGGAACATATCACCTTCGGCAACAATAGAAGGAGTAGAGTGAAAGGTAAAGGTGTAGTAACAATCAACTCGAATTTCACTGTCAAAGATGTTGCTTTGGTTGAAAATTTGGGATACAATTTGCTTTCTGTATCTCAATTGCTTGATGAGGGCTTCGAAGTGCGATTCCAGCGTGATACTTCGCAAGTACTCAATTCTGATGGCGTTGTGGTTTGTAAGATCTTTAGAGTTCATCTTGTTCTTCTCATTATCTTGTTGCACATTCTACTTCTGAGCTTTGGAAGTGGCATAGGAGACTAGGGCATATGAGCTTTGAGTTGCTCGCTCGTCTGAGTGCCCTAAGTCTGATTCGAGGATTGCCCAAGCTCAAGTTTGAGAAGAATTTAGTTTGCGCTCCTTGTCAACATGGAAAAATGATTGCCGCTTCGCACTCGCTAGTCACCACGGTGATGACTGAACAACCCGGAGAACTTCTCGACATGGACACTGTAGGTCCTTCTCGGGTTAGTTCTTTAGGCGGCAAGTGGTATGTGCTAGTCATTGTCGATGATTTCTCTCACTACTCTTGGGTCTTCTTTCTTGCCAGCAAGGATGAAGTGTTTTCACACTTTTGGAGCTTGGCTTTGAGACTTTTCACTGAACTCCCTGGTGCATTGAAATTCATTCGAAGTGATAATGGCACTGAGTTCAAGAACAATCTCTTTGTTGACTTTTGCATGGAGCATGGCATAGAACATCAATTCTTTGCTCCGCGTGTTCCTCAACAGAACGGTGTTGTTGAGAGAAAGAACCGCACTTTGGTTGAGATGGCTAGGACGATGCTCGATGAGCACAGGACTCCTAGAAAATTCTGGGCTGAGGCCATGAACACTGCTTGTTACATCTCAAACCGAATCTTCTTGCGCTCAATTTTGAACTTGACATCTTATGAGCTATGTTTTGGGAGACAGCCCAAAGTTACTCATCTTCGTGTTTTTGGTTGTCGTTGCTTTATCCTAAAACATGGAAATTTGGATAAATTTGAGTCACGCTCTTCTGACGGGATCGTTCTAGGTTACACTACTCATGGTCATTCATATCATGTTTACAATTTGGAGACTATCACTGTCATCGAGTCATGTGATGTGACTTTTGATGAATCAACCCCCTCTGTTAGTTCCATTTTTGAACAGGCAAATGAACACGACATGGAGCAGACCATGTTCAAAGAATAAGATCCCGGAGATTTCGAGGATGAACCCCTACTACCCTCGACATCGACCCCCGAAGCCGACCCCGCTTTGACTACTTTGACACAAGGTCCCGAAGCAACTACCTCGACATCGGTCATCTTGGACCACTCCAACGCACAAGTTGAGGGGGAGACTGCATCCCGCCGCGAGGCTCCACATCATGTTCAAAGGATGCATCCTCCCGAGTAGATCATTGGTGAGCTTGATCAAAGGGTAACACGTTCTCATGCTCATTTCATTAGTTCCGCTTTTGTTGCTTCTTTTGAGCCCTTAGATGTTAGTCATGCACTTGTAGCTAGAAACAAGGCTAGACTTGTAGCTCAGGGTTATTCTCAATTAGAAGGGATTGATTTTACTGAAACTTTTGCACCTGTTGCTCGTCTTGAGGCCATTAGGATTTTACTTGCATTTGAGGCATCCCGTGGTTTCACACTTTATCAAATGGATGTTAAAAGTGCTTTTCTTAATGGCTTCATAGGCAAAGATGTTTATGTAAAACAACCTCCTGGCTTTGAAAACCCCAAACACCCACGTAAAGTCCTTAAACTTCATAAGGCTCTTTATGGACTCAAGCAGGCCCCTCGGGCATGGTATGATAGACTTAACTCTTTTCTGCTTGAGCGGGGGTATTTGATGGGATCTGTTGATAAGACCCAGTTCACTCTCAAGCATGGCAAAGATTTCCTCCTAGTTCAGATTTATGTGGATGATATCATCTGAGGAGCCATGCTGAATAGCGTGGGCCTCATGGCTCCAGATGTGATGAGTCATTGTCAACGATAGTCAAAGAGGACTGAAGAAGAAAGGAGACCTGCTGTTTCATGGGCCGCGTGTGACTCAGGTACACGGGCAGCAAGCGATTGTCGGGCAGAGGAGGCTGCGAAGTCGGGCTGGCCCAATCCGGGTACATGGGCTAGAAGCAGCAGAAGACCCACTGGGCTATTGACCAGGATTGACTCAGGTACACGGGCGGTGAGCGATTGTCGGGCTGAGAGAGCTGCAGAATTGGGCCGGCTCAATCCGGGTACCTGGTGCAAAGCCGGTGGAGGCTTTGTCAGTTTCGGCGCAAAACTGACAACCGTTGATCTTGTATCCGACTGTCCAGAAGAGAAGTCGTAGTCGCTACGAAAACTTAGCTTCCAGATAAGTCATCTGTATCTCTAGGCCCACAGTCAGTCAGTTGTGTCTGTAAAAATACCTAAGGGCAGTTGAGTCATTTCCTTTATTTAGCGTCTGTAAAAACCCTAAGGGGCTGGTGGAATATTCTAGGCCATTGGGAAGCCTATAAATAGGGCCCCAATCCCTAGGGTTGGACTACCCTTTTGGCTGAAATCAATACTTACTCCTTTGGGTCATTTTGTCTCTTGCACCTTCTCTCTCCTTTCCTGTCCATGCGTGCACCACCAGAGTTTTTGTGTTGCTCGTTGTGCAAGTTTATCACGTTTTTGCTCTGGTTTTGATGAGTTTATTCCTGCTGATTGTGTGTGCAGCAGTTCATTTATAGCTCTGCAATTTTCCTTGTGCGTGTGATTGATTTATTCCTGGCAGAAGCTTCGGTTGCTTCATTCAGTTCTTCACGCAAGTAGTACTAGTTCTTGCTGTTGCAAGTAGTACTACTACACTGTAGCAACAGTACACTAGTACTCTAGCCTTGCTTTTACTGCATAGCTTTTTGATCGAGTTGACAGGACTAAAGTCTCTTTTCTGGCTGTTCTCTGGCGAAGCCCCCTCTCTGTTCGAAGCCCCTCAGCTCCGTGAGGCAGGTTTCGATCTGACATACTCGAGGGCTTCGTTTGAACTAGTGTCTCTTTATTTCGTGTTCTGAGTTGGTATCTTCGAAGTACTGTTTAAACTGCCAGCGTATCATACTTCGAACGTCTGTGCGAAGGTACTCTGACTTGAGCTCTTCGAAGTCCATACTTCGACAGGATTTGAAGTTGGTTTCGAAGCTTGCCTTTCTGTTAAACCTCGCTCGACGTGAGTTCCTTCTTGCTGTCATTTTCGAAGGTCTTGATGTGTTTTGTTCAAAGGTAGAGTGTAGGCTTCGATTTTAGATTCTTTGTTGCGTGTTAGGCCTCGCTATCCTTTCGAAGGTTGTTTGCTCTGTGTGTGTTCGAAGCTGTGTTTGAAGCCCTGCCTTCGAAGTACACTCTTAGGAGCAGGCTCCGACTTTGTCATACTTCGCTCTCTTTCACACTCGACTTAGGATAGACAACACACCTTCGACAGACTTCAACTACTACTACCTCCGAACCAGACTTCGACCAGCAAAGCAGGCCTCAACCTCCGAAGCAGGCTTCGACCCAGCGAAGCAAGCTTCGACACTGTGAAGCAGGCTTCGACCAGCGAAGCAGGCTTCGCCGAGTTCCGAACAGGAGACAAATCTGAACAGTAACCTCTCATCTCACTTTATATATTCTTAGATCATTTCATTGAGGAGTTTGGCCTGACATGTCTAGTATACTTTGTTTATCTGCCTAGTTGCACTGCTTTGGTAGTTCTCTGTTTAACATCAGTTGCTTCTAGGCTAGATACCTTTAGACTTAGGCTATCTGTTCATTTTCTGCTGCTTAGTCTTTTGAGGTGCGTTGGGTGTTGGGAACAGGCCATATATTCGAAAGAATTTTTAAGGCGCCCATTCACCCCCCTTTGGTCGCTACTTTCGGTCCTACATCATCTTTGGTGGCTCTTATCATGCTTTGGTTGCCGAGTTTGTAGATACCATGAGCAGGGAATTCGAGATGTCCATGATGGGCGAACTCACATTTTTCCTTTGTTTCAAATCAAGCAAAGCAAACAAGGTACATTCGTCCACCAGACGAAGTACACCAAGGACCTCTCAAGAAATTTGACATGGCTGATGCGAAGCCCCTCGCCACTCCAATGGCTACATCTGTAGCATTGGATCCTGATGAGGATGGAGAAGCCGTAGATCAGAAGGAGTTCCAAAGCATGATCGGCTCCCTCCTCTACTTGACTGCTACGGGGCCAGACATACACTTCGTAGTGTGTCTGTGCGCTCATTTTCAGGATTCACCACGAGCTTCGCACCGCCAAGCGGTAAAGCGCATTCTCAGGTATCTCAAACATACCCTCGAATTTGGCATTTGGTATTCTGCGTCTTCCTCTTTGTGTCTTTGAGGTTATTCCGATGCGGATTTTGCTGGGTGTAGGATTGATAGGAAAAGTACCTATGGTATTTGTCATTTCTTGGGTACTTTGTTGGTTTGCTGGTCTTCCTGCAAACAGTCTAGCGTTGCACAATCAACGGCTAAAGCCGAATATGCTGCTGCAGCTAGGTGTTTGTAACATCCCAAGATTTAAAAATAAATAAAATAAAGGAAATATATTATTCAAAGAATTTCTGGAATTATTTATTAAAGAAAATCCTAAAAGAGCCCTATTAAAGCCAAACAGGGGGAAATATTCAGAATTTGGACTTGGAAAATTTATGATATAATCTAGAGGCCAAGATATAATTTTCGGAATTTTTACAAATTTTTATCAATAGTGGTTCAACCGTTAACCAAATAAATGAATTACTGGATTTATTTTAAATCAGAAAACAATTATAAATCTAAATGGGCCTCAACCCTAAATCCGCCTCAGCCCAGCCCAGCCTAGCCCAGCGCCTGCGTCACTGACCGGTGGGACCGACCTGTCGGCGCCACCTCCCACCTCTCTCTCCCGCCCGCGCCCCACCTTGGCCCCACCTGATAGTCTCACTCACACGACCCTCTCCCTCTGACCGACCGGCCCCGCCTATCGGCGCTCCCTTTTCCGTCTGCCCGCTGACAGGTGGAGCCCACCTGTCAGATTCATCTTCTTCCCTAGAAGGGGATCCCCCCTTCCTTTCCCAGCGATGCCTTTCCATTTTCCCGCCGTCGGCCGCCCGTATTCGCTTGGATTCGCCTCGGATCGCCTTCCCCGATCATCGGCGACCCCATTCCATCTAAACCCGACGCGTTTTCCCATATATGGAAGCTTGGCCGGGAGTTAGGAAACCCTCGCCGGAGATCATGGGAAGCCCTCGGTCCCCTTCCCATTTTTCGCTGGTGAGCCCCCTATTTAAACCCTACCAGTCGCCGCCTTCTGCCCACACCACCACAGCCGAGCTTGAGAGAAACCAGAGTGCCCCCACTCGGTTTTCAGTTTTCTCTCCTGCTCCATCTCCAGCCACCGCTTGCCGCCGCCTCGGACCACCTCAGTCCACACCGTCGCCACCAACGTGACCACCGGAGCCCGCCCGACCTCGGCCACCCCTCGGTTGGCCGTGAGGACCTTCGGATCACTGTCGCCGTCGAGCACCCAAGAAGTCCTCCCCATCTACCCCTCGCCGCCGGTCGCCGCCCGTCGCCCATCGTCGCCGCCGGAGGTATGATCGTGACCGCCGTCCTCCCCTCATCCCATTTCCGTCGAGACCTAGGGCCTAGCCCCCTCGCCGTCACCGTCGCAACCGCACCCGAGCCCGCCATCGCCGGAGACGAAGGGGGGTGCGTGCCTGTTACGCGCGTGCCGTGCCGGATCTTATCCTAGCCGCACGTCCGCGATCGTAGCGCCCTGATTAAATCGCTATGGGATTTAATCTCAGCCATCGATCTGATCAAAGAGGTACAGGGCGATCTCAGCCGTTGATCATAACTTAAATCTCTGGCTCGATCTCGCGCGTCCACGTCATACCGATTCGATGTGTTTTAATCTGGACCATCCATTTTCACTTAACCCCTCCCACCTCGCGCCTGGCCACCGGATCCAGATCCAACGGCTCTGGATCAACCGGTCCACGCACATAGTGACCCAGTCCACCGTGGGCCTGGCTCACCGTGGACTAAATCTCATTTTCTGTTTAAATAAAATTCAAAAAAATGATTCAAACTTCCAAAATTCATAACTTGCTCATTTTAACTCCAAATTTCACCATTCAAATTTTATTAAATTCAGCATTTCATTATCTACACATTAATGCCATAAAAACAGTATGTCACTGTTGCCTAAAATATTCTTATTAATTAAACAAATAAAAACCCCTTAGGGATAAAATTGTAAATCCATAAAATAAATTGGGAAAATCCTTAAACTTTATTCTTTAATGTTTTACACATAACTTCAGAATAATAAAACTTTAATTCACCTAATAAAACCCCTAAAACTTGTATGCTTATTGTTTGGTGATATTTATTTGTTTATTGAATGCTATGTTTATTTTTCTGTATCGAGAAGACTACGAGTTCGTCGAGGAGCCAGAGTTTTATCCCGAGGTTCCACCTTCCCCATTTTCTGATCAAGGCAAGTCACAACCCCCATTTTGATCATCATTGAGCCCATGTTTTAATAAATTATCGCTATAACTCATAGGATAATATTGCATTAGTCTAATCTCAAGCCTTACACTATATTTATTAGATCCCCGTCCTTGTGTGTAAACCCAAGCCATTCTTATTGAGCCTTAACTCCTTTTCACCCTACTATCAAATATTAGATAGTGTCCAAAGTACCGACACAACTGCTATAGGATAAAAGAATGAGTCGTAGATAGATGGATTCTACTATATGTATGTCCCCGTTATTCTTGTCTCTGGACTCTGTTGGAGTTGGCTACGTTATAAGTATGGTGGGTTCCGGGTGCAAGCTAGGGCATTGGTTGGTCGCACCCGAGGCACTATAAGGACCGGTCTGCAGGATCTGTTGCAAAGCACTTCCGTACTAACCACAAGTCTAATGGGTAAGTCCTAACTGAAAGTATGGAACAATCCGACTCGATGCACCATAGTGGAGGGGGCAAGGGGCAACCTGCGGGTGACTTGTACCGACGTGGCTCAAGGGGGGTATGGTGTGGCTCGACGCGTCGGGGCACCATATGAAACCCATAAGAGGGTGCTGTCGGGTCGAGGAGGACCATATGGAAGGTTTTGGCACGAGTTCCCGTGGTATGGGTCATCTCATTACACTTTGGTGTATGTGATGAGTGCGTGCCTTGTGGGTACAGTGGTACACCTCTGATCAGAGTATTTAATCTTTTCGAAAAGCCGAGCCCACGGTCAAGGGCGGGTTGTGTGACTACTCGCAATTAGTTTACAATTGTTTGAATGATGGAGTTATTCATGGCATGTAAGGACTGTTGAGCGAGGTGGGGCTGACTGTACCCCTCGAGTTAAAAGATGATGTTGCATACACATGTTTACATTTCAATACTAATAAATTGATCACATTTAATGCTTTACAATTATGCTTTTCCGCAAAATTAGCCACTATCTCCCTTGTTATTACACTGCATTATATTTGCATTCGGTGGCTTGCTGAGTACGTTTGTACTCACCCCCGTTGACTTACACCACCAGAGCCCGTCTACTACGAGGAGGATGAAGGTCTGGAGTAGTGTCACGCCCCGATTTAATAAATCAGGACCTTTATTGAAATTCCATAGAAAATCAATAAACCAAGACGTTCATCATGCGACCATGTACAAATACGAGCAATCATTCACGGTTCGTAGACCGTATTAATACAAAAGTGAACAAAGGTGAAGAGAAACTATTAAATCAAAGGGTCCTAGATGAACGCCTCCTTCCAGTCTCGCCTTGACTGGGTCGCTACTCCAGACCTTCATCCTCCTCGTAGTAGACGGACTCTGGTGGTGTAAGTCAATGGGGGTGAGTACAAACGTACTCAGCAAGCCACCGAATGCAAATATAATGCAAAGTAATAACAAGGGGGATAGTGGCTAATTTTGCGGAAAAGCATAATTGTAAAGCAATTAAATGTGAGCAAGTTATTAGTACTGAAATGTAAACATGTGTATGCATCATCATCTTCTAACTCGAGGGGTACAGTCAGCCCCACCTCGCTCAATAGTCCTTACATGCCATGAATAACTCAACCATTCACACAATAGTAAACTAACTGCGAGTAGTTACACAACCCGCCCTTGACCGTGGGCTCGGCTTTTCGAAAATATTGAATACTCTGATCAGAGGTGTACCACTGTACCCACAAGGCATGCACTCATCACTTACACCAAAGTGTAACGAGATGACCCATACCACGGGAACTCGTGCCAAAACCTTCCATATGGTCCTCCTCGACCCGACAACACCCTCTTATGGGTTTCGTATCGTGTCTCGACGTGTCGAGCCTCACCATACCCCCCTTGAGCCACGTCGGTACAAGTCACCCGCAGGTTGCCCCTTGCCCCCTCCACTATGGTGCATCGAGTCGGATTGTTCCATACTTTCAGTTAGGACTTAGCCATTAGACTTATGGTTGGTACGGAAGTGCTTTGCAACAGATCCCGCAGACCGGTCCTTATAGTGCCACGGGTGCGACCAACCAGTTCCCGAGCTTGCACCCGAAACCCACCATACTTATAACATAGCCAACTCCAACAGAGTCCAGAGACGAGAATAACGGGGAAATTCATATAACAGAATCCAACTATCTACGACTCATTCTTTTATCCTATAGCAGTTGTGTCGGTACATTGGACACTAGCTAATATAATATTTGTAGAGTGACAAGGAGTGTAGACTCAATAAGCATGGCTTGGGTTTGCACACAAGGACGGGGATCTAATAAATATAATGTAGGGCTTGAGATTAGACTAATGCAATATTATCCTATGAGTTATAGCAATAATTTATTTAAAACATGGGCTCAATGATGATCAACTGTTTCCACAGGAGGGTTCGATGACTTGCCTTGATCAGCAAATGGGGAAGGTGGAATCTCGGGATAGAACTCTGGCTCCTCGACGAACTCGTAGTCTTCTCGATACGGAAAAATAAACAATTCATTCAATAAACAGATAAAACCTCACCAAATAATAAACATACAAGTCCATGGGTTATATTATGTGAAATGAAGTGTTATTATTCTGAAGTTTGGTGAAAAACAGTGAAACTTATATTTCAAGGATTTTCCTAATTTATTTTCTGGATTTACTATTTTATCCCTAAGGGGTTTTTATTCATTTAATCCATAAGATTATTTTGTGTTAAAGTAACATACTGTTTTTATGGCATTATTGTGTAGAGAATAAAATGCTAGACTTAATAAAAATTTGAATGGTGAAATTTGGAGTTAAAATGAGCAAGCTATGAATTTTCAAAGTTTAAATAGATTTCTGGAATTTTATTTAAACTGGAAAATGGGCTCTGGTCCACGGTGAGCCAGGCCCAAAGTGGACTGGTCCACTGTGCGCGTGGACTGGTCCACTGTGCGCGTGGACTGGTCCACTGTGCGCGTGGACCGGATCAACCAGGACCGTTGGATTTGGATCCGGTGATCGGGCGCGAGGCGGGAAGGGTTAATGAAATTGAACGGTCCAGATTAAATCCTGCGAATCGGTATGTCGTGGACGCACCAGATTGAGTCAACATTTTTAAATAGCGATCAACGGCCATGATTGCCAGGTACCGCTTTGACCAGATCCGAGGGCCCGGATTAAATCCTGAATCGTAGCCCTCCGATCACGATCGGACGGCCACGGTGCGATCCGGCATGGCACGGGCGTAAAGGGGCACGTACCCCCTTCGTCTCCAGTGACGGCAGCCTCGGGTGCGGCGGCGACGGCGGTGGCGAGCGCCTACGGGCCTAGTTCTTGGCTGAAATGGATAGAGGAGACGACGACGGTTCCAACCGTACCTGTGGCGGCGACGATGGACGAAGGATGGCGGCCGGCGGCGAGAGTAGACAGCGAGGTCTTCTCGGGTGGTCGTCGGCGATGGCGATCCGGCGGGTTCCACAGCCAACCGAGGGGTGGCCGAGGTTGGGTGGGCTCCGACGGTCACAACGGTGGCAGTGGCGTGGACGGAGGGGGCCGAAGTCGATGGCGATAGGTGACCGGAGGGGGAGCAGGGGAGAAAGTCGAAAAAGGTGGCCGGGGTGCTCTGGTGTGCTAGGGCTCGGCTAAGGCAGCG
The DNA here is from genome assembly GCA_019279435.1 of Zizania palustris. Classification (NCBI taxonomy): domain Eukaryota; kingdom Viridiplantae; phylum Streptophyta; class Magnoliopsida; order Poales; family Poaceae; genus Zizania; species Zizania palustris. Next base: position 2,679,412 of record JAAALK010000086.1, on the reverse strand, counting down.
TGGGCAGAGGGCGGTGGCCGAGGGGGTTTAAATAGGGGGGTCTCTGGCGCAAGCAGGGAAGGATGCCGGTGGAAATCCGAGGGGTTCCACTTTTGCGCCGGCGAGCTTCCATGCGTACGGTTAGGCTTCTATATCCATGAATCCGCGTCAGGCTTGGATGGAAAGAGATCACCGGAGTCAGGGGATCACGATCCCGGGCTCGGTTTGGCGAGATCGGGCGGCCGACGGCGGATTTGGGAGGGGATCTCGCCGGAAAGGAAAGGGGGGATTTCCATCGGAGAAGATGGATCTGACAGGTGGCCCCCACCTATCGGCGGGTGAGCGGAAATGGAAAGCCAGACAGGCGGGCCCCAGCGGTCAGAGAGATAGAGGTGGGCGCGAGTGGCTGACACATGGGGCCAAGCGGGGCACGGGCGGAAGAGGAGAGAGGGGGAGTGCGCCGACAGGCGGGTCCCGCTTGCTAGTGACACGCAGTTGGACTGGGCCGGGCTTGGGGTACTTTGAGGGTTGAGGCCCATTTAGAATTATAAATGTTTTCTGATATAAAATAATTCCCATAATTCATTTATTTGATTAAGGGTTGAATCACCGTTGATAAAAATTTGTAAAAATTCCTGAAATTATGTTTTGGCCTCTAGTTTATCCCATAAATTTTCTAAGTTCATATTTTGAATATTTTTCCCTATTTGGCTTTAATAGGGCTCTTTAAGGGTTTTTCTTTAATAATAATATTCAGAAATTCCTTTAATAATATATTTCTTTTATTTATTTATTTTTTCTTAAATCTTGGGGTGTTACAATCCTATCCCCTTACAGAGAATCTCGTCCTCGAGATTCAGATCAATCCTCGAATAACTCCGGATGCTGGGCTTTGAGTTCTTCCTCTTTTTCCCACGTAGCTTCCTCTACGGGGTGATTGCTCCACTGAACCTTACAGAAGCGGATGACGCGACTTCTGGTGGTCCTTTCCTTGACTTCCAAGATCTTGACAGGTTTTTCCACATATGTTAGATCCTCTTGAACATCCAACTGCTGCAGGTCTACCTGCTCTGTTGGGACTCGGAGACACCTCTTTAGTTGGGACACATGGAATACGTTATGTACCCCGGCTAGTGAGGGTGGCAGTTCCATCTGATAAGCGACTTCGCCTTGGCGTCGAATAATGGGAAAAGGTCCAACATATCGAGGGGCCAACTTTCCTCTCATGTTAAACCGTTGAGTACCACGGAGAGGTGTGACTCGAAGGTCGACGTGGTCTCCCTCTTCAAAGGCTAAATCTCGATGACGATTGTCTGCATAGCTCTTCTGTCAAGATTGGGCTGTCTTGAGTCGGTCTCTGATAATCCGTACCTTCTCTTCAGCTTCCCGAAGGATGTCTGTTCCAAACACTTGGGATTCACCGTTTGATCCCAAAGTAGAGGCGTCCTACACTTTCGTCCATATAGGGCTTCGAACGGGGACATCTGAAGGCTGGCTTGATAACAGTTGTTGTACGAAAACTCGGCGTATGGTAAACTATTGTCCCAAGTTGCTCCAAAATCCAAAACGCATGCCCGTAGCATATCCTCTAATATCTGATTCACTCTTTCCGTTTGTCCATCTGTCTGAGGGTGGTAAGCAGTACTGAAGTTCAATCTTGTTCCCATCTCCTCTTGAAGGTTCTTCCAAAAACGAGACGTAAACTGACTTCCTCTGTCGGATACTATTTTCTTGGGCACTCCATGAAGACACACAATGCGGGCCATATACAGCTCTGCGAGTTTAGGGACACTGAAGGTCGTCTTAAGGGCTATGAAGTGTGCTACTTTCGTTAGCCGGTCAATGATTACCCAAATAGAATCGTATCCAAGCTGGGTCTTTGGGAGTCCGGTGATGAAATCCATACCGATCTCTTCCCATTTCCATTCAGGCACTTTAAGTGGATGTAACAGTCCTGCAGGTCTTTGATGTTCTGCCTTTACTCGTCTGCAGGTGTCACATTCCGCAACGAACTGAGCAATCTCTTTCTTCATGCTAACCCACCAATAGCGTTCCTTCAGGTCCTGGTACATCTTGGTACTTCTAGGATGGATGGAGTATAAAGTATCATGGGCTTCCCTTAGGATAAGGGTCTTTATCCCTGGTTTATCCGGCACACATATCCAGGTTCCAAACCATACGGTGCCATTCTGGTCTTCTGAAAATCCTGGGGCTTTACCTTGTCTCATGTTCTTCTTAATGGCGGCTATATCCGGGTCTTCGAACTGGGCCTCACGGATCTGCTCAAATAGAACTGGCTGGGTCTCCAAGGTGGCTAGATATGCTCCTGTGGTTAACCCAAGGTTTAGCTTTTCCATCTCCTTATAGAGTAAGGGCGCGTGATCCTGAATCACGATGGCGGTGCAATATCCCTTATGACTTAATGCATCAGCTACCACATTTGCTTTTCCGGGGTGGTAGTGAATACCTAAGTCGTAGTCTTTTATTAATTCCAACCATCGTCTTTGCCTCAGATTGAGGTCCGGCTGCGTGAAGATGTACTTCAAACTCTTGTGATCCGTAAAGATTTCGCAACGATTTCCGACCAAGTAATGCCTCCATATCTTAAGGGCGTGCACAACAACAGCCAATTCCAAGTCATGGGTCGGGTAATTTAGCTCATGAGGTCTCAACTGACGAGAGGCATATGAAATAACCTTTCCGGCTTGCATGAGAACACATCCCAATCCTTGGCGAGATGCGTCGCAATAAACATGGAAGTCCTTCCTGATATCTGGTAGGGTCAGTATGGGTGCTGATACCAGCCGGGTCTTGAGGGTGCGGAAACTTTCCTCGCATTCAGGAGTCCATTCAAACTTCTCTCCCTTCTGTAATAACTTGGTCATAGGCTTGGCTATCTTGGAAAAATTCTCGATAAACCTCCGATAATACCCGGCCAAACCCAGAAAACTTCGTATCTCAGATACATTTGTGGGTGGCAGCCAATCCGTAACTGCTTCTACGGTGACAGGGTCTACTGCGATACCTTGCGCAGAAATGATGTGTCCAAGGAACTTTACTTCTGCTGTCCAAAATTTACACTTGCTGTACTTGGCGTATAACTGGTGTTCCCTTAGCTTTCCTGAGGTCAACCGGATGTGAGTCTCGTGCTCCTTATGATCCTTGGAATAGATGAGGATGTCATCTATAAAAACCACGACAAATTTGTCCAAATACTCCATGAACACTTTATTCATCATATTCATGAAGAAGGCAGGGGCGTTGGTCAATCCAAAAGACATAACCGTGCACTCATATAATCCATAGCGAGAGGTAAAATCCGTCTTGGGTATATCCTCCTCTCGAATCCTCAGCTTATGATATCCGGATAGTAGGTCGATCTTGGAAAATACCGTAGCTCCTTTCAGCTGGTCAAAAAGATCATCGATCTTGGGTAACGGGTACTTGTTCTTGATGGTCACCTCATTCAAAGCTCGGTAATCCACACACATACGCTTAGCCTTGTCCTCTTTCTTCTCAATGAAGATGACGAGGGCTCCACACGGAGATGTGCTAGGTTTGATGTAGCCTTTCTTCTTAAGATCTTCGAGTTGCTGCTTCATCTCAGCTATCTCATTGGCGGCCATCCGGTATGGTCGCTTGTAAATGGGAGTGGTTCCGGGTACTAAGTCAATCCGGAACTCGATGTCCCTCTTGGGTGGCATCCCTCGTAAATCCTCCAGAAACACGTTCGGGTACTCACAGACTACCGGTATCTCCTCCAAGGTAATCTGGTGCAACCTCGGTTTTCCGAACTTCAGGCTCGGCATCTGAAATGTGACGGTAGTCCCTTCTTCATTGGTCACAGTTACTTGTCTCCGGGCACATATTATCACTCCTTGGTGTTTATTGAGCCAATCTATTCCTAGAATGAGGTCCAAGCCTTGGCATTCTATTAGGATGGGGCGGCCCAAAATATTGTGCCGTGGATATCTACCCATACCCTTGGACTATAGGATTGGGCTAGAGTTTGTTTCCCAGGGGTGACTATTAGCACGACTCTCGGTAGTTTATTTACGTTTAGGTTGTTCTTTTCCACAAACGCAGTTGATATGAAGGACTGCGTAGCTCTAGTGTCGACTAAAACCACTGCAAGGGCTGAATGTACCATGAACTTACCCATGACGATCTCTGGCACGGCTTGGGCTTCTTCAGCAGTGACGTGGTTGACGCGGGCGCGGATGGCGGGGTTCATCGCGACTCCTTGAGCGCGCTTGGGGTGGGGGCACTGGTGGGAATAATGCCCCTCCTGGCGGCAGTTGAAACATACCACGAGCTTGCCGTGCTTGTCGCGCAGAATCTCTGCCTTCTTTGCCGGGGCGGGTGGTGCGGCAGGTGCGGCGGGAGCGGGGCGAGGCTGTCTGGCTCCGGCGTTGGTGGCGGGTGGCACCGGACGATACACAGGGCGGGGGTGGTATTGTGGCATCGGTGGATGAGGGGTGAAACGAGGCCTCTGTGTCATGCCTTGATTCTGCCTGAAGGCAATCATTCTCTTCTTCTTCAGATCAACCTTGTTTTGCTGGGTCTCCAGAATGATTGCTTTGTTTACCAACTTTTGGAAGTTGGCATAATCTCCAGAAATGAGCTGAAGGGACAGCTCATCCTTCAGTCCTCGGAGGAACTTGGACTGTCTGGCCGTATCGGTACGGACCTCCTCAGGTATGTACCGGGCCAACCTGTTGAACTCGTGCAGGTACTCAGTTACGGTCTTGCTCCCTTGTTGCAGGTCCCGAAACTCCTGCTACTTCTGGGCAATGATGCCGTCGGGGACATGGGCTGCACGGAAAGCAATCGAGAACTCCGCCCAAGTGTGGACGTGTCCCTCGGGCAAGGTCTCGCGCAGGTTGTCCCACCATTCTGCGGCGGGTCCCTAGAGCTGGTGGGCGGCGAAAGCCACCCTCTCCAGCTCAGTGCAGGTCAGCAAGTCTAGCTTCTTTCTGATTGTACTCAACCAATCACCAGCCTCCATGGGGTTTGTGGTGCTTGAGAACGTGGGAGGGTGGACTCGGAGGAATTCCGAGAGCTGAGAGGCGGGGGCAGGAGCGGGAGTGGCAGGGCGAGGCAGCTCTGGCTGTTGGTGGAGGCGAAAGAATTGAGCCTGCTGCTCTTGCATATGCTGCTGCTGTTGCATCTGATTCAGTAGGGCAGACACCAACTGATTCTGAGTGGCCATCATCTCGGCCAGGGTGGGGTGGTTGGCGACCGGGGCTTGCCTTTGCCCGGTTGCTCCCCACTGGGGCAAGTTGTCGTTCTCTCCTCCATTCTGGGGAGCGTCAGAGCCTTGAGTGTTAGTCATCCTGAAGTTTCCAAAATAGATAATATCTTCTTAGGGGAAATGATACTAAGCTTTATTTCAAAATGTGTTGTTCTTGCGATTACATTTATTCATTTAATTCTTCACTCATGCCTTATATTTGACATGAGTGGCAATACGATCCAAAACAATAAAAGGAAACAACCAATCGAAAAAGCTACGTCTAAGGCAGCTCAGGGGATGACTCGACCATGGGCTCGATGGAGATGGTCGGGGTCGTGGAGCTGGAGGGTCCGGCGGGAGGTGCACTACGGGAAATCCTCTTAGGCCTCACGGTGGGGATCCGAAGTGATTTCTGCTTGCGAGGCGGAAGGGGTGCGATCTCCTCGATGTCCTTCTTCAATTCCTCAATCTGATGGCAGAGCTAGGGGTTGTTGGCGACGCGCTACCGTAGGAGCTCATTCTGGCATCGTAGCTCCTCTGCCTCGGCAGCCAATCGGTGTCCCTGCTGGATACGGCGACGAAGATCTCCATTCTCGCGGTTCAGATCCTCGAAAGAGTGTCGGTAAAAGTCGATTGTGTTGCGCTGTCCGTTGGCATCCTGCAGTGCCTCATAGTGGAGCTCATCCATTGCCTCCAACAAATGTACGGTGTGTCCAATCGTAGAATGGCGCTAGGAAAGCGTGCTGACGTAGACGCTGTGGGGACTCCCGGGTGTGCGAAGGGGCACAAAGCGATAATCTGTGTCGTAGAGCTCACTGTCGTAGATCACCCGGAGCTCGGTGAGGGCCTGGAGGGCGGTGCGCTGGCTGGCTACCAAGAAGGTAGGTCCTCCACCTCGATAGGTGTGGGCTGTCTGAGGAGAGGGCTGGATGACGACGGTGACCTCACAGTAGCTCTCCTCCTCGTCGGGGAAGACTCCATGGAACATCGGCTCGTGCTCAAATCTGAGGAAACCGACGAGCATGCGTAGCTCGTGGATGAATGCAGCCTCGTCGCGAAGGTTCCCACTCAGGGTACGAACCGGCATCTACAAAAGAGAGAAAGTTTTTGTGAAAATCTCGGAAGATGAGAGGATAAGAAATTTTGTAAGAAAAATATAGTTATTATAAGTCCTAGGGTCAGGTCTGTTTGGCTTCCTACAGTCAAGTCGGCTCTGATACCATCTTGTCACGCCCCAATTTAATAAATTAGGACCTTTATTGAAATTCCATAGAAAGTCAATAAACCAAGACGTTCATCATGCGACCACGTACAAATACGAGCAATCATTCACGGTTCGTAGACCGTATTAATACAAAAGTGAATAAAGGTGAAGAGAAACTAATAAATCAAAGGGTCGCATGATGAACGTCTTGGTTTATTGATTTTCTATGGAATTTCAATAAAGGTCCTAATTTATTAAATCGGGGCGTGACAAGTAGCGACCCAGTCAAGGCGAGACTGGAAGAAGGCGTTCATCTAGGACCCTTTGTTTTATTAGTTTCTCTTCATCTTTATTCACTTTTGTACTAATGCGGTCTACGAACCGTGAATGATTGCTCGTATTATACGTGGTCGCATGATGAACGTCTTGTTTTTATTGATTTTCTATGGAATTTCAATAAAGTTCCTGATTTATTAAATCGGGGCGTGACAAGATGGTATCAGAGCCGACTTGACTGTAGGAAGCCAAACAGACCTGACCCTAGGACTTATATTAGCCATATTTTCTTACAAAATTACTTACACTCTCATCTTCTGAAGTTTTCACAAAAAAATTCTCTCTTTTGTAGATGCCGGTCCATACCATGAGCGGGACTCTTCGTGACGAGGCTGGATTCACCCGCGAGCTCCGCATGCTCGTCAGTTTCCTCGGATTCGCGCATGAGCCGATGTTTCACGGAGTCTTCCCTGATGAGGACGAAAGTTACTGTGAGGTCACCAGCGTCATTCAGCCCTCTACACAGACAACCCACACCTATCGAGGCAGAGGACCCACCTTCTTGGTTGCCAGTCAGCGCATCGCCCTCCAGGCCCTCACCGAGCTCCGGATGATCTACGACAGCGAGCTCTACGACACGGACTATTGTTTCATGCCTCTACGCACTCTAGGGAGTCCTCACAGCATCTACGTCAGCACGCTCTCCCAGCGCCACTCCGTGGTGGGGAACACTGTACGCTTGTTGGAGGCGATGGATGAGCTCTACTATGAGGCACTATAGGATGCCAATGGGCAGCGTGACACGATTGATTTCTATCGTCACTCCTCAGAGGATTTGAACCATGAGAACGGAGAACTTCGCCGCCGTGTCCAGCAGGGGCACCGGTTGGCGACAGAGGCTGAGGAGTTGAGGCGCCAGAATGAGCTCCTACGACAGAGCATCGCCGATACCGCACATCTTAGCCAGCAGATTGAGGAGTTGAAGAAGGATCTTGAGGAGGTCGCACCCCTTCCGCCTTGCAAGCGGAAATCGCTTCGGATCCCCACAGTGAGGCCTAAGAGGATTTCCCGCAGCGCACCTCCCGCCGAACCCTCCAGCTCCACGACCCCGACCATCTCCGCTGAGCCCATGGTCGAGTTGTCTCCCGAGCTGCCTTAGACGTAGTCTTTATGATTGAATGTTTTCTTTTTATTGTTTTGAATTGTATTGCCACTCATGTCAAATATAAGGCATGGGTGAAGATTAAATAAAAGACATGAATGTAATCGCAAGAACGACACATTTTGAAATAAAACTTAGTATCATTTCCCCTAAGAAAGTGTTGTCTGTTTTGGAAACTTCAGGATGACTAACACCCAAGGCTGAGATGCTCCCCAGAACGGAGGGGACAACATTAATTTGCCCCAGTGGGGAGCGACTGGGCAGAGGCAAGCCCCAGTAGCCAACCACCCCACGTTGGCTGAAATGATGACCAACCAGAATCAGCTGGTAGCCGCACTGTTGAACCAGATGCAACAACAGCAGCAGTAGATGCAAGAGCAGCAGGCTCATTTCTTCCGCCTCCACCAGCAGCAGCCTGAGATACCTCACCCCGCCACTCCCGCTCCTGCCCCCGCCTCTTAGCTCTCGGAGTTTCTCTGAGTCCGTCCTCCCACGTTCTCTAGCACCACCAACCCCATGGAGGCTGGTGATTGGTTGAGGACAATTGGGAAAAAGTTGGACCTCCTGACTTGCACCGAGCAGGAGAGGGTAGCCTTCGCTGCCCACCAACTCCAGGGTCCTGCCGCGGAATGGTGGGACAACTTGCGCGAGACTCTGCCTGAGGGACATGTCCACACTTGGGCTGAGTTCTCCGCCGCCTTTCGCGCGGCCCACATCCCCGACGGCATCATCGCCCAGAAGCAACAAGAATTTAGGGACCTGCAGCAAGGAAGCCGGTCCGTGACAGAGTACCTGCATGAGTTTAACCGGTTGGCCCGGTATGCGCCTGAGGAAGTCCATACTGATACGGCCAGACAATCTAAGTTCCTCCGGGGGTTGAAGGACGAGCTTTCCCTTCAGCTGGTCTCTGGGGATTACGCCAAGTTTCAGAAGTTGGTAAATAAAGCAATTATTCAGGAGACCGAGCAGAACAAGGTCAACCTGAAAAAGAAAAGAATGATCGCCTTTCGCTAGAACCAAGGGATGGCGCAGAGACCCCGCAACGCACCTCCCCCACCGGCGCCCCAATATCATCCACGCCCCGTGTATCGTCCAACACCACCCGCCGCCAACACCGGAGCAGGACATCCTCGCCCCGCTCCCGCCGCACCGGCCACTCCACCCGCCCCTGCCAAAAAAGCAGAGGTCCTGCGTGACAAGCACGGCAAGCCCGTGATCTGCTTCAACTGCCGCCAGGAAGGTCATTACTCCCACCAGTGCCCCCACCCCAAGCATGCGCAAGGAGTCACGACCAACCCTGCAGTCCGCGCCCATGTCAACCACGTCTCCGCCGAGGAAGCCCAGGCCGCACCCGAGATCGTCATGGGTAAGTTCACGGTACATTCGGTCCTTGCAGTGGTATTATTTGATATTGGAGCTACGCACTCCTTTATATCAACAACTTTTGTGGATAAGAATAATCTGAACGTATGTGAATTATCAAGACCCGTATTAATAGCCACCCCTGGCAAACAAACCCAAGCCCATTCCTATAGTCCAAGGGTATGGGTAGATATCCAAGGGACAATATTCTGGGCCAACCCCATCCTAATAGAATGCCAAGGTTTGTATCTCATTCTAGGAATGGATTGGCTCAATAAGCACCAAGGTGTGATAAGATGTGCCCGGAGGCAAGTAACAGTGACCAGTGAAGAAGGGACTGTTGTCACATTCCAGATGCCAAGTCAGAAGTCCGGAAGACCTCGTCTACATCAGATTACTTTGAAGGAGATACCGGTAGTCTGTGAATATCTGGACGTATTTCCGGAAGATTTACCATGGATGCCACCCAAGAGAGATATTGAGTTCCAGATTGATCTAGTACCCAGAACCACTCCCATCTACAAGCGACCATATCGGATGGCCGCCAATGAGCTAGCTGAGATGAAGCAGCAACTTGAAGATCTTGAGAAGAAAGGTTACATCAGACCTAGCACATCCCCATGGGGATCCCCAGTCATTTTCGTTGAGAAGAAAGAAGACAAGGCCAAGCGTATGTGCGTGGATTATCGAGCCCTAAATGAGGTGACCATCAAGAACAAGTACCCACTACCTAGGATAGATGATCTATTTGATCAGCTGAAAGGAGCCACGATGTTCTCACAAATCGACCTACGGTCCGGTTACCATCAACTGAGGATTCGAGAGGAAGACATACCCAAGATGGCTTTTACATCTCGTTATGGCCTTTATGAGTGCACTGTCATGCCCTTTGGTTTGACCAACGCCCCAACCTTCTTCATGAATATGATGAATAAGGTGTTCATGGAATATTTGGACAAATTTATCGTGGTATTCATAGATGACATCCTCATCTATTCCAAGAACAAGGAGGAGCACGAGACTCACATCCGGTTGACCTTAGGAAAACTAAGAGAACATCAGTTATACGCCAAGTACAATAAGTGCAAATTTTGGACGGCGGAAGTAAAGTTCCTTGGACACATCATCTCTGCACAATGGTATTGCAGTAGACCCTGTCACTGTGGAAGTAGTTACGGATTGGCTTCCACCCACCAACGTATCGGAGATACGAAGCTTTCTTGGTTTGGCTGGATATTATCGGCGATTTATCGAGAATTTTTCCTAGATAGCCAAGCCTATGACTAAGTTTTTGCAGATGGGAGAGAAGTTTGAATTGACTCCCGAATGTGAGGAAAGTTTTCGCACCCTCAAGACCCGGCCGATGTCAGCACCCATACTGACCCTACCGGATATCAGGAATGATTTCCATGTCTATTGAGATGCATCTCGCCAGGGATTGGGATGTGTTCTCATGCAAGACGGAAAGGTAGTCTCATACGCCTCGCGTCAATTGAGACCCCATGAGCTAAACTACCCGACACACGACTTGGAATTGGCCACTGTGGTACACGCCCTAAAAATATGGAGGCATTATTTGGTCGGAAACTGCTACGAAGTCTTTATGGATCACAAGAGTTTGAAGTATATCTTCACGCAGCCGGATCTCAACCTTAGGCAAAGGCGATGGTTAGAATTGATAAAGGATTATGACTTAGGTATTCATTACCATCCCGGCAAAGCAAATGTGGTAGCTGATGCACTAAGTCGAAAATGATACTGCACCGCCATCGTGATTCAAGATCACGCACCTTTGTTATATAAGGAGATGGAAAAGTTGAATCTCGGGTTAACCACAGGAGCATATCTAGCCACCCTTGAGACCCGACCAATCTTGTTCGAGCAGATCCGAGAAGCTGAGTTAGAAGACCCGAATATAGCTGCCATTAAGAAGAACATGAGACAGGGCAAGGCCCCAGGATTTTCAGAGGATGAGAATGGCACCATATGGTTTGGAACTAGGATCTGCGTGCCAGATAAGCTGGAGATAAAACCCTTATTCTAAGGGAGGCCCATGATACTCTGTACTCCATCCATCCCGGGAGTACCAAGATGTACCAGGACCTGAAAGAACATTATTGGTGGGTTAGCATGAAGAAAGAGATTGCTCAGTTTGTCGCAGAATGTGACACCTATCGACGAGTGAAAGCAGAACATCAGAGACTCGTAGGGCTGTTACAGCCACTTAAAGTGCTTGAATGGAAATGGGAAGAGATCGGTATGGACTTCATCACCGGACTCCCAAAGACCCAACATGGATATGATTCCATATGGGTAATCATTGACCGGCTAACCAAAGTAGCTCACTTCATAGCCGTCAAGACGACCTTCAATGGCCCTAAGCTAGCATAATCGTATATGGCCCGCATCGTGTGCCTTCATGGAGTGCCCAAGAAGATAGTCTCTGATAGAGGGAGTCAGTTTACGTCTCGATTCTAGAAAAACCTTCAAGAGGAGATGGGAACGAGACCAAACTTCAGCACCGCATACCACCCTCAAACAGATGGACAAATTGAAAGGGTGAATCAGATACTAGAAGATATGCTTCGGGCATGCGTCTTGGATTTTGGAGGAACTTGGAACAAGAGTTTACCGTACACCGAGTTTTCGTACAACAACAGTTATCAAGCCAGCCTTCAGATGTCCCCGTTTGAAGCCTTATATGGACGTAAGTGCAAGACGCCTCTTCTTTGGGATCAAACCGATGAATCCCAAGTGTTTGGAACAGATATACTTTGGGAAACTGAAGAGAAGGTACGGATTATCAGGGACCGACTCAAGACAGCCCAATCTCGACAGAAGAGCTATGCAGAAAATCGTCGTCGAGATTTAGCCTTTGAAGAGGGAGACCATGTCTACCTCCGAGTCACACCTCTCCGTGGCACTCAACGGTTTAACATGGGAGGAAAGTTGGCACCTCGATATGTTGGACCTTTTCCTATTGTTCGACGCCAAGGCGAAGTTGCTTATTAGTTGAAACTGCCACCCTCATTGACTGGGGTACATGATGTATTTCATGTGTCACAATTAAAGAAATGTCTCCAAGTCCCGACAGAGCAGGTAGACCTGCAGTAGTTGGATGTTCAAGAAGATCTGACCTATGTGGAAAAGCCCATCAAGATCTTGGAAGTCAACGAAAGAACCACCAGAAGTCGCGTCATCCGCTTCTGTAATGTTCAATGGAGCAATCATCCCGTAGAGGAAGATACATGGGAAAAAGAGGAAGAACTCAAACCACAGCATCCTGAGCTATTCGAGGATTGATCCGAATCTCGAAGACGAGATTCTCTGTAAGGGGGATAGGATTGTAACATACCAAGATTTAAAAATAAATAAAATAAAGGAAATATATTATTCAAAGAATTTATGGAATTATTTATTAAAGAAAATCCTAAAAGAGCCCTATTAAAGCCAAACAGGGGGAAATATTCAGAATTTGGACTTGGAAAATTTATGATATAATCTAGAGGCCAAGATATAATTTTAGGAATTTTTACAAATTTTTATCAATAGTGGTTCAACCCTTAACCAAATAAATGAATTACTGGATTTATTTTAAATCAGAAAATAATTATAAATCTAAATGGGCCTCAACCCTATATCCGCCTCAGCCCAGCCCAGCCCAGTGCCCGCGTTACTGACCGGTGGGACCGACCTGTCGGCGTCGCCTCCCGCCTCTCTCTCCCGCCCGCGCCCCGCCTCGGCCCCACCTGACAGCCTCACTCACACGGCCCTCTCCCTCTGACCGACCGGCCCTGCCTGTCGGCGCTCCCTTTTCTGTCCGCCCGCTGACAGGTGGAGCCCACCTGTCAGATTACTCTTCGTCCTTGGAAGGGGATCCCCCCTTCCTTTCCCGGTGATCCCTTTCCGTTTTCCCGTCGCCGGCCGCCCGTATTCGCCTGGATTCACCTCGGATCGCCTTCCCCGATCGCCGGCGACCCCATTCCATCTAAACCCGACGCATTTTCCCGTATATGGAAGCTTGGCCGGTAGTTAGGAAACCCTACCGGAGATCATGGGAAGCCCTTGGTCCCCTTCCCATTTTTCGCCGGTGAGCCCCCTATTTAAACCCTACCGGTCGCCGGCTTCTGCCCACACCACCGCAGCCGAGCTTGAGAGAAACTAGAGCGTCCCCACTCGATTTTTGGTTTTCTCTCCTGCTCCACCTCCAGCCACCGCTCGCCGCCACCTCGAACCGCCTCAATCCACGCCGTCGCCACCAACTTGACCACCGGAGCCCGCCCGACCTCGGCAACCCCTCGGTTGGCCGTGAGGACCTCCGGATCGCTGTCGCCGTCGAGCACCCGAGAAGTCCTCCCCGTCTACCACTCGCCGCCGGTCGCCGCCCATTGCCTATCGTCACCACCAGAGGTATGATCGTGACCGCCGTCCTCCCCTCGTCCCATTTCCATCGAGACCTAGGGCCTAGCCCCCTCGCCGTCACCGTCGCCACCGCACCCGAGCCCGCCGTCGCCGGAGATGAAGGGGGGTACGTGCACCTTACGCGCGTGCCGTGCCGGATCTTATCCTGGCCGCACATTCGTGATCGTAGCACCCTGATTAAATCCCTACAGGATTTAATCTCAGCCATCGATCTGATCAAAGGGGTACAGGGCGATCTCAGCCGTTTATCATAACTTAAATCTCTGGCTCGATCTCGCGCGTCCACGTCATACCGATCTGATGCGTTTTAATCTAGACCTTCCATTTTAACTTAACCCCTCCCGCCTCGCGCCTGGCCGCCGGATCTAGATCCAACGGCTCTGGATCAACCGGTCCACGCGCATAGCGACCCAGTCCACTGTGGGCCTGGCTCACCATGGACTAAATCTCATTTTCTGTTTAAATAAAATTCAGAAAAATGATTCAAACTTCCAAAATTCATAACTTTCTCATTTTAACTCCTAATTTCACCATTCAAATTTTATTAAATTAAGCATTTCATTCTCTACACATTAATGCCATAAAAACAATATGTCACTGTTGCCCAAAATATTCTTATTAATTAAACAAATAAAAACCCCTTAGGGATAAAATTGTAAATCCATAAAATAAATTGGGAAAAGCCTTAAAATTTAATCTTTAATGTTTTACACATAACTTCAGAATAATAAAACTTTAATTCACCTAATAAAATGCCTAAAACTTGTATGCTTATTGTTTTGTGATATTTATTTGTTTATTGAATGCTATGTTTATTTTTCTGTATCGAGAAGACTACGAGTTCGTTGAGGAGTCGGAGTTTTATCCCGAGGTTCCACCTTCCCCATTTGCTGATCAAGGCAAGTCACAACCCCCATTTTGATCATCATTGAGCCTATGTTTTAATAAATTATCGCTATAACTCATAGGATAATATTGCATTAGTCTAATCTCAAGCCTTACACTATATTTATTAGATCCCCGTCCTTGTGTGTAAACCCAAGCCATGCTTTTTGAGACTTAACTCCTTGTCACCCTACTATCAAATATTAGCTAGTCTCCAAAGTACCGACACACCTATTATAGGATAAAAGAATGAGTCGTAGATAGATGGATTCTACTATATGTATGTCCCCGCTATTCTTGTCTCTGGATTCTGTTGGAGTTGGCTACGTTATAAGTATGGTGGGTTCCAGGTGCAAGCTAGGGCATTGGTTGGTCGCACCCGGGGCACTATAAGGACTGGTCTGCGGGATCTGTTGCAAAGCACTTCCGTACTAACCACAAGTCTAATGGGTAAGTCCTAACTTATATAGTCATATCAGCTCAGCTCTGTTTAATATGTCTAAAACATGTTGTGCATGATTTTTCTTTCCCAAATCAAATCTTGCTCACTGCTTAGTCTTGGATCTAGCATGTTTAGGCAGGACTATTTTAGCTATCTTTTATCTGCTTGATAACAAGACTCCTTTTCTCTGGATGCTAAACATTGCAACTTGAAAAATTGTATTACTTACCCATGGATATTCATCAAGTGCTAAATATTTTGTTCACTTAGTTAAAAATCCAAAAATCCATGATTTACATGCTTCAAGCGACAAGATCCAGGTGGGTTTGTTTGTTGTACTACTCTATTCTAGACTGCTTACCATTGCACATTGGTTTGAACTAGGATAGTGTAGTGTATGCCAAAATCACTGCCTTAAGTTTCTGATGGCTTTCATGCCTAGGCTTGGCTTGATTGGAAAGTATAAGGTAGACAAACAAATAACCCCTGGCATTATGAAAAGAACAACAACTTTTTCATTGACCATCAAGATTGCTTTCAATGCTCCAATTGAACTGGACTTGTCTGTCTAAAGTAGAAATTGACTAGCTTTGTGCAGTCCCTGCTTTTACTTGTCTAGTTACCTTGATTGAGTGGTGATGCTTTTATTTAAAAATAATAAAATCACATGATGTCATCATGTTTTTTAGAGAATGTTAAATTGAGCTGAGCACATGAAAATCGGTATTAAAGTTGGCATATTGTTGCTTTATGTGTCTTTGCAATTCTGCCCATTTCGAAGCTTTGCATCTTTTAAATGCTCCTTGATGCCTGCATTGCCAAAGAGGGAGAAATTTTTGAGTTCTCTGCAACAAGGGGGTAAACTAACTAATGGGGAGTTTTATCTTGCAAAGGGAAATATTTGTCGGAGGGGGCTTTTACTCTTTTTGAAAAATGGGGAGGAAAATTCTTTTGTCAAGTAACATGTTTTGGCTCGTTTCTGAGTTTTTATGGTCACTTGTGTGCTGAAATTTTTCAAATTTTCTTGAACTTGAATTTGGTTGTCAATGCACTCATCAAGGGGGAGATTGAGAAACCAAGGGTTGGTTTCAGAGTCTGTGATGAGTTATTGACAGATTTTATCCTCTGATTTGAAGGGGTCTCTTCGAAGGGGTTTGGAGGTTGCTTCACCAAAGGGTTCGGTGGGTCTGATTGTTGCAGCTGTTGCAGCGGAGTGTGACTGTCGGAGAGGTCTGATAGTACATGATGACTAGGTCGTACCGAAGGTCTCGGTAATTTGGGCGGTACACCGGAGTGTGTGCCGGAGGTTGTTTACCCGAAGAGGTCTCTGGGGTACTGGATACACTTGTCTATTTGTCTGTGGTGCGCAGGTGACCTCAGAGGCGACGGACGGTTCGCAGCAAGTGAACCTGGGTCAAGCGGGAGGCTTGATGCCAGGCAAGCGGGGAGCTCGGTCATGAAGGCTGTGGAGGGGTCGAGGTCAGTCCTCAGGTCAAGGTGCACCAGGCGAAGGCAGAGAGTGCGGAGTATGGCTCTGACTGAAGGTACCCCGAGACGAAGTCCTCGGAGGCGAGACACTTCGAAGGGTACTCCGAATGAAGTGACTTCGGAGTATGGTGGACAAAGTCCTCTGCAATGAGGCAAGGTGTTCGAAGTGTGCTCCGGAGGGAGGCACTCGAAGGTTTACCCGACGGAGGTCTCAGAAGTCAAGGTGCATCGAAGGCATGGTCCGGGTGAGGTTTCTTGAGGAGTGTGCTCAGGGAGAGACACTGCGACGAAATGCTCATGGAATGCTTCATGTGAAGGCCTTGGATGAGGGAGGGACTTCGAAGGGTGGTACTCCAAAGGTGGGGCTTCAGAGTGTGGCTGACTTGAGGTACTTCGGCCATGCATGGCTTCGGTACACGGACTGACAGAGTTTGAGCTGGGAGAAGCTGCGAAGCCGTGGTGGTCCACTCCTGAGGTGTTGGTGCGAAGGCTCAAGGGCTTTGATGGCTTCGGCTCAAAACCGTCACTGTATCGAAGGCTGACTTCGGTGAAGCGAAGGTCGTCAGGCTCAAGGCTTATCACCAAAGCTACCGTACCCCTCGCGTGCGAAGGGGGCTTCAGAAGACTCCAAGACTGCAAAGGCTGACCGAGTCTGCTCTACAAAAGCTGATGATGTCTCCTCTGCGAAGCTGATAAAAGAAGCCTCCAAATAAAGTAGACTACCAGTTGTACCCCCTTGTTCTGATGAGAAAAAATCAGTGTAAACCCTAGGGGTAAAGTAGTCTATTCACAGGGCTGAATAGGGCCTATAAATAGTGGAGGCTAGCTAGGCAACAACAACACTTTGAGCAGCCATTTTTGAGCTCCTCTGCTAGCCGCCACACTCGTGTATTCAGTCTGTGAGTTCATTTTGTGTTCCCTGTTCAAGCAATGAAACTTTTATTCTATTTTCATTTATTGTTTGAACTTGTATGCCTACTTTGCACTGCACGTTTTGATTTCTCTGTGCACCATCTTCTTCTGGGTTGAGTTTGTGCACTGTATCTCTTCTGGAGAAGTGTGTGAGAGGTCTGTTCGTGTGAAGTGTGATTTTCTCAGTGTGTGTTCGCTCTGTGTACACTGAGGCTAGTCCTCTCTGATTACTAGCGAAGCACTGTTCTTAGCTTAAATCGAAGCCCGTTTTCTTCCCTTGTCAAAGTCCTCTTCGCAGTGTGCTCAGCGTGCTTCTCGACCTCCGAAGTACGAAGCCTAGTACTAGTTGCTAGCGCTGAGTATTTGGTCGAACTCCTCAGAGGGAAGTCTGCTCTTGCGAAGGGTGAAGTACGAAGTCTACTCGAAGGCACCTATTGTGCGGAGCCTGCACTAACTTAGCTGAGTTGATTTTTCAGAGTTGTGGGAGGAGCGAAGTCTTCTTGACTTCGAACTTTTTCTCCTTGCGAAGCCTGGTTTCGGAGCTGTGAAATACCTCCGAACCAGAACTTCAAAGGGTGTGTTCGAAGCTTGTTCCGCAGAAGACAGAATTAAAATAGAAGGCTATTTTTAGTCTGAAATTTTAAAAGCTCCCATTCACCCCCCTCTGGTCGCCGTTTCCGGTCCAACAGAAATTTAGATAATAATTTTTGAAGCTTAATAACTTTATTTCCTTTGATTTAACCCAAACAAAACCTATATGCTTGTTGTGTGGTTTTGAATTGTTTAATTGAATGTTATATTTTATTCGTATCGAGAAGACTAAGACGTCGTCGAGGAGCCAGAGTACTTCCCGAAAGTCCATCCCTCAGCCTTCGCTGAACAAGGCAAGTCACCAAACCAATCTTTTGAGCATATTGAACCCATTTTTGTTAAACTATCGCTAAAACACATATGCTATACATGCATTAGTCAAATGGAAGCCCTACGTTATATTTTTTTAGATCCCCGACCTCGAAGTGCAAACCCGAGCCATGCTATCTAGCCTAAAGTCCTTGTCACCATATTGTTAGTACTATTAGCTAGTGTCCAATGTATTGACACCATCGCCATAGGTTAAAGATGAGTCGTAGCAAAATTGGATTCTACTATATGATCCCCGTTATTCTTATCTTTGGAATTCTGTTGGTGATAGAGTTATGGTTATGTGTGTATGCATGGTGGGTTCCGGGTGCAAGCTAGGGCATTGGTCGGTAGCACCCAGGTCACTATAAGGACCGGTATGTGAGATCTGTTGTAATACATTTCCGTACTAACCACAAGTCTAGTGGGTAAGTCCTAACTAAGGTATGGAGTGTTCCAATCCAAGGCACCACTTGGAGATGTGTCAAGAAGCACCTACGGTTGGCTTGTACCGACGTGGCGCAAAAGGGGGTGCGGAGTTAGCCAAGATGCGGCCCGGCATGTCGGCGAAACCTAGAGCGGGTGATTATCGCTTGGAGCATTTCATGCTAAGGTTTTGGCACGAGTTCCCGTGGTATGGGTCATCTCGTTACACTTTGGTGTTTGGGATGAGTGCGTGCCTTGTGGGTATAGTGGTACACCTCTGATCAGAGTCTTAAATCTTTTCAAAAAGCCGAGCCCACGGTGGTCAAGGGTGGGTTGCGTGACATCCCACAGTTAGTTTACTTTCATGAGTGTGCATGATGATTTGACATGTAAGGACTGTTGAGCGAGGAGGGAAAACGTACTCTTTGAGTTAGATGGTATGATGTTGTTCATGTTTACTATTCTACATGGTTAAACTTGACTACACTAAATTCTATAACTGAAAAATGTACGTTTCCGCACTTTGAGCCATTACTATTCCTTTGTCATTATCCTTCATTATTATTGCATTCACGGTGGCTTGTTGAGTACTTTTGTACTCATACCCGTTGGACAAACACTTCACAGGCTGCCTACTATGAGGAAGATGGTCTGGAGTAGTGAGGAACCATGTTGAAGAGCATGGGTCTTATGCTCTAGATGTGATGAGTGATTGTAAATGGAAGTCAAAAAGGAGACATGAAGACCTGCCGTGTCTGGGGCGCGTGTGACTCAGGTACACGGGCAGCGAGTGACAGCCGGGCAGAGGAGCCGCAGAGTCGGGCTAGCCCAATCTGGGTACATGGGCTAGGAGCGGTAGAGGATCCACTGGTCTGTTGACTGGGGTTTGACTCAGGAACACGGCCGGCGAGCGATTATCGAGCTGAGGAAGCTGCGGGATCGGGTCGGCCCAATCCGGGTACCCGGTGCGAAGACGGTGGACGCTTTGTCAGTTTCGGTGCAAAACTGACAACCGATGATTATTTTTATTTAGGATATTAATATTCAGTATTTAAGTCCAAAATATTTTATATTCAAGTTAGTTGAATTTTCTAAGGGTTTTTTAGTAATTTCGAATTTTATTTTAGAGTCAGTGTAATTTACCCTAGGGGTAAATTAGTCTTTTCCTGTATTAGTGGGCTGCCTATAAATAGGCACAAACCCCCTTGGGTTAGGGTTGACTATTTTTCGAAATCAATCTACAGTCCACAGATTCAATTCGGCCGTAAGTTTTTTCGAATCTGCAAATTTTTCCGCCGCCGTCGTCGAAATTTTTCTCCGTGTGTTCTTTGTCTCTAGCGCGGCCAAAGCAGAGCAACAGGCGGAGGCAGCCAAGGCGCGCGGCAGCCGAGGCACCGCTGCAGCCTACGCAGTGCGGCACGGCAGCCCACAGGCTGGCGGTGCTTTTTCCACGGCGCGTAGGGGCAGGCGCACACGGCAGCCGGGCGTCAAGGCTATCAGCGTGCATCACGTCTCACAGTTTCCAAGGTAGCCGAGAGCTTTCAATGCATAGGTTTTTTATCGGCTGGACGTGATCTTCTGCAGCAGGCGCACAGACAATCTAAACAGAGAGAAGCTGCTCGTGTGGGACCCACCAGTGCGTGCAGCAGAGCAGCAACGTGCAGCAAAGACGCGTGCAGCGCTAGCCTAGCGCTAGGGATTTGCAAGCAGCTAGCCAGCACAACAGTCCATGCAAGGTTTGTTTATTCCTTTTCTCTCGCTCGGCTCGGCTGGTGCGCTGACAATCTTCAACAGGAAGCAGAAGTTGAGGCGCGGCAGGGAAACGACATCGGCAGGATCGTCTGTGGCGCGCGGAGACTTGAACGGCGATGCATGTAAGTTGTTTTGTTTATCTCCTATTTTTAGTTAGATTAAATCTAGTTAGTAATTTCGTAGTTAAATTTTTTTAATCTGCTAAAATTTTATTAGTAATCTCATATTATTTATTTAAGTATTTTTCGTCTGTTCGTATAAAAAGAAAATATATATATATATATTAGTCGTAGTAATATTTTTTATTCTAGATTTACGTGCAATATATTAGTTTTATTTATGAATTAATTTTTGGATGATCCATGTTTTATTCATTTGATTAGTATTTTATTTCTAGACTGCAATATAAATATTTAGTGATATATCTAGGTGTTTTTATTTACTGCAATATTTTTATTTATTTATCTTTAATATCATTTCAATTAAGACACCAGTCAATTTTTTAGGATTAGGTCATTGATTCGTAAGAATTTTTTAGGCGCCCATTCACTCCCCCTTTGGTCGCTATTTTCGGTTCTATAAGTGGTATCAGAGCAAGGTTAGGGTTTTCCCATACCTTAACCGGTTCTAAACCCAGGTAATGATCATGTCTTCATCTAGAAAAATCATGTCCCTTGAAGCTTTTGGCTACACTTATTGGAAGACTCGCATGCGAGCCTATCTTATAAGCCAGAGCTCGGACATTTGGGATATTTGTGCTCACCCTACTTTTACTATACTTCCTATTGCTGAGCGTGATTCTCCTGGTATAATCGCCCAACATCAAAACAATAGCAAAGCGGTGAACATTTTATTCTCTGGTCTAGGTCCTAGTGAGTTCGAGTGTGTTAGCCATCTCGACACTGCTTGAGAGATCTGGGCTACTCTTCAGGCACACCATGAGAGGACATCTCAGGTCAAGGCTAGGCTCTATAAGACCTACCAGTGTGAGTATGAAATTTTCTCATAGAAGCTGGGTGAGACTGTTGAGGCTTTGTTTGGTCGTTTTCAAACGATCATTAACAAGCTTCAGGCCAACAAGGCCGATCGTGATCAGCTGGTCTCAGATCATGAACAGGCGCTCAAGGTTCTTCATACCTTGGACCCTAAGATCTGGGAGATCAAGGTTTCTTCTATTGTAGAGAGCGCTTCCTATGATACCTTGACTGTCGCAGAACTTTTTAGTAAACTCAAGGCCTCAGAGGTTGATATCCAGTTGAGATCAAATCTCACTGGTTCTGGCTCAAAGACTCTAGCCCTTGCGACACCGTCTACTGATCCTACTGCTTTGAGTTGTACTGCTTTTTCTTTGATGTCTATCTCCTAGGATCAGCTTGATTCGCTAGGAGATGAAGATCTGTGTTTATTTAACAACCGGGTGCGACGTGTCTATGATAAAGGAATGCTTAAAAGACACGGGACAAAATCTGGATGCTTTGAGTGTGGTGATCCAGGTCATTTCATCGCCGACTGCCTCAAGCAGAAGAGCTACAAGAAGGGAACCGGCAGTAACTCCTACGACTCCAGCAAGCACGACAACTCCACTTTCACAAAGGGCAAGCCCAAGACAAGATTCTTTCGAAAGGCTCTGAAGGACTATAGGCGTGAGAACAAGAAGCGAGACAGGGCTTTCTTCGCTGAGATGGAGAAAAGCTACTCCAAGAGATCTTTGTCTTCCTCCTCATCTTCGAGTTCAAGTGATGAAGAGTTCATGATCAAGAAGGGGAAGGACAGCGATGATCCGGCGGGCCTTTGCTTCATGGCCTTCGTGGACAAGCTGAAGAGTCACTGGCGTCATAGCCGAAGACCCCGCAAGAGCTTCTGTTCAATGGCTCTTGGGGATAAGGAAGAAAAGGACTCCTCCGATGACGACAACGATGAAAAGGTATCTTCCTATGAACAAGAAGTTGTTAATTTACTAGAACAGAACCGTCAGGAGTTAAGTATCGGGAGAAACTACTTAGAGGGGCTAAAAAGAGGATAGATGAGCTTGAGAGTGAGCTTGCCATGGCGAATGGCAAGATTGAGAGTCTGTCTTCTTCTCCTTGCTTGGGTGGTAGCAGTGAGTGCCCTAACTATGAGGTGTTGTTGTGTGACCTGACGACTCTGAAGTCCAGGTACACAGAGAGAGTAGATGAGAGAGACACTATGGCCACTGAGCTTGAAAGCGCTTAGCTGGAGCTGAAAGATGCTCATGCCACTGTCGTTGTGCCCTATGTAGACTGCCCATCCCATTTAGCTAGTATAGTTGAGCTGAGAGCCAAGAGTGATGAGCAGTTGGGTGAGTTAGCTGGAGTGAGAGCTGAGCTAGAGCAGACTAAGCTAGAGCTTGAGACCTTGTTAGTTCCACCCACTGTTTGTGAGAACTGCTTGTCACTCAAATTGGAGTTGATCAAGCTAAAAGCTGAGAAGTCTATCGAAGTTGATAGAGAGTGTGAGATCTGTTTGTCTCAGGTGGAGGTGTTAGCTTCCTTGAGAGAGGAGCTAGATGATGTTCAGAACGAGAACTTTTACCTCCGTCAGATCCTGAGTTGGATTAGTGCCAGAGAACCACAGCTCGACATGATGATCCAGCAGTTCAAGAGGCAGGATGGGTTTGGGGTAGGTTACACCTATACCAAGGCTGATTTTGAGAGTGCCATTAGTCGAGCAGTGGAGTGGAGTAAGATGACTCCTGAACAGAGATATCCCAAGACTCACTCCACTGAGTCTTTTCAGGTTAGTCAGCCCAAGGATAAAGTGTTCCAAGAACAACCTAAAGCTCCACCCAAGAAGAAAATTTGGGTCCCAAAACCAAAATCTCTCCACACTTCTCTTGATTCTTTACCTGGACCCTCTCACACCAAAGATTCTACACCGAACACCACCAAGCCTAAGAATCTCAAGCCTAAACCACATCCCAAGAAGCCTACCTATCACTGTGAGTTTTGTTAGAGAGACGTGCATCTTGAGGAGTTTTGCTTCAGGAGGAAGCGGGTTGAGAGAGTAGAGAGAGCTCGAGGTGGGCAGGAGCAGTTCTACCAGCAGGGTGGTAGATAGAGAGTTCCTTGACGTAGAGAGAGGCTAGCGGTCTGGCCACGTCGTGTAGGTGGTAGTAGAGGAGACAGTTTTTATGACCATGCTACGGAGGGTGGTTTTCATTCCGGCAGAGCTCCACATCGTTATGGATATGGTTTGGGACCTCGTGGCCGTGATTTTAGGCAGAACAGTGGACCGTGCTTTGAGCCACGTTTTGGTCCAGACTCATATGATTCCTTCTACTTTCCTACTTACGAGCAGATGGGTCGACACTAGTTTAGTTCCTTTGCTAAACCTGGCATTGGACTGTTGATCTTGTAGGATCGAGGACTGGAGGACGTGTGGATCATGGATTTAGGATGTTCTCGCCACATGACAGGACATCGTAGATGGTTCTCCAGCCTCTCTCCCCCGAGCTCCAAGGAATACATCACTTTCGGGAACAGTGGTCAAGGGAAGGTACAAGGTATTGGGTCGATTCGCATCTCTGATTATTTCTCTTTGAAGAATGTTGCTTTGGTTGGAAACCTGAATTTTAATTTAATTTCTGTTTCGAAACTTCTTGAGGATGGCTTAGAGGTTCGCTTTAAGAAGGGCATGTCTTCTGTTGTTGATTCTAGAGGATCTTTAGTTTGCCGGATCTTACCCTGTAGTAAGGTTTTTCGTATTGATTTCTCTAGTTCTTATGGCCCTTCTCGTTGTCTGATTGCTGGATCTTCCTTTGAGCTCTGGAAGTGGCATAGGAGGTTAGGCCATTTGAGCTTTGATCTGCTTGTCAGATTGAGTTCTATGGACCTTATCTGAGGATTGCCTAAGCTTAAGATGGATAAGGATCTAGTTTGCCATCCCTGTCGTCATGAGAAAATGGTTGCCGCTTCTCATGCACCTGTGGCTCAAGTGATGACTTCGTACCCGAGAGAGCTGTTACACATGGATACAGTTGGTCCAGCTCGAGTACGCTCAGTCGGTGGGAAGTGTTACGCGCTTGTGATAGTTGACAATTTTTCTCAATTCTCGTGTGTTTACTTTCTAGAGTCTAAGGATGAGGCTTTTTAGTATGTTCATGACATGATTTTGAAGCTGAAGAACGAGAACAATGGTCGGATGCGAGCAATTCGTTCGTACAACGGCTCTGAGTTTAAGAACTCTCAGTTCGTCAGTTTCTATAGTGATCACGGTCTTGATCATCAGTTCTCTGCCCCTTACACTCCCCCACAAAACGACATTGTGGAACGAAAGAACCGCACGCTAGTCGAGATGGCCAGGACGATGCTTGATGAGCATAGGACTCCTAGGCACTTTTGGGCTGAAGCCATGAACACAGCTTGCTATCTAGCCAACCGCATTTTTCTTACAGCTTACTTAGGTAAGACGTCATATGAGTTGCGGTTTGGCAGACAGCCCAAGGTGAGTCACTTGCGAGCGTTTGGATGCAAGTGCTTTGTGCTCAAGAAGGGAGGGCATTTGGACAAGTTTGAGTCTCGTTGCAGGGATGGAGTCTTTCTTGGTTATGCTTTGCATTCTCGAGGCTTTCGTGTTTGGAACCTAGATTCTCAGCTGCTTGTCCAGACTTGTGAGGTTTCTTTTGATGAGTCCATGCCTTCACTGACTCCTTCTTTTGAGATTTCTGCAGATGATGAGCTTGGAGAGTCCATCTTCGAGGAAGATGATGACACTCCTGCTGATGATGAGGGTGGGCCCTCTACACAGCCTGCAGACCCCACACCTTCTAAGACTTCAAATGAGGATGAGGATGGACCTCTGATCACTCCCTCTACTTCGATCGAGCCTCCTCAGCCAAGTCCAGAGGTGCCAGTTGCTGACTCCTCTGAGATGACTCCTCAGCCGAGTCCAGAGGTGCTAGTTGCTGACTCCGGTGAGATGACTTCTTAGCCGAGTCCAGAGGTGCCAGTTACTGACTCTGGTGAGGTGACTTCAGATCACCTAGGATCCCGAGTAGTTCAGCGTGATCACCCCTCAGACCTCATCATCAGTGAACTTACTGAGAGATCCTTACGTTCTTCAGTTGGTTCTATTGCTATGTTTGCTAAGTCCGCGTTTGTTGCTACTTTTGAGCCTAGTGATGTTTCTCATGCTCTTTCTGATTCAAATTGGATAAACGCCATGTAAGAAGAGCTTGAAAATTTTGTTCGCAATCGGGTTTGGACACTAGTTGAGCTGCCACCTGGATGCAACACCATAGGCACCAAGTGGGTGTTTAAGAACAAACAAGGTAAAGATGGGGTTGTGGTGCGCAACAAAGCTCGACTAGTGGCACAGGGTTTTTGCTAGAAAGAAGGTATTGATTTTGAGGAGACCTTCGCCCCTGTTGCCCGTCTTGAGTCCATTCGTATTCTTTTGGCCTTTGCTGCTTCTAAAGGTTTTATGCCCTTTCAAATGGATGTCAAGAGTGCTTTTCTGAACGGGTATATAGAGGAGGAGGTTTATGTTAAGAAGCCCTCCAGTTTTGAGAACACTATGTTTCCTCGACATGTTTTCAAGTTGCAGAAGGATTTATACGGTCTGAAGCAAGCCCCCGGGGCTTGATATGATCGCCTAAAGCAGTTCTTGTTGCGGAACAGTTTTGTGATGGGTTCTGTGGACAAGACTCTTTTCTTGCTCAGAGTTGGCTCAGACTTATTGGTTGCTCAGATTTACGTGGACGATATTATTTTTGGTGGTTCTACTAATGAGCTTGTGTGCAAGTTTTCTGAGCAGATGCACAACGAGTT
The DNA here is from genome assembly GCA_019279435.1 of Zizania palustris. NCBI lineage: Eukaryota > Viridiplantae > Streptophyta > Magnoliopsida > Poales > Poaceae > Zizania > Zizania palustris. Next base: position 2,653,177 of record JAAALK010000086.1, on the reverse strand, counting down.
TGAGATGAGTCTCATGGGTGAACTCAAGTACTTTTTAGGGCTCCAGATCAAGCAGACCAAGGACGGCTTTTTCATCCACCAGGGTAAGTACACATGGGACATGCTAAAGAAATTTGACTTTGGTGGAGAGCTGAAGCCTCAGATGTCCCTAATGGGTACATCAGGTGGCCTGGATAAGAACGAGAACGTCATTAAGGTCAACGAGAGAGAGTATCGAGGGATGATCGGATCGCTGCTATACTTGAATGCGACGAGACCGGACATTCAGTTTGTCGTGGGTGTGTGCGCGCGTTTTCAGTCTTCACCACGCGCATCTCACCGGCAGGCTGTCAAGCGTATTTTCAGGTATCTTACTTACACTCATGATTTAGGTCTTTACTATTCAGCATCATCGTCTCTTGATTTATTTGGATTTTCTGATGCAGACTTTGGTGGGTGCCAGCTGGATCGCAAGTCGACTTCCGGTACTTGCCAGCTTCTTGGTTCTTCACTTGAATCTTGGTCTTCTCGAAAACAATCTGGAGTTGTGCTTTCTACTACTGAGGCTGAGTATGTAGTTGCTGCTAGCTGTTGCTCACAGTTGGTTTGGATGATTTCTACTTTGTAGGATTTTGGGTTGTCCTTCCCTTTCAGAGTTCCTTTGTTTTGTGATAGCACTAGTGCAATTAGTGTAGGGAAAAACCCATGTCTTCATTCAAAAACCAAACATATTGATGTGCGCTTTCACTTTCTGAGGGATCAATATGAGAAAGGGGTCATTGATCTTGTTCATGTTGATACCCATCAGCAGTTGGCTGATATTTTTACCAAACCTCTAGATCAGTCTACTTTTGAGCGTTTGTGAGGGGATTTGGGAGTCGTGTATCCTTTTTAGGATACTTTGAGTTAGTTTTTCTTTCTTCTTTATTTTTTATTGAGTCTTTTTGTGTGCGTTCATATCATGCATAATCATATATCACATTTTGAGCTTGCTTCTGTTATATGATTAATATGCTTTACTTGCTCTAGCTAGTATATGTTTTTGATTACTTGTCGATGATCATGTTCTATTTCAGTTCACATGATATATCTAATATTTGTCATATGCATGGTTTTTATGCTTTAAAATTGAAAAATGATCACCATTGCTTCTGGTAACTAGCATGTGTAGACTGAATGCTTTCGCTATCTTTTACATGCCTGGTAGCTAGATCCTTAGTTAGATGCAAATATGCAACTTGGACATCTATATGCTTTAAACATGAAAAAATGTGTTAGAAAAATGATAAAATTCAGAAAAATGAAAAATTCATGACTTTTATGGTTATTTGAAAAGATCCAAGTGGGTTTGCTTTGTCGCATTGCATTGTTCTGGACTGCTTACCATAGCACTTTGGTATGAACTAGGACAGTTTAATGTATGCCAAGACCAATGTCTTAAGCTTCTGATGGTCTAGCTCTGGCCTAGGCTTGGCTTGGTCGGTTAGCATAAGGTTGACATGCAAATAACCCCTGGCAGAAATGAAAAAGAAAAAGTCTGAAAATTTTAAAAAGATGACAAGTTTGCTGAAGCACTTTGTTTCTGGACAATGCTTATCTTGGTAGATATCAGTTAGCTTTTGCATCTCATGTTTTACTTTGCTTGTCAACTAGAAAATGTCGTGATGATTTTATTTGTAAAAATCTAAAAATGCGTGGTAATGACTCTCTTTATATATCATCTGTTGCACTGATCATGTCATGTATCTTAGACAATATATCTCTTGCTATACTTGTTAGATGTTGTAATTGCAGTTAATCATATCTAAGAAGCATGCTTTTGACACTCCACCTGCACCCCATTTGCATTCATGGCATATTTTGAGGGGGAGCTGCATTTCAGGGGGAGTTTGTGTATATGTCTCTTTAGAGTGCATTTAGTCTCACTTGATTAGTTCAATTGTCAACAAGGGGGAGAAATTTTGGAGTTTAGGGGACATTTTTGGCTTTTACTCTTTAGATATCCTTGTTGATAGTTCTGAGATTGCACTTGTTTTGAGTCTTTGTTTTGGTTAACCATAATGACCATTTTCTTGTTTTGTTTGGCTTTAGGTTATTACGTTTAAACTTTTATTTTCTTCTTTCTATTTTCTTTTGTTTTTGTTTTCATGTTTCCACATGTTTTGCAGGTTCTAAAGAATTGCTAAAGAGGGTGTTGACAATGCACTCATTAAGGGGGAGATTGAGGAACCATGTTGAAGAGCATGAGTCTTATGCTCCAGATGTGATGAGTGATTGTCAACGGAAGTTAAAAAGGAGACATGAAGACCTGCCGTGTCTGGGGCGCGTGTGACTTAGGTACACGGGCAGCGAGCGACAGCTAGGCAGAGGAGCCGCGGAGTCGGGCTGGCCCAATCTGGGTACATGGGCTAGGAGCGGCAGAGGATCCACTGGTCTATTGACCGGGGTTTGACTCAAGTACACGGGCGGCGAGTCATTGCCGGGCTGAGGAAGTTGCGGGATCGGGTCGGCCCAATCCGGGTACCCGGTGCGAAGATGGTGGACGCTTTGTCAGTTTCGGTGCAAAACTGACAACCGATGATTATTTTTATTTAGGATATTAATATTCAGTATTTAATTCCAAAATATTTGTTATTCGAGTCAGTTGAATTTTCTAAGGGTATTTTAGTAATTTTGAATTTTATTTTACAGTCAGTGTAATTTACCCTAGGGGTAAATTAGTCTTTTCCTATATTAGTGGGCTGCCTATAAATAGGCCTCAACCCCCTAGGGTTAGGGTTGACTATTTTTTGAAATCAATCTATAGTCCACAGATTCAATTCGGCCGCAAGTTTTTTTTCGGATCTGCAAATTTTTCCGGCGCCGTCATCGAAATTTTTCTTCGTGTGTTCTTTGTCTCTGGCGCGGACGAAGCAGAGCAACAGGCGCGGGCAGCCAAGGCGCATGGCAGCCGAGGCACCGCTGCAGCCTGCACAGTGTGGCACGGTAGCCCATAGGCTGGTGGTGCTTTTTCCACGGCGCGTTGGGGCAGGCGCACACGGCAGTCGGGCGTCAAGGCTATCAGCGTGCAACACGTCACACAGTTTCCAAGGCAGCCGAGAGCTTTCAATGCATAGGTTTTTTATCGGATGGATGTGATCTATTGCAGCAGGCGTGCAGGCAATCTGAACAGAGAGAAGCTGCTCGTGTGGGATCCATCGGCGCGTGCAGCAGAGACACATGCAGCACTAGCCTAGCACTAGGGATTTGCAAGTAGCTAGCCAGCACAACAGTCCACACAAGGTTTGTTTATTCCTTTTCTCTCGCTCGGCTCGACTGGTGCGGCGACAATCTTCAGCAGGAAGCAGAAGTCCAGGCAAGGTAGGGAAATAGCATCGGCTGGATCGTTTGCGGCGCGCGGCGACTTGAACGGCGATGCAGGTAAGTTGTTTTGTTTATCTCCTATTTTTTAGTTAGATTAAATCTAGTTAGTAATTTCGTAGTTAATTTTTTAATCTGCTAAAATTTTATTAGTAATCTCGTATTATTTATTTAAGTATTTTTTGTCTGTTCGTATAAAAAGAATATATATATATATTAGTCGCAGTAATATTTTTTATTCTAGATTTACGTACAATATATTAGTTTTATTTCTGAATTAATTTTTGGATGATCCATGTTTTATTCATTTGATTAGTATTTATTTCTAGACTGCAATATAAATATTTAGTGATATATCTAGGTGTTTTATTTACTGCAGTATTTTTATTTAGTTTATCTTTAATATCATTTCAATTAAGACACCGATCAATTTTTTAGGCTAGACAGCTTTAAATTCCTGTGATTTGCCTTGCTATTGTTATTTGGTTGTCGAGGTGCATTGGGTGTTAGGATTAGGTCACTGATTCGTAAGAATTTTTTAAGCGCCCATTCACCCCCCTCTGGTCGCTACTTTCGGTACTACAAGTAGCGACCCAGTCAAGAAGAAGATCTTGAAGAAGACGTTTGTCATGCCATATTGTTTTTATAGTTTCTTTTAATTTTACACTTATGTAATAAGGTGGTCTGCGTACCACGAATGGTTGCCCGTATGTATGCTGTCGCATGATGAACCTCTTGTTATTATTGTTTTTTTATGGAAATTCAATAATGTTCCGATTTTGTAAATCGGGGCGTCACAGAGTGCCCAGCTGATTTTTTTACTACTATTTTACGGCAGAACTAGAGAGCAGTGCCATAGGGCTTTTGAGCCATCGCTTCATTGGATGTGCTCAAAGTGCCAGCTGATGTTTTTACTACTATTTTATGGCAGATGCATGAACAGTGTGCAATCTTTTCATTCTGATCTCTTGTCACATCATGTCCTACCGGTCAGCACCTAGTAGCATCAGGATCCTCAACTGATTTTTTATTCCTGGTTTTCAACCGTTTTCTCTATTCACCGCAGGCCATCAGAAACAACTCTTTCCAATTTTTATTTCTTCGGCAAATCAATACTGTTCAACTATTTTTGCTCTGGTGTTTATTCCGGCTGTTTGTTTTCTCTGCACTGCAGTTGCCGAACATTTTTTTGTTGTCCCCTTTATGCATGAACTTTCAGAAGCAGGAAGTGCAAGGACACATAGCCCTGTAGTAGCAGCAGCATGAGTTGTCTTTCAATTTTCAGGCAGTCACTGTTCATCCAGATTTTTGTGCTGTCTTGGTTTTATTATTTATTTCCTGTGCACTGATCAAGCACTGTGTGCTTGGTTCTCTGCTCGAGAAGCAGGAATCATTCACTAGCTAGAGGCCTAGCACATGCAATTTTCTTCTCTGCCTTTCTTTATTTTCTTGACCAGCCAATATGCAATGGCAGTACTTGTTTTTGGATCAACATTGCGCATTGCTACAGTGTTCCTACATGAGTACTATTTTGTACTAGATTTTCTGATTAGTACTCATGAATCATCTTGTGAGGATGGTGCAGCTACAACTTACTTTCCTATCCAGTCATAGGTAAGTATTATTTATCGTTGCACTTAAACCAATTTATTAAATTTCTGCTTGAATGAAAAATATCTGATTATATTTTTACAAGAAATATTTTATGAATGTCCTACGGCTTTTTGAATACTTTTCAGTGCTTTGTCTATTAAGTATGTGATTAAATGCCGATGAATTGCTATTGTCCTGAGCTTGATGAAATATCTGTGTTCTAATGAAATGCTTGTTGATCTGTTGTCTGATCTGTGATTGAATTTAATCTGCCTCTGAGCATTGTGTTGGTGTCATTTTAATTGGGACATCATTTGGTTTTTATAGGCAAGATTATTTTTAGTGCTTGTGATCTCTCGATCTGTCGTTTCACATTATATTAGATAGGAGGGTGATAGCACCTGTTTTATCAGAGATTTTGTTGTGTTATTACATCTGCTTTTGCTTATTCATTTAGAGGCGCGTTGGGTGATTTGAAAAGGTCATCAAATTCGCAAAAAATGTTGAGGCGCCTATTCACCTTCCCTCTAGTCGCCATTCCAATCCCACATAATTACTCGGGTCGGCCTCGTGATCCTTGCACTTGGCAAGAACTTTTCCATGTACCCTGTCGGTCGGACCGACTTCGTTAGGCCGATCAGAATGGGCTTCGGTGATAGCCTTGGCCAGACTAGGGGACTTGCCTCTATCGTTCTTCGGCGAGGGGGCCTTCGGGATTGGGACCTCCTGAGACCCTACCTTGACTGTGATAGCTTCGAACTCTCTCTCCCTCGCCTCTTCCCGCCAATCTCCCTTGACCTCGTCCTACATGAGTCGATTCAGAGGTACCACATACAGCCTATGGAAAACGTTCCCCTTCGCCGTGTCCACTTGCCCCTGCCAATCATAGCACTTTGAAGAAAAACAGAGGGCAACATTATACTACGAAGGGTACTGCGGCAGCGAGGTGTAGTTCGGAGCCTACGGGGATCCTGCCCAATAGTATGGCAGAGGCATCAACGGTTCTAGCGGCTTCGCCCACTGTGAGCCGAACCCATTGCTCGAAGGGGGGTTCGGCCACGTCGAAGGTACTTCGGACTATATAAGCAAAGGGTCCTGCCAGGCCAGAGGTACGTTCGGCCATTGCGGGCCAAACTCTCCCACCGAGGGGTTTGCCCAGAGCAGAGGCAGGTTCGGCCACTAGGGTTCGAACTCACCCAGCGGAGTGTTCGGCCATTGGGGTCCGAACTCACTATGCGAAGAGTTCAGCCATTGGGGGTCTAAACTCACTATGCGGAGGGTTCGACCATTGGGGTCCGAACTCACTAAGCGGAGGGTTCGGCCATTGGGGTCCGAACTCACTATGTGGAGGGTTCGGCCATTGGGGTCCGAACTCACTATGCAGAGGGTTCGGCCATTGGGGTCCGAACTCACCCTTCGGGGGGTTCGGCCGTTGGGGTTCGAACTCTTTCTCCGAAGGGTTTAGCTGTCTTGGCCCCTTCGGCTGTCTTGGCATTTTTGACCAGGTGGTTGTTTTCTCAGCCTTCTTCTGGTGTTTATTCAACAACATCTGGTATATTACCTTTGGCTTCTTGTGAGACTTAGCCAAAGAAGACACATTGATATTCTTTTTCCACACTCCCACTTCAGGGTTCTTAGGTATGAGTGTGCGTGTGCGTGATTCTTCAATAACGACCACTTTTCCCTTAGATGACTCGGCCTGTTCTAGCCGAATCAGCACCTTCTTCTCGTCGAGGTCGGCGGTGTTCACGGGAAAAGGGTCTTTGTCCAGCTTCATCTTTGGACTAGAATCTATTTTTAATCATCCTTCTTCTATGGCCGATTGAACCTGCTGATGGAAAACATTGCAGTCATTAGTATAATGAGAATGTGAATCGTGCCACTTAAAGTAGGGGCGCTTCTTTAGTTCGTCGGCGGTCGGGATGACCTGGCCCTTGGGCAACCTGAGAATCTATCTCTTCAACAAGAAATCAAATATTTTATCACATTTAGTCACATCAAAGGAGTATTTAACTTCGCTAAGCCGACTCTTAGTGGGAGACAGTCATAGCTCAGAACAAGTGACAGGCTTGCTCTTAGTTCTCTAGGACCATTCGGCCGCATACATATCGTCTGAATCATCATCTTCCTCCGACTCTTCCTCGTCGGAGTGTTCCATGATGTGAACTTCATCCCTAGGTTTGTTAAACATTTTAATGAATTTTTTATCCTTGGCTCGGCCTTCTTGGACCAGAGCCTGTTGTAGGACTAGACTAACCTCTAAAAAGTTATGGTTATCTAGCCTTTCTTTAATCTCATAGCATAACCCGTTAAAAGCCAGATCCGCCAAATACCTTTCTGAAATATTAAGACTAAAACATTGGTTTCTGGTATCTCTAAAGCACTTGACGTACTCAGAGACACTCTCGCTTGATTTCTGTTAGACCAATGTCAAGTGTGAAAGCCTAAGTTCTGTCTCACCTGTATAAAAATAGTCATGGAACTTCTGTTATAATTGAGCCCATGTTTTGACGGAGTTCGGCGGAAGTGTCGAAAACCAAGTGAAAGCTGTGCCGAATAGTGAAAGAGAAAACAATCTAAGTTTTAATGTGCCCGACCCACTAGCTTCTCCACATTGTGCTACGAATTGGCTGACATGCTCTAGTGTGGTCTTGTTACCCTCACCATCGAATTTAGTGAATTCAGGGACTCTATAGCCGCGAGGGTAGGGTATGGTATCGAAGTGATCAGGATACGGCTTTCGGTAAACCCTAGCCCGATCCTAAGGTGTGAAGCCAGTACACTCTCTAAATAGCGCGCGGATCCGCTCCTTAATGTCGTCTTGGCCTCCTACCTGTGCGCGTCTCTCATGTGGGGGCGCAACACGCGGTGGTAAGTTGGCGTGTCGGCTGCGGGGCTCCTTCTCTCGCGTTGGCTCAGGGTATATGACGTGCTCGGGTCTATGCGGGTGCGTGGGAGTGTGTGGCTCTAGCAGCACGGGAAAAGTCGGCGCATGCGTTGGTGGAGGCGACTCATAATAAGTAGGGTTAGCTTGGCCGTAAGTGTAGTGACTTATCTCGGCCGTATATGTTGAGGCCGAAGACGTGATAGCTTTGCTGGTACTACCGTCAGTTCTGCTATAAATGCGATTTATCAAGGGTACGCTAGAGATTAGAGCTAGAGGAACGACTTCGGTAAAGCCGAACCTTCTAAATGTTGCCTCTACCTGAGAGCTAACTACCGAATGTAGATGGTTGGCTAGCGAAGCGCTAACGGCTTGATCTACAGATGCGGCTATCTTTTGCTCAATCTCTAAAGAAGATAAAGGAGGCGACACTGGTGTTACTTGAGTCCAGGCGAGGTCGGGGATGTTGACATCGTGCTTGATGAAGTCCGCGTGTGTCTTGACGTAACTCCCGAGCATGAGATCTTGGAGCTCTTTCATCTTCACCTCGATCTCCGCCCGACCTTCCTCGGGGATATCTGCAAGGGTGGGCGTCATGATGTTGTGGTTGTCGATCTCCACGCCCCCATGGGATCCATCGACATTGTGGACATAGTGGTCATTGTAGAGGTACTCGTCATGTTGGCATAGTCATCCCCAGCGGAGTCGCCAAAAAGTGTGTTGACACAAAAACGTGCCCCCGCACTTGGGCCGGTTCAACGATCCAAAAGCGTGTGGATACTTAGGGAAAAGCCTAAGTGTGACAACACTGACATCGCGTTTCAACAACCCTTAACAGTGGCAAGGGGGTGGAGTCACCAGGTAATCAGATCACAAAGAAATAATCCAATTAGCCGAAGTATATAGATAAAATAAACCAATCGGCCAAACAGAGCCTGATTGGTTCGGAGAGTACTGTGCGAAGGGTCACCAAAGGGGGTCCTTCAGTGTCTGGTGTGAAGAGTGCGCCGAAGGTAACCTTCGGCGTTCAGATTGATCTGGCCAAAGACAAGCTCCGAACAGATCGCAACGCTAAATCACGTAGGGTTTGGTTCGAAGCCTCTAACACAAAAAAATCCAACGCGGAGCACTGGCGTGACGAGATCCGGTGTGAAGCGCTGGCATGATGAAGTCCGATGTGGAGCGCTGGTGTGACGAAGTCCGATGCAGAGCATTCTGGCATGACTCCGGTGTGAAGAAACTCCAAGGCGAAGTAGCTCCGGTGCGCGATACTTGACCATACTAGCAACAGCGTGACGGATTCGGCACGGACGAACGAAGTGAGGACTCACCGAAGGGTGCTCCAACAGCCTCCAAAACTAGCTTCCTAGCTTCGGAAACCTTCTATGAAGGGCGCTCCAAACATAAAGCCTACAGCAAAACAAAGATCAAGTGCCAATTCGGCCTGGAGACCGAATTACCAAGTGTAACAGTATATAAAACGAAGGGTAGCAATCTGTTACGTAGATTAACGGATGGTTCACAAGCGAGCCAACAAGATGATAGCAATATTTTATGCAGATTAACAGATTATTCACAATTGAACCAACAAGGCTTACCACAATTACGGCATGGCCGACGGAAGGCTTCCAGCGCAAACCCACGAAGGTGTACTAAAACTAATGCGGAAAGTAATTGAAATAAAGGTACGGTTCAAACTAGGGTTTCAAAAATTGATCTGTGTTGGGGGGTCCTATGAACCAGCCTCACCCCTGTATTTATAGGGGCTAGTCCTATTATATCTAACTCTAATTTGATAAGATTCGGTCTAATCAAGATTAGAGATAAAAACAACCTGAATCTGTATCAGACTCCTATCTGAAGCATAGCCGAAGTGGCCTTCGGCAGGCCCACCGAAGCTTTGGCGAAGCAGGCCGCCGAAGGGGCCTTTGGGCCGAAGTCAGCATGTGATTCAGGCTACTGAAAGGCCCCCGAGGCTCCATGCATGTGGGCCTCCAGCACTTCAGGGCTTCGGCCTGTACCAGGAATTGTATATTTGCAGCACAAAATTACCAAAATTTATATTTTGACAATTTTTATCATTAATGCCATTTTTTGCTATCAATAGAATGATTTGAGTGTCTGGGTGTAAGCGAAGTATTCTAAACTTTAGACTTTTACCCTGTGTGAAGCCTGTGTTTGAAGGGTAAGCAATACCTTCGAACTAGACACTTTGAAGGGTGTGTTTCGAAGTCTATTTTTCCAAACAACATTTTTTAAAAGCTCTAATTCACCCCCACTTTAGTCACCGTGTACGGTCCAACAAGCGGTATCAATGATCCATTCATCACAATTACTAGTACATTCAGAAAAAATGAAAAGAATATCATCATTATCTGAATTATTATCACCAGAATGATAGAATTTAGAGAGCAACAAGAACAACTCACACACACTATTTTTTTTGAGATACACAACAATACACACGCCCACATGAGAGGATGATTTGTGCTGCACACCAACACCCTCTCACTCACTGGACTTACAGGACTTAAATTGCCATACGCACACACGATGAGACCACTCACTCACGCAATCTCCTTGTGCAATCACTGAAAGATCTCAGTTCTTGAGTTGTATTGAGTTTTGGTGATTAATGACAAAGGATGTTG